>JZKD02S1034517.1:469085-485627 GCA_000966675.3 Picea glauca | reverse complement strand
TTTCACAACTTTCAATAGTAAAGATATCATTTTGACTATGACTTTAACTAAAAAAATATTTCACTCCACAGAGACAAGTTTGCTCGGAATTAACTCATCAACTTTAAAATGGTAACTTGAACAAATTATTGGAAACAAGAGATAGAATTTTGAAAAAAACAATTATTACCATGTAATGTCTCGTTTTTCCTAGGCAGTCGAGATACTGTGATTGTTTATACAGTTTCCCGTAAACCATTAGACGGATGAGTTAGGGAAATGATATTGGTAAAGTCACTTTCAAATTATAAAGTGAAAACTTAGGAAAAGTGAGTTTATTAATATTAAACCCCTCTTTGAGGGTATTTCTCTCCAATTATTAATTAAATGAATATTTTAATGGAGAAAAAGAAAGGTGAAGGAATAAAAGGACGGTTGAGGGTGGAAAAGGTATTATTGACTATTCATTTGAGAAATTGGATTTGGAGAAGAGCTCGGTGAGAAAACAAGGGTTTCAGCTGGAAACCCATTTCGACACTCGGATTCGGTAGTGAAACCTTCTGTCCTAACCGGGAGATTGGGGAAGCCATTCAGGATTTTCATTTGCAGGTATTGGCATTGTGTTTCGTGGAGATTCAGTGGAGAAGATTTCATTTTCAGATCTGAGCAGAGAAAGGACATCCTTCTTTGGCACGTGGGAGGTATTTGGCATCTTTCTTTGAGCTGGGCGCGTCCTCCTCTTCCTTGCAGCGTTTTGGTCTCTTGTGGGTGGAGATTTTCATCACCAAGGGCGTATTATCCTTACCATGGGCATGATCTTTAGCTTCTAAACTTTGTAGATTTCATCCATTGGCTGCGTGTACATCAGGTTGGTTGTTTCCTCTTCATTTACACGAGCTATGTGTTGTGCAAGGGCTGCGTGGAGGCAAGAGAGAAGATGTGGTTGATCAAACTCCCTTTGTGGACTATACTGTGCCTACAGAGAGGTGTTTCATAGTGTTGGAGGCTTCTAGTTCGAGTGGGATAGATGGCAGAGACAAGGATGGCATGAATCGCCCCTTTGGTCTACTCGTGTGGACAGCTTGAGAGAGAATCGTATGGTTGTGTGTGTGAGGTGAGGGTCCTAGCTACCTACAAAAATATTCCTCATCCATTTTGAGAGGTATTCTACTCATTTCAAATGTAATAAATTCTGCCATCACTATTTAATAAAAATCAGTCTGAATTTGACTATTTGGCTTCTTTAAATGTGAGTGTGTGCTTCATTATTTTTGTGGGTTTTACTTGAAATCAAAATAAGACATTGTGCATGTCATTGGGGAGGTATAAGGGATTAAAGAACCATCATAAAAGCAAACAAAACAAAGAGACATCCTGCTGTCCAACCAATTTTCACCTATAGCCATAAATACAGAAGCATGCAAACTATTTGACGAAAGTCCAACACCAAATTCAAGGGGTTTTTTCCAATTTTTTCAACCTAGAATATTTCAATGGTATCAGAGCATGATCTTGGCCAGCTGTGGGCGACATTTATGACCGAGGAAGGGATACAAAACATCACTTATAGGTGCAAAAGGTATAGAAGCGTAGAGGGCAGAGAAGAAGAAATGGGGGACACTCCAGGAAACAATGCAAATATGCCAGAGGATAGAGAGGATGGTTTGATCAGAGGGCTTATGAAAGCCTTACAGGATATTGTAGAGGGCCAGAGAGAGACCCGAGAGTTCATGGGAAGAATCATAGGTTATTCTCTAGGGAGTAATCATGGTGAAGAAAGGGGGGAGAGCAGCGAGAGAGGGCAGATGGAAGAAGGGGGAAACACACACAAACCTCATATTGAGGTGATCACTTCCAGGACCAGCCCTCAGAACTGCCCTCATGACTACAGTGAGATTCCTAGATCTACCATGCCAAAGTTCTTAGGACCACCGGAGACAGGTACAGGAGGACAGGTAGAGCAAGACGAGCCGTTAGCGGCTTATTTCTAGGAGTATAAGGCCATGGATCCATATTTGAGAGAAGCTATGAATTTTGCCAAGTTTTGTAGCTTCAAGGGAAGAAACAAGATGAGGTTCTTCAACAGGGGTCCCACGCAGATCTACGAGTTACAACGCACAGTGGGCAAGCTCACTTTACCATACTTCGATGGGACATCGAAGTGCACTGCACGAGCTTGGGTGCAAAATCTCGACACCTACTTCTAGTTGAACCCCATGGTAGAGACTGATGCCATTAAGTTGGTGACATTGCACTTGGAGGGTGAGGCACAGGACTGGTGGTACCATGGGATGACCACTCTGGGTCATGCCCATATTGTCACCTATGTTGACTTCACAGGTAGACTGGTGCACCGATTTGACAGACGAGATCCTGAGATGTCTTTTAGAGACTTATCACAGTTGAAACAAACTGGGTCGGCAGATGCATATATATCATATTTCCAAAGGATATCAGTGATGGTCACCGATATCTCTGAGGCTCATTTGGTGATGTTGTTCACAGAGGGGCTAACCGAGCCACTTCGAGGATGGGAGAAGGCTTACAAGCCTACTTCACTACAGGATGCAGTTAGTAGGGCTAGAGACTTACATGAGTCCATACCTAAGCCCAAGTTCACCCTGATACTGAACTTCCCCACAAAGTTCGATGACAGGACACCACCTTCGATGGACGGTACAGGACATTAGCAGAGAGACTGGGAAGGACAACCACAGAAGGATTGGAAAGGAAGGAACATGATGGATGATGCTACCAGGCAGGATCTGAGGAGGAAGAAGTTGTGTTTCAGTTGCCAGGAACCATGGGTACTGAGTCATAGGTGTGTAGGCAAGGCCAGAGCACACTACATAGAAGTGTTTTCTGATAATGGGGATGATGAGGAAGAAGAGGAACAGGGACAGAAGGAGGATTCGTTAACAGTGGAGGCAGAGAAAGCCTCGATGGAAACACGAGGGGTTATAGCATCACTCTCTGGCATACCCAGATTTCACACCTTCAGGATGAGGGGAGGAGTGCAGGGACATCGAGTGACAGTTTTGGTCAATGGTGGGGCATCCCACAACTTTATAGACTCTTCGTTAGTGGAATGAAAGAGCATTTCTGATGAATCTTTTGAGGGTTTCTCAGTGGTCATACTGGGGGAGAACACACTAGACTGCAATAGGTACGTTCCACGGATGACATTGAACCTAGGAAACTACATGCTCACTGATGACTTCTACATGGTAAAGATACCTGACACCAATGTGGTGCTTGGAGTTGGC
This sequence comes from Picea glauca, assembly GCA_000966675.3. NCBI lineage: Eukaryota > Viridiplantae > Streptophyta > Pinopsida > Pinales > Pinaceae > Picea > Picea glauca. The sequence continues at coordinate 482,382 of JZKD02S1034517.1, read as the reverse complement.
TATACTCCCTAGGGAGGTACTCCACTAACTACCAGCCTATAGAGATGAGTTAGAGAAGCACCTCCAGGAGTGTGAAGTTTTCCAGGGGAATGAGGTGAAGCACATGCATTCAGTCGGATCATTACAGCCTTTACCCATTCACGATCAGGGGTGGGAAGGCATCCCCAGGGATTTCATCACCGGGTTACTGAAGAGGCAAGGGAAGGATTTCATCTATGTCATGGTGGACCGACTCACCAATCTTGCTCACTTCTCCACCATTCCTTTAGACTACTCAGTGGCACAAGTGATCGAGTTATCTTTTAGGGAGATGTTCCATTTGCATGGGTGGCCTAAAGCCATCGTCAATGGTAGGAATGGAATATTCACGGGAAGTTTTGGGCAGGCATTTTCTAGGTTGGTATGTACCAATATGACCTTGAGTACTAGTTATCACCCACCGATCGATGAACAAATTGAGCTTGGGAACACTTGGGTGGAAGGGTATTCACGGAACTTCATCGCAGGACAGCAGAGTGCTTGGGTGATATGGTTACATCTCGGGAAGTACTGTTATCCCACCAACTTTCACATGTCTGTCGGTATGACCCCTTTTCGGGTGTTATACAGCTATGAGGTCTTGATTTTTACAGACATAGCATGTGGCGACTGTAGAGTTCCTTAGGTTCAAGGTCGGTTACAGGACATCCAGGACATCCTGAGAGCACTGAAGGAGAACCTGAGGGTGGCCCAGAGTCAGCGAAATATGTATAGGGACAGGTACAGGACGGAGGGCACTTTGGAGGATGTTGTTTCACAGGAGTCACCCCATTGGGATGATGAGGGGCGGTGGGCCACAAGCCCCGAAGAGATCCTGCAAGTTCGAGGATGGAAATTCTATGATAGGGCAGTCATGGAGTACGTGGTAAAATGGCAGGGTCTATCTGTGGAGGATGCTACTTGGGAAAATGAACAGGTGTTGCAGTTTCCGGGTTTGAAGTTGCTTGAGGACAAGCAAATTTGGGCAGGGAGGACTGTAATGTCCCTTTTTTCCTAGGCAGTCGGGATACCGTGATGGTTTATACAATTTCCCATAAACCATTAGACAGATTAGTTAGGGAAATGATATTGGTAAAGTCACTTTCAAATTATAAAGTGAAAACTTAGGAAAAGTGAGTTTATTAATATTAAACCCCTCTTTGAGGGTATTTCTCTCCAATTATTAATTAAATGAATATTTTAATGGAGAAAAAGAAAGGTGAAGGAATAAAATGATGTTTGAGGGTGGAAAAGGTATTATTGACTATTCATTTGAGAAATTGGATTTGGAGAAGAGATCGGTGAGCAAACGAGGGTTTCAGCTGGAAACCCATTTCAACACTCGGATTCGGCAGTGAAACCATCTGTCCTAGCCGAGAGATTGGAGAAGCCATTCAGGATTTTCATTTGCAGGTATTGGCATTGTGTTTCGTGGAGATTCAGTGGAGAAGATTTCATTTTCAAATATGAGCAGAGAAAGGACATCCTTCTTTGGCACGTGGGAGGTATTTGGCATCTTTCTTTGAGCTGGGTGCATCCTCCTCTTCCTTGCAACATTTTGGTCTCTTGTGGGTGGAGATTTGCATCACCAAGGGCATATTATCCTTACCATGGGCGTGATCTTCAGTTGCTAAACTCTATAGCTTTCATCCATTGGCTGCGTGTACATCAGGCTGGCCATTTCCTCTTCATTTACATGAGTTGTGTGTTGTGAAAGGGTTGCGTGGAGGCAAGGGAGAAGTTATGGCTGATTGACCTCCCTTTGTGGATTATACCATGCCTACAGAGAGGTGTTTCATAGTGTTGGAGGCTAGTAGTTCAAGTGGGATAGATGGCAGATACAAGGATGGCATGAATCACCCCTTTGGTCTACTCGTGTGGAAAACTTGAGAGAGAATCATATGGCTGTGTGTGTGAGGTGAGGGTCCTAGCTACCTACAACAGTCTTCCTCATCCATTTTGAGAGGTATTCTACTCATTTCAAATGTAATAAATTCCGCCATCACTATTTAATAAAAATCAGTCTGAATTTGACCATTTGGCTTCTTTAAATGTGAGTGTGTGCTTCATTATTTTTGTGGGTTTTACTTGAAATCAAAATAAGACATTGTGCACGTCATTGGGGAGGTATAAGGGATTAAAAAACCATCATAACAACAAACAAAATAAAGAGACAGCCTGTTGTCCAACCAATTTTCACCTACAACCATAAATACAGAAGCATGCAAACTATTTGACGAAAGTCCAACACCAAATTCAAGGGTTTTTTTCCAATTTTTCCAACCTAGAATATTTCATACCAATAGAAAGATTTAACTTATCTATTGAAAACTTGCAGACCAACAAGCAGCTGAGCGAGCGATTTCCACCCAACCGTAGGAAATACACAACAGATTCCTTACCCTAGCCAGGCTATGATACCACCAGGGTGAAGTAGGGATAAAGAAATATGAAATTCAGATTCAAACCAATGTTTTCTTTTACAGGTTCCTTGACAATAGAGAAACATTAAGGAACCCACATACCTTCCCTACACAACATAAGGAGAACCTCCTTCTCTTTGTCTAGTACTTCAAAAATTACTCCTTCTCATGTTATTCAGTGTGTGCATAGAAGTTCCAAGATGTTATATCAAGTTTCAAAAAAATATTCATTGTATATTGGCTTTTTCCTAAGGTCTACAAGCTTTAATTCATGGTTGGTTGATCTATCATGGACTTGGATCTCTTTTTCCACTGTCTAACCTCTCAAAACTCGTTTTCCCTTCATTTTCTAACAGTCCTTCTCACCCCATTCGAATTTCCCTCATGCATAATGATAAAATAATTCAAACTCAAATTCTCTTCCTAGTTCCAAGAATGTAGGGCAGACAATTTGTTAAATTTTAGGAGTTGTGGCTTAGATTGAGGAATTTGTTTTCTCCACTCCTCTTAACTCTTTTTTTTTCTTTAAAATTAAAATTTGAAAAAATGGGTGAGGGATGAAGGTGGCATAAGGTAGATGATTTATGCATAAACCCCCCTTAGACCCTCTTACGTTTCCCCTCTTGTGGTATCATAACCCCTATAGTTTCAATTCATCTTGGTCTTCTTTATTAACTACAAAATAAAAAGATATACAATATTCACAGCACCATTGTATGGTGTTAATGTAGCAGAGTTATAAAGTATTCATGAAAAGTATTTAAGAATTTAATTAAAATTAATTCCAAGAGTTAAATTTGAGATATTACACTCTACCTCTCTCTCTTGTGCTCTATCTCCCCCTCTCTTGATAAAGAGAGAGATTGATAGTGGGGGAGAGAGAGTGAGATATGGGGATAGGGGGTGTAGGAGAGAGGGGTAGATGAGAGAGAGAGATAGAGAGAGAGATCCTAAAATCCTTAGATGTAAAAATAACTCTTAAATACACAAAAAAACAACCAGATTTGGTAAATGAAGATTGCTTGACGATTTGCAAAAACACATGTGAATATTCTTACTTGTTCATAAGATTCATTAATATTTATGAATAAATTGAAGAATAATGAGATAAAAAAACAAAAAATAAAAGAACTCAAATTACATATATGGATTACATATGTCACTTCATCTTCAAAGTCCCTTTATATAGTATGATTGTTCTCCATCATCTATAAATACCAAATTACATTACAATATGGTGCACAAAAATCCAATTGAATGGACTCTCTTTAGTTCCATTACTCAAAACAAGAAAATAAGTTCACCACTGAAATCCTTGTGAAATTCTAAAAATTTTGAGTATAGAGTCAACCAAATTCTGAATATGCTCAATTACACCCTCTTCGGCATGCAAAACATTGCACTAAGAGATCATTAATGGAAATTTGGACTAATACTTTTACAAATGACCTCAAATAAAAAAATATACTTCAATTCATGATCCTTGCAGAAAAATGAATCTAATGAGTATAAACTTACCTCTATGTGGACAATATACTTTATGGCACACTTTTTCATGCAACACATAAACTTATGCAATCTCGACACGCACTTCAAGACACATAAATGCACTCTGCATTGAAATTAGTGCACCTCGACATGTGTTCCCACATTGGAATGTGTGTACATTGGGTTGTGTGTGTTGTCTCGAGATTCACGACATTAAATAGGCTGGGGGGCCAAAACCTCCATTTGGCATTTTCGGTAGGCATTAAATATATGGTTGAAAATTTGTTTTAACAAATGGTGCATGTGGTGTAGTGGCTAAATGCTAAATGGAAAAACCCCCCTATGACTACATGAGGGTTCAAAATGTAGGCAGATCAATTAATAGTCTAAAAGTCAACTACTTCTCTAGACTACCCCAAACATACCAAAACTCATACAAGAAAGGCAACGATGAGGGGGATCGGGTAACTATACCTCTACTCCATGTTCGGTGATGATCCCCTCACGCTTGAAATTTTTGCTGACTAAATGCCACCTCCCAAGGATGACCTGCATTCAAATATTGAAAAACAGAAAGCTACAAGCATGCTATTTCATATACAAATTAGGGTTATATGTTAGAATGTCAAAACATAAACCATTAAAAGCGTTCAATACACCATGATTTGGGACAAGAAAAGTATTTTTTTTATTAATAACTCAATGATTATACCTTTACAACCAAAGCTGACTACTGCTCCACGAACCTGGTTCAGGATCCTCTTCATCAAGCTCCAAGTGCACCTTTGTATGGATTCTCCTCTCAACCTTCTGATCTATTCTTGGGAAGTGAATGGGTTCTGATGCAGGAAGAAGGGATAATTGGGGATTGTTGAGGAAATTCTCACAAAAGGGCTGCAATAACTTGGGTAAGGAGGGGATGTGAAATGGGCAAAGTTTAATTGTTCTTATGTCTATATGTGGAATGAGACCCCAACAACTCCTTTTATATGAAAAAAGGATGGTTATTCGGTTGGGTGATGGGCTATAGTAGGTGGATTAGTTGGAAAACTACCCAATAGCCTGTAATATCAATGAATTCCTTGCATATTTTTATTTTTTGCAACTTTTTGGAGTTATACGTGAGTTGTAGTGGAGAAGCCTTAGTATGTATGTAGGTTGTAGTGGAGCAGCTTGAGTACATACATAGGCTGTAGTGGAGAAACCTGAGTATGTATGCGGGTTATAGTGAAGCAGCCTGATTATGTACACAGGTTGTAGTGCATCAGCCTAATTATGTATGTAGGTTGTAGTGGAGTAGCCTGAGTATGTATGCGGTTTGTAGTGGAGCAGGGTGCGTACATCTTTAAAAAATTGGTTTTTTAGAAGAGCAACTCAGTAGTGATTTGGAAAAAAATGCAAGTAAAAGGGTCAAAGGCCAAGTATGCATGTGTAGAACAATTTAGGGTTATAACAGATGCCCCCTAATGTGTGAGGTTAGAAGAGCATATGATGGTTGAAATACATTATAAAATCTTCACCAATGTACAAAACGAGTGATCCCGGGACCAGAGTTTGGGAGGTGCCATCTGCAAAATAAAAAATTTCTCTCCAAGGTGGGCATACCCATCCTTGAGATGAAATAAATCATGGCTTCCAATAAAATACACTGCAGATACATGTCATATAACTATATAAAGTGTAGCCACGAGCAATACACAACAAATCTACATCTCAAAATCAAAGATATACAAGTATACTATCCATCTTCAAGAATCCAATAACGCCTGATGGTTGGAGATGAGGTCTTTAGAGATTGAGAAACAACTTCAATATCTTCAAAACTCAGGCAGGAGTACAATGTGGGTGTATGACTTGACTACCCAGAGGTCTTGGATGACTCGTCGAGAAAAGACAAGAGGATCTCGATGATCAGGTAGAGAACTTCATTGAATTTGAACAAGGACTTGATTAAATGTTCGGGATGTCCGGGTCATGAGGTCAAGAGACAAACTACAGAAAGTCTGACTCAGGTTGGGTGAAACTTCCCTTGGACAAAATCATGAAATATGATCAGATTCAGGCAACATGACATTGACATAAGTTCACGATGCATGAGACAACGCAAAATCTCCATGTGTTTGGAAGAGTAACCAAACGGAGGAGGACACAACTCTATGTAGCGAGAAAAGATTCCTAAGTTCATATTAGATCCCAATGTTTGAAAAACAAACAAAAGGATGTGCTTTGTCCAAGGGAGACTTATTGTGCTGCCAAAAAATAATATATATTTCCCATCCCCTCTTTTTGGGTTTTTTTATATTTTTGTCTTTTTCAAATTTTTAAATAGCTTTGAAAAAGAATGAAAGAATGCTATATTACAAAGGAGGAATGAGTGTCACAAGAAAGCATACTAGTTCTAGACTCAAGGAACACACTAATGCTCATAGCAAGGAGACATGTGCAGGAAAAGGACACTCAGGGAAAAAATCCTCCATGGATCAAGGTGTCAGGTCGCAGAGGCAAAGTGCTACGAGGCTTGCTTATAAGGCATGTTTCAAAGGTTCAGTTGAGAGAAACATGGAGATGGAATTAGGCCGAAGATGCAGAAATGAAAATGAAATTAGAAAGACACAATGAAACCCCCTTCAATGTAATTTTAACAAGCCCAGAGAAGGTAAGCTCGGTAGTTTTTTCATGTTTAGAGAGTCTAAAAAAATGTAAAAGAAGACTCCAAGGGGTACCGTTTTTGGATATAGTCTAGTCAGTTCGCAAAATGGGTAAACTGGCACCGAAAAGACATTTATTCAAAACAATTTTAACGAGTGTGACAAAGAAAAGATAACTCGACAATATTTTCAATTTTAAGGAGTCTAAAAAGAGATTAACTATGGTCTCATAGCCTTTTTCTAATTTTAGTCCCCTTAGCTCAAAAAATTATAAAAGTTACTGAGGATAACTCTCCCGACAAGACGAATCTCCCAAGGCGTACCTTTTTCCTCTATAATCTACCAGCCGAAAAAAGGGGTAAACTAATGCCAGTAGATATTCTTCTAGACCAATTTAATGATTCTGAAGCAGCAAGGTCACTCAATGATCTTTTCAATTTTAGAGAGTCTGAAAAGAGCTTAACTATGGACTACATGGGGGTTTCTTTTTCGTAAATAATCTTCGAGGCCCAAAAAAGGTGATAAACCAAAACCAAGGAGAATGTTCCTTTTTCATAAATTTAGTCCCTCAGGCCCGAAAATGGGTTAAAATTATACTTGAGAATACTCTTCTAGTGAACCGAAGTTCCTAGAGCATACCTGTGTTCGTACAATTGACCATCCAGACCGAATAAGGGGTAAACTACCATCGGACATATGTGCCTTCAAATTTGATTTCGTCAAGCATGAAGGGAAACAAGATCGCTCGACAATATTTTCATGTATATAGAGTTTGAAAAGGGATTAAAGAAGACTCCAGGGGGCTACTTTTCTCAAGTAATCCCAACGAGATCACTTGTACCAAGAGGGGGAAACAAGGAATCCCATGCCCCCATTCAATAAACCAATGGATCAATTGTCGAGACCATGTCTCGAGAAGAAAAACATGAATGAACAAGTTCCTTCTCAAGAGAAATTGAACATCGAGGATAAAATTCCACATAATTAACCCATGGTGGGGTAGAGTCTACATGAACACTGGGAACATATAAAGGGGCAGCCTGAACTAATGTTGAATTAGGATGGTGATTATCAGATGCCAACTAGTCGATAGTGACAATGCTTCCATTATGAGGGAAATGCATCACCTGGAAGAGCATAGACACCAGAACAATCATAGCGTATACATAATCACTCCCGAGAAGCATATTGAAATATAACGAGCCTTGCACCACTATAACATCAACAAGGATAGGCTTCCCATCTAATGAGATAGGAAACTGAGGAAGAACCCCCAAATATTCACTAGGACGTCTGTCAAAATCCAATAGCTCATGCGAAGCAGACACAAGCTCAGGAGATCCCAAGTCTTGCCAAACCAAGGGGGATAAAATACATGCAGATGTTCCTTCATCCACAATACATCAATAAGTTTTTGTTGAATTAACTTCAACCCTTATTTGAAAAGGTGCAGAATAAGGAAGACGAGGCTCAACAAGGTCATTCCAATCAAAGGAAATTGTCCTAAGGTTTGGAGGGGGTGTTCTTGAAGTGAGTGTAATTCCCCCTTGTTATGAAAGTATTGAACTGGAAATGATAAAAACATAGTCGGTAGACACATCACTCTCCAAGAGAAGAGTGGGATAAACTGAATATTGCATCAGCGTGACCACTTTGGTAGACTCGACACTCTCCAAGAGATGAGTGGGATCAGTCAAAGATTGCATCGACATGACCACTTTCTCAACCACTGTCTGAATAGGTTGTGCGACAACATGGTATATAGGCACATCAACCCCAAAAATAGGAGTGGGATCAGCTGAATATTTCATCGACATGACCGCTTCATCAACGAAATGTTGAATATACTGTGAGGAAACCTTAGAAGACTCAGAATCAAAAGAGCTTGCAGATAGGGACCAAAATCTTTGTACCTCTAGAATGCCAGGGCATAGATGAGTAAGGTGATCTCCCTTGCAAATATTACAAGGGAACATAGGCTTACATACTAACCATCTAGGTTTCTCAATATAATCAATGCCCCCAACATGACTAGCAGTGGTTGGTTGCACATCTCCAACATGACTTGCATATTTTAGTGATGGGTCGATAACATGAATCATAGAGGCTACAGACCTCTTACTAGTATGACTAGCAGTAACTAGACTTTTTCCCCCATCATGAGTTGCAGAGGGTCGGTGTTGGTATTAAACATGACTTGCAGAGGTTGTTGACCTATGTCCAACATGACTAGCAGAGGTTGGTGATTTCTTCTTCCTATTCTTCCTCTTTCTATTTCATTTAGACTTCTGATTAATAGTATCTATACTTTCACTAGAGAAGGTAGAAGAAGGAGGAGAATACTTCGTTGACGAAGGAACATCAACATGATGCCCATGACATAAAGTGATTCAATTGAGAAGCATCAAGAGAATTGGAATGGTACCCAACCAAACCGGTAGTCCCACATTCAACCTAAGAATGTACAAAGTGGTCATCAAAGGGACACCAACGTTTCCAAAAAAGGGAAAAGCACAAGAATTCTCTTGTGAATGGGTTCCTTGGTTGGTATCGTCAGTAACATTTTCCATGAAGATAGTATGCACAAGTTCTCCCCTTCCAGGATCATTCAAGACTGTAAAATTCTAACACACTGACTCTGATGAACCAGTGTTATCAAAACAACGCCTAAAAAGAGGCGGCTCCACATTTCTAAGTAGAAGGCCGAAAAGTCCTCACGATAGGTGGAGTTGGCGGTCTACCACCTTAGTTAAGAGACCCAAATAAATGACTGACTAACTCACTATGGAAAAATAGGGAGCACATAACACACACTAAAAGTTCCTAAAAACAAATCAAGCAGACAAGTATCTAGTAGGAAGAACAATTACGCCATCCAACACTAGAGAAACTTACCAGTGCAAGTGCAACTCGAACACGGAAGAACCCTCTGGGTATACTCTGCAAAGTGTGAACCGATGTATTCCCTAGGTACCATGATGTACCCCTACAGTCACATGTGTAAATCCCTAGAAAAGTGGCAACTAAGTTGCCAACTCGCAAGTAGTCACCAAGCGAGTACAGTCGACAGTCGGGTGGATCGTAATGAGCAAGATAACAAGTCTAAAACCTACCGAGGGTATCAAAATCAAGTGGTCCATAAGACAACAAAGGATCTTGAATGGATTCGAGGTCCACAAATCTCCGTAGAAAAATGCAAGTGATAGTATTCCCATGACAGATCCTCAATATGTGTTCCCCACTACGTTTAGTCCGGCTTTGGAGGGGTTATCTCCACTGCCTTTCCTCACGCGGCCTCATGTTTAGCCCCTGTGTTAGAGGGGGGTCCTGGCTAAATTTTACGTCAATGTAATTTAACACTCCCTATCTCTGACTCCAATGTTTGTTTAACGGACTTGAAGAGTTTCCTCTCCAACCGAATTCAAGGCCCTAACCCTAAACTAGTTGGTTGACCCTACAAACATAAATTTCTACTTAATTTTAGATTTAGCATTCATTTTAATGGCTTGGTTAACTCAAAGGATATGGTGATGAAACTAGTGATGTTATGAGAGTTGAAAAGAGGAGAAAAAGATGAAACTCTAAAAGAAAAATTACTTCTAGTCAACAGTAAATATTTACAACTAACTCTTTGTAACTAACTTTTCCTTAATTAACTTTTTCCAAGATATTTAACAAGACCTAAAATTAAATTTTCCTTGACTACAAGTTACTTAAGTTTCAAGAACTTAAGTTACTTAAAAAATGAACTCTTTTTCCTTTCCAGTAAAATAACTAACTCCAACTACTTTACCAAACTGAAAATGATTTTTTTTTTTTTTTAATTGCTTCAAACAAAAAAACTGAAAAATAAATATTTTTTTTCTCTTTTTTCAAAGAAAATGAAAGGGGTAAAAAGAACAATGAGACAAGACTAAAAAATATATTTGGCCTACTGTGGATCGCAAGGAATCAAAAAATAAACCAAACAGGAAGATCAATCATTCAAAGACTCGCTTAAAACCTTTTCAGAAGTAAACAAAAGAAACTTCAAAAAGACAAGCAAACTGAAATCTAACCCAAGCTATGACTGTAAAAATAGAAACTCTAGACTCTGTCAAGAAACCCTGAGAAGTATGAACCTCAATCAAGAAAGAGGTTGGTTGCCTCTTTTTCAAAAAAAAAATCTTGAACCAGGTACGCTATTGTTGTTTCAACAGCCTGCATATGTACGTGAATTGTTTACTAGATAGGGCGCGTATGTATGCAGGCTAACCCAAAGTAGGGCGCATACACCTTTGTACTTTCTCAAAAAAGAAAGAAAACATACATACTTATAGGGAAGGGAGAACTGGTTTGGCACCTGAAGGTGACCAAAATCCCTTAAAAGTCTCGGAAGACTCAACATAAACTCGAAAGGCAGAAAAACCAATCAGATACACAAAATCCCCTAAAACCCTAGAGGCTTCCCCAGTATGGTCTCCAGTTTTACTAGCAGTAAAAACCCCCCTATGACTACACCAGGGTTCAGAATGTAGGCATATCAATCAACCTTCTAAACTTCAACTACTTCTCTAGACTACCCAAAACATAACAAAACATATACAAGAAAAGAAAAGATGAGGGGGATCAGGTAAATATACCTCTACTCCGCATCCGATGATGATCCCCTCGCGCTTGAAAGCTTTGTTGACTGCATGCCTCCTCCCAAGGCTAACTTACATTCAAATATTGACAAACAGAAAGCTACAAGATTTCTACTTCATATACAAATTAAGGTTATATGTTAGAATGTTAAACCATAAGCCATTAAAAGCATTCAATACATCATGATTTGGGACAGGAAAAGTAATTTTTTTATTAATAACTCAATTATTATACCTTTACAACCAAAGTCGGCTACTACTCCACGAACCTGGTCCAGACTCCTCTTCACCAAGTTCCAAGTGCATCTTTGTATGGCTCCTCCTCTCAACCTTCTTATCTCTTCTTAGGAAGTGAATGGGTTCTGATGGAGGAAGAAGGGATAAATGGGGAATCCTGAGGAAATTCTCACAAAAGTGATTCAATAACTTGGGCAAGGAGGGGATGTGAAACATGCAGAGTTTCACTGTTCTTATGTCTAGATGTGGAATGAGACCCCAAAACCTCTTTTTATATGACAAAAGTATTTTTATTCGGTTGGGTGATGGTCTATAGTAGGTGGATTAGTTGGGAAAATACCCAATAGCCCGTAGTCTCAATGAATTCCTTGCAACTTTTTATTTTTTGCAACTTTTTGGAGGTATACGCAAGATGTATTGGATCCGCTTGAGTATGTACATGGGATGTAGTGGAGTAGCCTGAGTACATACATAGGATGTAGTGGAGTAGCCTGAGTATGTACGCGGTTTGTAGTGAAGCATCATGAATATGTACGCAGGTTGTAGTGCATCATTTTGAGTATGTACGTGGGATGTAGTGGAGCAGCCTGAGTATGTACGTGGGTTATAGTGGAGCAAGGTGCATACATCTTTAAAAAATTGGTTTTTTAGAAGAGAAACTCAGCAGTGCTTTGGAAACAAATGCAGGTAAGAGGGACAAAGGCCAAGTATGCAAGTGTAGAGCAATTTAGGGTTATAACACTAAACCCCCGACAATACAACCTATAGGTCCCAGGTTTGATCCACCATAAATCCACATTTGTTTGTTTTATTGTTATAACCATGTTAATATATGTGGGTGGTTGTAACTATATGTTAAATATAGTTTTGTTTAACCAATTTTTAATATCCCCTGCGCACAATACCTTGCGGTCATATGGGATATCATAATAACTAGGGGTTGGGGGCTCAACCTCGACCCCTTTTCCCTCCAAATGAAACTTTAAACATGTTTAAATAAAAATTACAGCATACAGGGTGAAGAAATACTTGTTTGGTGCATTGGAAATGGAGGCTTGTATAAGGTTGTGGGCATGGATGATGTAATGATCCCAAGCCATTATGCAAGGATCATCATTGTTTTGGTGTCTTTTTAAAACTTTTTCTGAGTGAGTTATTTCGTCAAACACTTTGCTAATCTAACTTTTAGATGTGTTTATATGTGTGTATGCAACAAATAATAGAAAGAGATAACAATGGAACATACCTCAACCATATGCAATAAGATAGACGAGCCAAAACATCTCAATTCTTCTTTATTCATAAAATAGAGAAACATGCTACAATGAAGATGTAGATATGGAATGCTCAACAGATGGCCAAGAAGATAGACAATAGATAAGAGCCTCTACAAAATGCTCCCGCTAATACAAAAGATGCCTCCAAAGGATGAATAAGAAATGAAGATCAATACAAGCAAATCTGAATGCCAAACTCTCCAGCTGAAGAATGCCATGCTCCAATAGAAGGCTGAAACCCTCAATAACTCGGCCCTGCTGCCAAAAGTGTCAAATCACCCTAATAAATATGCCAACTGATAGATAGGGTGATGGTAAGAACAACCCAGGTGACCAAATCTCCAAGATCCCTCTCAATCTCTGTAGATCTGAAATCCCCCACTGAATGGTGCACCCCACTAGATGACTGAAACCCTAGATAATTTGGCCCTGCTGAAGGAGGCCTCCAAATGCTCTAAAAATCTCTAGAAATATAGATTGGGACACTACAAGTCACTAGGTAAAGTCTCAGGGTCAGATCTGAAGTGTAACCCCTCCAAACAGACTAGATCTGGATCTCAAAAATGCCCTCCTTCTCTTCA
>JZKD02S1034517.1:442810-460854 GCA_000966675.3 Picea glauca | reverse complement strand
ATCATGCATGGATTGAAAATATATCTAATAGAATATCATAACACATAATTATATTGATTCTCTATTGTTGGGTTATATTCTAATTTATTAGTTGTCTACTCTAATCTTACCTTACTGTCATAATTTGACCCAAGTTCAGATTTAACAAGCTTCCAACAAAATCCCTCTAAAACTATCGCCCCCCTTGGTAAATCAGAAGGAAACGCAGCACACAGGGTGTACTGCATAGTCTCACCCAAGATAGATCTATGGGTGGCTGCAATACTCATATGCTTGCATCCTATAAATGAGTGGAGATGTGTGGTTGCACCTTGTGATATTTATTTATTTAGTCTAACCTCTTGAATAAAACAATCATTCTTATTCATGCATGTGGAGTATCAGATCTAACTAGTTCCTTCATTCATTCATTTAGCATTTAATCCTTAACAACAATGGATATGCATACATTCAGTCACCTAAAAAATCTTTACCGTGGTTCACCCCCTCCTATGCTACATCCAAAAAGATATAGCTCTCAAGATCTTTATTATGTCTCATCAATATGTCGCACCACACACGTTTACAGTCTTGGATATTACAATATCGGCAGGCTTCCCGATCCTTGTGAGGATGAATAGATCGCAGCAAGCTCCTCAACCTATGATCTAACCCTTGATATATAGTTTCTCAATTCTTCTCTAGCTCACTATCTTATGAAATATTGAAGTTCTCACAAACCTTACAACTTCAAAACTCTCTCTACCTCCTAGGTACTATTGATCTCTTTCTATATCTATTCATCTTAGGTCCTCTCCTCTTAGACCTCCTAAGTACTACTTATATCTCTTCTTGTCTCATCAGCCATTAAAATATATTGCAAAAACCCTAACCCTAACCCTAACATAGTTAGGTCTCCCTTGCATGCACACCTCACATGCTTCCCTTGCACGTGATACTTTTCCTGTCAGTTGTCCTTTCTTCGCTTCATTATTCTCTCCCAAAAAATAGCCTTTTCCCCATAATGGTTCTGTGTCCAATAGGCCCCCAACACTGACATGTGGCTCATCTCAATACACCTATGCTTTGGGCGCTTCTTCAAAAGCTCATGCTAGAGTGTGGAACTTGTCTATGAGTTCCCTTCCTTGTGTTTGAGCTTGCATAGTCTTTTCTTTGAGCGCATATAACACTTGCATTGTGATCTCCTCCCTGATCATTTCTACACACTCTACCTGTGTTTTCACCATGTTCTTTTTTGCCTCCTCTTCCTATGCAATGAACTCCATTGCTAGCTCTTGGAGAGGTTCCATTTGAGCTTGTCGGTCCTTCTTCTGCATCTACGCAACTACTAGCTCTGCTTGCAATTTCTTCATGTCTTGCATTCCTTTGAGGCATTCAATGATCTTCATCATTTTCTGCCTCTGCTTGAGGTCTTGGATGGTTGGGTTTATCATTTCCTCTTCCTGGTCCCAATGCTGGATCTGCTGATATTCTTCTAGATTTGTCCATAGTTGTGTTGCCCTATCAAACAAGTCGACAACTGCACTGACTTGTCATTCCATTTCATCCATTTGTCCGACTACTTCTTTCTTCCTTCACCTATGGGGGAGTGGTAGGAATGAATTTCTCTCAGAGGTTCTCGATATCCTTCCTGTATTGATCAATTGCTTGCACAATATGATCAATTTGTTGCGTTGTCGTGGGCTCTACTATTTGTGTGCTTTTTTGAATTTTTCCATAGGCTGCAACCACTCCATGCTCGAGCCTATCCACATGATATTTCTCATCTTTGGTCTTGATCTTGAGTTGCTTGAGAACCAAATCCAACTCCTCTTTGATTTCCTTTGTGTCCAACATTGATATTTTTTGAGAACCAACCACTTTCTATAGAATGTGATCCATATTACATAGTGGGTAATTGTCCTTGAGAGATACCATGTTCAGATTTCTAAAGTCTACACATAATCTGATCTCTCCACTCTTCTTTATGGTAGGTACCAAATTTTCCACCCACTTAGAAAACCTCATAGATACTATGATATTGTCTTCAAACAACTTTTTTATCTCCTTTTCAATCAAGGGCAGTAGCAATGGATTGATTCTTCTTAGTTTCTACTTGAAAGGTTTATGATCTTCTTTGATTGGAATCACATGTTGAATCACCTTGGTATCATAAACTTTTAGATCTTCATAACTCCAGGAAAAGACATCAGGAAATTATTTTATCAAATTGATGTATATTTGTTTGACCTCTAGGCTATGTTTCTTGGATAGCTTGATGATCTTGGGATCCTCCTGAGTCCCAATGTTGCAATATTCAACATCTCCATAATTTACAGTAATGTTAGGACTCCTAGCCACATCATTGTTGTCGAATATTTTTTCTAATGGGACCATGAATTTGGGAATGATGTTATTTTTTAGCTACATTATATCCTTACCAACAATATGATTCTTGAAATAGCCATCATTTGTGAACACAGCTGCATCTTCTTCTTCACCACAATATTCCTCATCAATATTCAAATTTGCAAATTCACCTTCCATCTTAAGGAGTCTTTCTATTTTTTATCATCTTCAAAAACCTTCCAGTACTTAATATTATCAGGCACTGTTGGTCTGTGCTTGACCTCAATCTCATATCCCATGTTAGGAAAAATTGGAATTTTGAAAACAGAGGTTGAAGTAGCTAGAGCATCAATAATCTGATTCCGACCCCTTGGAATCACTGAGAGACTGTATTATGAAAATTCTTCAAGAAGGTCAAGCACTATATTCCTATATGGTCGTAATCTGGGATGTTTTGCTTGATATATCCCCTTCATTTGATTTATGATCAACTTAGAATCTCCATGTACAACTATCCTCCTAGCACCCATTTCTTTCAAAGTCATCAATCCTAATACTAATGCCTCACATTCAGCCATATTATTTGTACACTCAAAAGAAAGATTATAATAAAAAAAAATTGTGGCCGGTCTAAGGGGGTTAATACACACACCAACTCCTCCTCCTTCTTTGTTGATAGCTCCATCAAAGCTCGTGTTCCACATCTCACTCTCTGCATTGTCTTATTGTTCTGAAATTTTCTCAGTTTTTTGATCAGATTTATCTTTGGCACTCATATCAGTGCCTGGAACCTTCTCTTCAAAAATAAAATCATTAAATAAAATAGAAGAGTCAATCTTAGTTTCCACAGAATAAATAGGATGGTTGTTTGGCTGGGCTTTGTTACTGACCATGTATTTGAGCAATGCTTCCCTGTACAACCTCCTATCTTGATGAAAAACAGGGATAGTGGCGTATGTGATCCATATTTTATGAGAAGAACGAAATGAATACATATTATAAAAAGGTGATTAACACAAATTAATAGAGATACAGTAAAACTGGTTTTCTATTCAAAAAGGAAATAAGTTGAAACTGTAAAATGCAGTGGAAACAAGCTTGTTGGAATGGTGGCGACTTATCTCTGAGAAGAGATGTGATGGTTGCACTCATTCACAAGAAGATGATTACAATGAGGCTGTGAAGGAATTTTTACAATAAATAGGAATTCCCAAAACCATAGACATCCAAAAACCCAACCCTAGGAGATGAAGCACCAAAAGTCATGTGGGCCCCGTTTGGGTAAGTTAGTACATCAACTTCTCGAGGTCGTAACTTTTGCATACGATCTTCATTTTAGGCGTATGATAGACCATTGGAAAGGTATCTTCGAGGAGATTAATTTTGGGTGAAATATAGAATGGATTTTCATATGTCTCCCCATTTTCCCAGAAAACATTATTTAGGGCCTCAAAACAGCTCCAGAAGTGAAAAAATGTTAAAAATAGTAAATTACCAAAATTGCCAGAAAATTGTTTTGAGACAGTTGGAATAGGTGGGTGGCCACCGATATCCACCTGGATCAATCCTCCATAATTAGGAATAAATGGTCTCCATTGTGTTGAGTTCCCCCATTAGATGAGGAAATTTCTACTGAATTTCACCTCCGATGAGCCAATGGCCTTGGTGCAGGAGTTGCCCTTCTTTGACGACTCGATAAAGTTGGATCCTTTGCTATCAAGTTCCCTTGATATATGTTTCCACAATTTGATCACTGGATTCCTTTTGTATGCATTCGGGGTTGAGCTCTGTTGGTGTCAGCTATTCAGCTACTTCTGAGGTGTCCAATAATGGTGGGAAATAAGGGAGAAGGAGATCCACGTTGAACATTGGGTGCAGGCCAAGGAAAGGAGGAATGTTGATCTCAAAAACATTATCCCCCATGAAATTGGTGATGGTGTACGACCCATAACATAGTGGGATAATATTTCGATGGGGTCCTATAAGGCATTCTTTCTTCAAGCGCAACCAAACTTTGTCGCCCACCTGAAACTTCTGTGGCACCCGATGTTGATCATGGCATTATTTGTACTTGTCATTGGAATTCTGTAGGATATCCTAAACCTGTTGGTGGATGTGATGGATCCACTCAATGAACCGGGTGGATTTTTCAAATTCAGTTGGATTATGAGATGAGTTAGTCGAGGTGACCGCAAGGGGATGTGAAAAAACTATGGGACCCAATTGGTGGAATCCCAACCCCACCTGAAAGGGGTTGTGGCCGATTGAGCTATGAAGGGATTGGTTGTAGCTATGTTGGACATAGGAAAGGCTCTCATCCCATGTGAAAGGGTTCTTGGAATTATACATGTGAAGGATATGCACAATCATTCGATTTATGAACTCAGTTTTTCCATCTGTCTGGGGGTGGAATGTCGTGGATTTGGTGATCTTGTTGTCCAGTAGTGACTAGAGGCTCAACCAGAATGTGCTGAGAAATCGACTATCCCAATCTGAGACAATGGTTTGTGGGATTCGAAAATGTACCCAAAATCATTTAAAGAAGATCTTGGAAGTGGCCTCTGTTGTGATGCTCTTATTACAGGCAACCAGAATCGCCATCTTAGAAAAGTGATCAACAACCGCAAATACACAGTCATTTCCCCGCTTGGTGGACAGGAGGCTCGACATGTAGTTCATTGATATGGATTCCCATGGCCTGTCAGGAGTAGGAAGAGGGGTGTATAGGCCATGTTTCTTAGTGTTCAGTTTGGCAATAGCGCAGGCAGTGCTGGACCTGATATACTTGCTAACCTCCTGTTGAATTTTTAGCCAGTAGAAATGTTTTTGTAGAATCACTACCATCGTTTCGATGCCGAAGTGTCCTGCCACTCGAATATAGTGAGCTTCCCAAGTCATCTTCACTCTCTTTCTTGATGGAACGCATATATGGACCAGACAACACAACAACCCATCCTGAAGATGGAAATTATCGACAACTGTGTTTGCACCCAACATTTGGTAGGTGGTGGTGAATTCTGGATCTGCCTCATAGAGTTGGGGCCATCCAGAGGTCTCATGGATGAAAGAGTCTATAACCATGGTGATTTATTCTACTTGTGGTATTCTTCTTGGAAACACCTACCACACTTAGAGGGGGGTTGAATGAGTGTGGGGCTCCTTTTCAAAAACTTCCCTCTGACACAAAACACCTTAGTTAATATTCAATATTTACTCATTACCCATTGTTTTCATTTATAACCACTTATATGTGAACATATATCAGCAATATATCATCAACAAGTCATCACCATAAGGAACACAAAGATCAAAAGATGTATGTACAATTTTTCTTTTTATTATTGAAAACAATCCGATGGTTTTCCAGCAACAACTGAATAGAGTACAACTCTACAAAAGCACCAGCTCTATAATGCAAGACTCAGCTTACACCCTCAACACCAACTGAGATGAGGCAATAATCCTCAATAGATATCAATATATCAACAAGTATGTGACCTGTCAGTAGTGCAGCCGACGTGTGTACTCTCCCTGGCTCACTACAGCCTGCGTATGCACGTGACCAGTGTATACAAAAACCTGTATATACCTTCTAAGTTGTTAGGGTTTGTCCTTCAAGATCAAATCATACCCTCTGTAGTCAATATATCATTCTCTTTTGTCTCTGACTGTCCAATATGACCACCAACTAGTCACAACACATCCAAGCTCTAATAGCTTTCTCATGCTCCACAACAAATCAATATGAATGCTATCTCAATCATATATAAACAACTAGTATACCATAAAAATTATGTCACTAATGAATCACAAGAGTACTACTCACTCCATAAACCAAATCATCCTAAATGAACCATATCATAGAAGCCATACCTAGAATGCCCTAAGCATTCATAACACATCAAACAATAGTATCCATCAAGACAATAGTGTAACCATACCAATGTCTCAGTGATAGATATGAGCCCATAGAATGCATATCTGGAACCTGCCTCATCATCCAAGATCTTGGCACCAAATCAAACACAAATCTTCTTGATTCTATCCACTGTATGTGCCCAGTCCTCATACAACCTGCGTATATGTGCCCTGGCCCATTACAACCCACCTACACCTCAGAGACTAGGGTTTCTGAAGCTCTGAAACTTTTTTCGTCAAGATCTCTGACATTGCCAAAAATTTGATGCATCCATGAGATCCTCCTCTCTATTTCTTCCTCATAATAGATCTTCAATCATGCTCAAGAGATCCACACCAAAGATGCTCTCACAAGAAGCTCTTCATCAATACTCCACAAGATAATCTCACAAGAAGCTCTCCATTGATCCACAAAAAGGATGATCTATAAGAGACCATAGCTATCTTATTTATACTTTCATCCTCTAGGTCACTTAACCCATTTTTAGGTTACTTAACCCATTTCTAGGTCACTTAACCTATTTTTCTTATTTTGGGGTTAACCACTTTCCATGAATAGAAAGTTCTCCAATACTTTATCATTTAAATATTCCTTCTTGATTTTGTCACCTTACTTTATTATTTAAATAATCCACCTTGACTTTGTCACTTGAATTTATCATTTAAATAATGATTTCTTCTTTTAAAGCACTTTGACTTCCTTGACCTTGTGGGATTCAAGCCAACATGTGAGGGTCCTCCAACTTCGTAAGTCCATAACTCTTAAACCGTGACGTTTTATGTGATGTTCCACATACCACTGGAAATGGTATGACAAGTACTATCCATATAGGATAGTTTCACCAACAACTTCATTGATGTTCATCTCATTATTTCACATACAAGCATGGGTCCTCCAACCATTCTTCTAGGATAACTCAATGCACAAAGCATCTTCCCGTGAGGGATTTCACCATAAGGGGACCACTTTGGAGTTCATCCATTTGAGCACCTTATAAACCATGATAAGACGATAATGATTCATCTTTGCATCAATTCTCTATTGCATCATATACATCAACTATTCATCATGTATCAATAACAGCTCATTGATCCATGTTCATCAATTGGTTTCTACTTTGACATATTTCATTCTCATCAAGGACAATACATATTTATTACATCAATTATCAATCAATCAATCACTTGAAATCAATAAATCAAACCATTGGAATCAATGAAAACATGATCCAACACTGTTGAGGCAATCAGTGACGTGATTGGTGCTTCATGCTTTATACTTGATGTTGAGGTGGAATTTCTACAAGTATGTGGAACACTTTTGATGGTTGTCATTCTACAATTTTCCTTGTGTCTGCATGAACTGAAGTTTCTTATGATCAATGTGGGTGATTGTCTCCTTCCCAATAATGTAATGTCTCCACTGGTGGAAGGCTTGCACAATGGAGTACATTTCTTTGTCGTAACTAGGGTACTTACGAACAACATATGATAGTGTCTCACTATGATAGGCCACGGGGTGGTCATGCTGACTGAGAACGATGCCCACAACATAGTCTGAAGCATCTGTCTCGATCTCAAAGGGTTTTTGTAGGTATGTTGTGGGTGGGAATCCCTCCTATGAACTTAGCATTTAAGGGCTCTAATCATTCATGCAAAAAATGACCGTTTCAAAGGCCTCAACTCTTTTCCATTCTCCTAACACAAAACCCCACATTCATGAAATACAAAGGTGTAAATGAGATTCGGTAACTCTACCTTAAGTCCTTTGTTTGATGTCGATCCCTTTTCTTTCACTCTCTCTTTGATGGAAAGCCTCCTCCCAAAGTCGACCTGCATTCACACATGAACAAACAAAAAGCTGCAAGCATGCATTTCATATACTAATTCTTGGGTTAATTGTGACAATATCATAAAATAAATATTCAACTTGAACACATGATATGGCGGGACGGGAAAAGTATTCCTTTTTGTATTAATCTTCACAAGAGTAAAATTTACATTGGATTCAACACTACTCCTCGAACCTGGTCCTGGGCTCCTCTTCACAATGCACCAACTACTCAACCTCACAATGCAATTGCAGGAAATTGGAGCAAAGGAGGAATAAATTTGGGCAGAGTTTCTATACTCTTCTTTTTTCTTTCAAATGGGACCCCTACCCCTTCTTTTATAGGCTAGAAGGAGCTAAGTATTTGGTCGAGTGACTAGCCATGAATGGTCGAAATGTTTAGTTAACTAACCCAAAACTGTGTGTTACGTCGACAACTTTCCATTTTTTGTGATTTTGTAGGTACATGCGTGTTGTAGTGGGTCAGCTAGAGTGTACACGTGGGCTGTAGTGGGTCAGAAAGAGTATACACATGGGTTGTAGTGGAGTAGGGTGTGTGTACCTTTAAAAAGGGTGTTTTTTAAGAAGAGTTGTTCAGTACTAGCTTGGCAAAGAAGGAATATGAGATGGCTTGATTCCAAGTAAGCATGTATGGTGCAAATTAGGGTTATAAAAAGGTATGGTAGTGAAATTACTAGGGATGAGCACAAGCACTACTTCAAATCATTGAATGGTTGTTTTTGGGACTGACCCCACACAAATTTTTCCTTACCACAACCCTTGGTTATTTGGCTAAGGGCCCATGCAATATGGGAGAATCCCAACATGAAACTGTGGTAGAAATTGGCAAGGCCCAAGAAGCTTTGAAGCTCAGTGAGTGTGGTTGGGGTTGGCTAGTCATGGATGACTTGGATCTTAGCTGGATCCACATGTACACCATGCTGATCAACGATGTAGCCCAAGTAATGGACCCTATCCATGTCGAAGGAGCATTTTTCCAAGTTTGCGTATATCTTGTCCTGTTGCAGGATCTGCAAAACCTGTTGAATATGCTACAAGTGTTCAACCCAAGTCTTGTTGTAAATGAGAATGTCATCCAAACATACTACTACAAAAGTATTAGTGAATGGTCACACGATATCATCCATCATCCTCATGAAAATGGATGGAGCATTTTTCAAACCAAAGGGCATGACCAACCATTCAAAAAGGCCTTCCTTTGACTTGAAGGTGGTCGTCCATACATCTATCTGTTCTATAGGGACCTGGTGGTAGCCAGACTTCAGATCAATCTTACTAAAGTATTTTACCCTCATGATTTGATCAAGGAGGTCGTCGATTTAGGGAATCAAGTACTGGTTTCTGACTATGATTTCATTCAGAGCTCAGTAATCAATGCAGATTCACCAGGTTCCATCTTTCTTCTGTATCAGCACGATTGGGCTCCCGCAAGGTGGTGAGATGGGACGGATGTGCCTCTTGTGGAGAAGTTCTTAGATGTGTTGCTTGATCTCCTCATTATCTAACAGAGAGTGGAAATATATTGGCTCATTGGGAAGTGGTGTACCAGGGGTCATATCGATGGGGCACTTGACCTGGCAGTGCAGAGGTACCCTGGTAGGTGAGGAGAAGATATCGAAGTATTTTTCCACAACCTTATCTACTTGCTTCTAATGTGTGGAGAGGTTGGCCATAGAGACCCTGGATGTGGTTGTGATATTTTTCTTATTCTGAGAGCGAATCACGAAGAAGACAAACTTCCCCATGTGAGAGATGACCTTCCTGCATTGCTTAGCATAGATCAAGAAAATAAAACTAGGTGGGACTTCCTCAGGTATCCTGTACAATTTCATGTTAAAAGTAATAATAACACTACCATGCCTAGACTCATATACAACATGACGTTTCAATAAATAGGGTTGTCCCAAAAGAACATCACAAACTTTGAGAGGAGAAACATCACACAATATCTTGTCTTTGAAGGGCTTGATGTCATACGATAGTCGACACTATTGGCTAATGCAGATATCACTTCCTTGGAGGAGCCATCCAATGGTGTAGGGTTTTCGGTGTGGCATTGTTAGTAGGGCCAACCACTTGATGACCTCTACTAAGATGAGGTTCTTCTAGCTATCGCTATCAATGATGAAGTGCAATGGGGTACCTTTTACCCACATCTGTGAATGGAAGAGGCACTCTCCTTCTTCTAGCTCGTTTGGTTCACCAGGCTAGAGGTTGGTGGTAGTAACGGTGGCACTGGGTTCCGCATCAATGATCTGTTTTCCCTTTTCTAGTTCTAGCTCAAAGTTAGAACCTGCATCTGATTCAGAGGCTTTCACTTCAGCCACCAATGACTGCTTTGAGCAGCAATCAACAATGTTATATCGAGGGCTCTTATGGAAGTCACGCCACTTCCCAATATCTTTCTTTGTATTTCCAGTGTTATTCTTTGCTTGCGGCTTGGACTGGTTGTCCTGATACTATCCATCTTTGCTCTGTCCTTTGTTCTATGGGTTGGGGTTGCCCTTTCCTGGATTTTGTTGTGAGGGGTTCCCGGGCCCAAATTTCCGCATCTTTTGTTTGAGCTTCTGCTCGATTTTGATGACATATTGGTAGGCCACACCCAAGGATGAGATGTCCATAAATTCCATTTCAGTATAGATGTATCTATGCAGAGCACCGCGATACTTGAGCACCATATGTCACTCTGAATCTTTGATACGCAACTTGGTGCACAAGGTATGGGAGATATTTGTGAAATCTGTCACTGCTTGGTCTCTTTCTTGCCATAGTGTGGTCCATTTGGTATACAAGTCGTCATAACTTATGACAGGGTATTATTTTTCCTTAATAGTATGCCTAAAGGATTCCCAGGTGGCCATGAATGTAAATAATTAGGGTTCCTTTGTTTCCTTTTTCTCACAGAAAGTTTCCCACCAATATTTGACATGGGGAACGACTTTGAGGAGCACAAAAATATTCTTCTCTCTATTCAAAAAGTTATGGACAGAAAAATACCCTTCTAGTAGATTCAACCACTTCTCTACAACATCTGCATCTATCTAATCTTCAAATATAGGAATTTATAAGTTTATTTGTACCTTGAAGGGGGTGGCGCCTCCTCTCTAAGAAGATGCATCGCCTGTTGGTCGTTGCCGAAGGATTTGCACAAAACTATCCATCATCTCATTCCTTTGTTGCATGAGGGATTCCTCAATCAATAGTTTGAAAGGATATCCTGTCCAGTCATATTTATTTTCTCTGGCCATGAGAGGTCACTTAGGCATGAGAGAGATTTTGTCCTCAAGAGAAACAATCTCAATACCCAACTCTTTGTACTTCGACCTCGTTGGGGACATGCATTAAGACGATAAGGATTAGACCACTCTGATACCACTGATCCAGATTTTATGAGAAGAATGAAATGACTATAGATTATTAATAGGTTCTTAACACAAAATAACAAAGATACAGTAAAATTGGTTTTCTATTCAATAAGGAAATAAGATGAAACTGTAAAATGCAACGGAAACAAACTTGATGGAATAGTGGCGACTTATCTCTGAGAAGAGATGTGATGGCTGTGCTCATTCGCAAGAAGATGATTACAATGAGGATCTAAAGGCATTTTTACAATAAACAGGAATGCCCAAAACCCTAGACATCCAAAAACCTAACCCTAGGAGCTGAAGCGCCAAAAGTCATGTGGGCCCTGTTTGGGTAAGTTAGTACATCAACTTCCTAGGGTTGTAACTTTTGCATACGATCTCCGTTTTAGGCGTA
The DNA here is from genome assembly GCA_000966675.3 of Picea glauca. NCBI lineage: Eukaryota > Viridiplantae > Streptophyta > Pinopsida > Pinales > Pinaceae > Picea > Picea glauca. Next base: position 448,994 of record JZKD02S1034517.1, on the reverse strand, counting down.
TGATATCCCATTGGAAAGGTATCATCGAGTAGATTCATTTTGGGGAAATTTAAAAGTAATTTCCATATTTCTCCCCATTTTCCCAAAAAACATCGTTTAGGGCCTCAAAACGGCTCCGGAAGTGAAAAACTGCTAAAAATAGTAAATTACCAAAATTGCCAGAAAACTCTTTTGAGCCATTTGGAAAAGGTGGGTGTCCATCCACCTGTATTAGTATGGTATATCCATTTTTAAATTCCCTTTCAACTTTTCATTCCATGACCTAGATAATAGCATGCCAAACTTAGGAGGAATATCAACAACCACTACATCCATGACCATATTTTTTTATGGAATTTGAGACAAAGATACCACCATATCTTTGATTAGGCCCAAGAAATTCACCTTCCTTGAATCAAAGGAGAAAGTATATTTGTAGGGACTTGTGATTTCCAAGCCTAATTGGTCCATGAACACCTTAAGCATCAGGTTATGGAATGCTCATGAATCCAACATAGAATTGTGCAGAGTCATATCATGAATCTTCATACTGACATAGAAAGGAGGGACCTCATTAGAATCAGTACTCTCCACTACACATGGGCCAAACAAGATGGCAGTATGATCATCTTGTATATTCAAAGTATCATAATTTTCTTCCATCTTTAGCATCTTAATGATATGATTTATATATTCACTATTCTTTATCATCTCATTGAATGGAACAAAGATTTTAGTTTTGGCCATCTCACTTTCAAAGTTAAAGGAAGAAGAGGTTGTTTCTACCTCTTTGATCACTATCTCCTTTCTTGTTTCACACACTTTCTTTGGAGGTTCTTCCTTCTTCTTTCCTTTCTCCACAACATCTTTTGAAGCAGAGTCCTTCTTAAGATGACTTGAAGAAGGTGTATTATTTTGAGATTATTTGGTAGGATTTCCCTTTGGAGGATTTGCAGGCACCTTTTTGTTTCGAAGATTATATTGTTTTCATAATTGCATGATGGAATTATGCAACATTGTATGGTAATATTCCTTTTCCACTAAAAACCTTTCATCATTCTCCTCCATGAAGATTTCATTTGCATCCATGAGCTGGTCATGTTCTTCTTTAGTAAAAAACACATGTGTTTCATTGCCATCATAGCAGCGCATGTTGTCTTAAAATGTTTCATCAAAATTTTCATTTACATAATTATTTTGAAAAGGAGGTCTTATTTTTTGATCACCCTAGTTCCTCTGATCTCTTTGTCTAATTTGTGGAACTGTTGGTCTCCTCTGATGCCTGGGTGGAACATCAACTTGTTCTCTGGTGTTAGGCTTATTATCTAAAGACATCCTCTCCATGAGTTTCTCCATGGTCATCATCATCAACTCAAACCTCTCTTCTGATGACTGTGAGGTTGAAGGCTATGCCTTGTCTTGAACCTTGTTCATGTCCCTGCTAGAATTATATTTTATCTTTCCCAAAGCCATTAAATTTACTTCAAATTCTATTGCATCACTCATCATATCATCTAGTGAAGTGGATATTCTTTCCCTTAACAACAAAGAAAAATCTCTTTCAAAGGAATCAACATATCTAAGTTGAGAAGCTCTAGGAGGAGGTTTTACTTCAGTAGGAATTGAGTTGTATACTTTTATAAATCTAGCTGAAAACTCATTTACTATTTCATCAGGTGACCTTCTCATGTTGTTATATTGGGTTAGCAACTGAAGGGGGTTTTTCTTGTCACCCCACTTTGTAAGAAAACGTGTTTCAAAGTCTTCAAAATTTATGATACTTGCTGCTGGGAGAGATCTGAACCATTTTCTAACTTCTCCTGCAAGACTTGTGAAAACAACCTCATTTTTGCATCTTCAAAATCTACTACTTCTAGGTCTACAAAATCATTGAACCAGTCTAAGTTTTTTTGGGTTGAAACATTTCCTTCAACATCATACAACTTAATCCTCTGATTATATTCTCGGGGCAAATCATGTAACTAAGAAGGTAGAACAAGAGGGGAAAAACGAGTTTCCATGGTTGCAGTAAGAACTTGAAGTGGTTGTTGGTTCTGAGTAGGAATCACAAGAGGTTTAGTAGAGGCAGCTAAAATTAAATCTTGGAACCTCTTCTCATCAAATATGATCTCGTTCAAACAAGACTTAGATTTATTTATGAACATAGTTTGCTCAAATTTCAAATCAAAATCAATCTATTCAATGCTTGTAACTCCATCTTTGGGAAAGGATAGATATATGTCTAAACACAAAACTGGGCTTATTGGCCTTTCTCTTATTTTTTGTACAATCTTCTCAGGGTCAGACATGGGGATTACTGCTTCTGGGTCTGGATTTCTCCTGGTATGAATTCTCTTGTGAGCCAGGATTTCTATCTCAAACTAATTTATTCTACTGGTCTCTTTATAATGGAGTCTCTAGGGTAGATTTCATCTCAGCCAATAAGGTTCTTGATTCACTATCACCCTTAGGAATCAAATATGATGCTTTAAGTCATTCTTTTCCTAGGGAATATTTCACTTTCGATCCCTGAGAGTAGTGCAAGAATTTTAGCACTCTGTAAAATTGTTCAACTAATAAAACAAACGAAAGAGGTAACCTACAAACCAAATTTAGAGCTGGGTACTAGCCTGCTCAACTCAAAGAGGTCTCTCTCCTATCACTTGGTATTTATTTGGAAATCAATGGCTAGGTTTTGTTGTTTTGGGTTTTTTTTTATAATTTTTTTGGCAAGGAAGGGGAGGGACACTTAGGGCTATGGAGTCAAACTTTTGAAAATGAATGAAAGAACTGACTAGTCGATAGAACTCTCTAGAATATAAAGGCTAAATGAGGTGATAAATCTGAGTTATAATTTGTAAATTTGCAGGGTGTAGGAAGAAAAGAAAACATATAACTACATCAGAGCATTAAATAAATGAATTATGAATTAGTTAGGAAGAAATTAACACAGTTTAAATTGCTTCAGCCGAGAGAATCACAAGATGAATTATGGGCCTTTGACTATCCAATTTAAATATAAGACAGTGAAAATGAAATTAAAATATAGGAAATACATACAAAGAGAGGAGACAAGACTCAGATCACCACCATTAGAATATTTTCATGGAAACTTCAAGACTTTTGCATGTGTATTCAATTCAACTTTAGAAAAACACATTCAAGTTATGAATAGCTACAAACGTTCCCTTGCACTTCTTCCAGCTCCTAATACATTTTGAACTCCTAATTTTTATACAAGATTAGTTCCTTCGGTTTGAAACCGATTACAATGATTGAAATGAACCATTTCAGTTTCTGAAACTCATTACAATAATTACAAATGACAGTTTCAATTTGAAACCAATTACAATGATTAGAAAGAAAATGTTTGATGATTTGGATTCTGACTCCTCTGATGCTTCATTATCATATTTTTTCCACTTGTTCTACTATGGTATTTCACCTTATCTTCCATCTTCAGTGACACCTGGACATCATTTACTAGACCTTGGAAAAGTACACTTTGTCTTACCCAACCATACTATCTCCTTCCATTGCAAGTTAGAAGGGATATCATAATATATCATTTATTTGATCAGGATCTCAAGGTCAATGTAGGAATCATATGACATGACTGGTAGTCCAAGTTTAACTACTTTGAACTGATTCATAATATCAAATTCTGTAATCAGATGCTCAATCAGTGTAGCTCCTTTCATATTTTCCTCCAGGGTTCGAACTTGGAGTGATCCATTCTGCACTGAGTGAGGCAATCAGTGTATTCTTCCTAATCATGAAATTTTCCATTTCCATCCCAAAATGGTGGGTGGCCTTTGATAAACAATTCCTAAGACAAATATTTGAACTCTTGCACACTTTTCTCCATCTGTGTTTCCTTGGTTTGTACTGATTTCAACAAGTTATTTTTAGCAATAACTCTCTGGCCCAGATAATCAATGTAGTTATTTCATTGACTCCAATAGTCTGAAGTTCTACAGTAGGAATGAAGTTGAGTAGATTTATGGAATTTTGGGCCCATTCTTATGGATTCTTTGCTAAGGTTTCATTTACAATAGTACACCTGCTTCTGGCTGTGATGGCTATGTTGTCTTTATCATTGATGAAATTCAAATACACTATGAAGTTGGCAGCTTCAGTAGCTATAGAATCCCAGATGATATGCTTGCCCCCATGCAACAAGCCTTTACCTCTTAATCTCATATTCAACTTATCTATCATTTCCTGTAGGACTTCCTTCTCCTTTTGAAATTGAACCATTCTTTCATCCTTTGCTTTCATCTCCTACTTCAATTTCTCTATGCTCCCTTTTGACCCTTTGATTTCTCTTTATTTCATGATAACTTGTGACATAGCCTGGAAAAGTCCTTCATTGTTTGGCCCAACTTATGCAACAGGATGTACAACTGCAACCCTGTTTATTAATTATGTCTTCTCTTGTGACCACCTCACCTTTTTGCGTTCTAGATGCAATGCCTTGGCCTTGTATTCCAATGCCTCTTGACGAAGTGTTTCATTTTCTTGTTCTAGAGAAACCAATTATGTTGTTTGTGGATGCTATGTGGCCAAAATTTTCAGTGTCTTCTTCAAACTTTGAATCAAATTGTCTTTTTCATACAATGAGGATTTCACCCCTTGAGGGCCTTCAGATGCCAACCTCTTGACCCAAGTCTGCCAAGATCTGCTAGATTATTTTTGTTGGCTCAACTACCCTTCTAATTCCATTGCATAAGATGACAGCTTTGAATTCTTCAAGATTGAATTTAGGTAATCAGAATACAACATATCACTAGTATTCCTATGGAATTTGACCTTGTATAGAGCATTGATGTTGTCATACCTTATCTTTATCTCAGATACTTTGTCTTCATCTACAAATACGATGTTAAAGTTCCTCTTCTCAATATCCCTTACTGTGAACAGAGAATATTTATGCTAAGAAATATTTTCCACTTCAGGGACTAAATCCCTCATCTCACCCAGAGCTATTTTTCCCTTCTCATCATAATGTTTTTCCAAGTCTTCTTTAGATTGATAATCTACCCCAATTTTTTTTTATCAAAGATATGTTTCTTGCTGCTAAAAGTTCTTGAGTTTCCTTCACTTTGGAGCTTGCTTTCCTTTTCAAACTCTACAGTGCTAGTGCCACTTTCCACCATATCTATATTTACTTGTTCTCTGGGCTCTTCTTCCTCTAAATCCACTATTTGTGGAGACTGTAAAATATTCATCTTCTTAGGATAATTTTGTTGGTCGCTGGTGCCCATGGCATCTGAACTACTTCTCTTGCTGTAAACACTCATCTTAGGAACTTTGACTATCAGTTTCTGAGGATCTTGTTGTATTTGAATTTGTTGTAGGGTTGCCTCCACTTGTTGTGTTTAAGTTGTTTGCAATATTTCTTCCATATCAACACAAAATTCTAGGTTTGATAGCTTATCAAAACCCTCAACCTGTTCATGCTCATAAGGGACTTTTTTTTCATCAATCTTCTCTTGGATATGATTTGATGTGCATCATATATTCTTCTCTGTAGCTATGCAAAACCAAAATATTTGAGCTTTGCTTGAATCTGAGATAAGCATGATCTAGTTTTGACATTGAAGGGGCCAATGATAAAATGGAATTTGAGGTTGGAGGCTTTCTGCAACTTTAGGAAATGATCTGTCTCAAATATAATTCTTTGCCCGATGAATTCAAGGGAAAAGACTTCGTGGGTCAGAAAAATAGGAAATAGATAGGGGGATTAATGATAACCATAAACCTAGATTACTGTTGAGTGCATGAATAGTATCCAATCCCCCACTCTATTCTCCGGATTTGGATGTAGATAGCTCCTCATGCCATCCAAAACTCTAGGTAGGCTGGTGTTGAAAATCAAAATGTAAACTCTAGACATGACTTTGTTGATGAAGATGAGCAATGTAATCCTCTTACATTTTGTTGATATAAAGGTTGCTTCAGGAAATTATCTCTTATTGGTTTCCAGGAAAATCTTCACCAAATAAGTGTAATATCTGAAATGTGTTAGAGAGTGAAAATTCACTAGTTGTTTGTGGATATTATCATCTATGAATTGATCAAAACTTATGCGGATTGATAGACCATAATCTGACTTTATGGGTCCTTCTAGTCCTCTATGAGTGTTTCGGATCCTCCTAGATCTCTGTGATCATTCCTGGATCCTCCTAGGTCAGAGAGAGAG
>JZKD02S1034517.1:428721-442760 GCA_000966675.3 Picea glauca | reverse complement strand
AGAGAGAGAGAGAGAGAATAAATGGGGTGGGAATTTGGGAGGGAGGGAGAGGGAGGATACATAAACTAAAGATGTTCCTAGATCTGATTCATACATGAAAAAAAACAAAGAATATGAAATACTCCCAAATATCAAAGAAATCATGCATGGATTGAAAATAGATCTAATAACATATCATAACACATAATTATATTGATTGTCTATTGTTGGGTTATATTCTACTTTATCAGTTATCTACTCTGATCTTACCTTACTATCATAAGTTGACCCAGGTTCAGATTTAACAAGATTCCAACAAAATCCCTCTAAAACTGTCCTCCCCCCTAGTAAACCAGAAGGAAACACAACACACAGGGTGCATTGCACAGTCTCACTCGAGATAGCTCTATGGGTGGCTTCAATACTTAGATGCTTGCAGCCTATGAATGAGTGGAGATATGTGGTTCCACTTTGTGATATTTATTTATTTAGTCTAACCTCTTGATTAAAACATTGATCCTTATTCATGCATGTGGAGTATCATATATAACTAGTTCCTTCATTCATTCATCTAGCATTTAATCCTTAACAACAATGGAGATGCATACATTCAGTCACCTATCACAATATTTATCGTGGTTCACCCCCTCATGGGGTACATCCACAAAGATCTAGCTGTCAAGATATTTATTATGTCTCAGCAATATGTCATGTCGCACACGTTTACAGTCTTGGATCTTACAATCTCGACATGATTAACGATCCCTGTGAGGATGACTAGATCACACCAAGATCCTTAGCCTGCAATCTAACCCTCAATATCGAGTTTCTCAATTCTTATCTATATCACCAGCTTACGAAATGTTGTAGTTCTTACAAAACTTACAACTTTCAAACTTTCTCTACCTCCTAGGTACTATTGATCTCTTTATGTATCTATCCAACTCAGGTCCTCTCCTCTTATACCTCCTAAGTGCTACTTATATATCTTCTTGGCTCATCATCCATTACAATATATTGCAAAAACCCTAACCCTAATGTAGTTAGGTCTCCCTTGCATGCGATCCTCGCATGCTTCCCTCACATGTGCTACTTTTCCTACTAGCTGTCCTTTCTTCCCTTCATTCTTCTCTCCCAAAAAATAGCCTTTTCCCTAGAATGGGTCTATGTCTAAAAATCCCCCAACACTAACATGTGTCTCATCTCAAGCCACCTATTATTTGTGTTCTTCTTCAACATCTCCTTCTAGAGTGTGGAACTTTTTTGTGAGTTCCCTTCCTTGTGTTTGAGCATGCATGGTCTTTTCTTTGAATGCATATAACACTTGCGTTGTGATCTCATCCCTGATCATTTATGTGCACTTTGCATATGTTTACACCATTTTCTTATTTGCCTCCTCTACCTGCGCAATTACCTCCACTTCTATCTCTTGGAGAGGTTCCATTTGAGCTTATTGGTCCTTCTTCCGCATCTACCCAACTACTAGCTCTTCTTGCAGCTTCTTCATGTCTTGCATTCCTTTGAGTCACTTGGTGATATTCATCATTTTCTTCCTCTTCTTGAGTTCCTAGATGGTTGCACTAATATTTTCCTCTTCCTGGTCCCAGTGTTGGACCTGTTGATATTTTTCTATATTTTTCCATAGTTGTATTTCCCTATCAAACAAGTCGATAGCTGAGCTAACCTGTCATTCCATTTCATCCATCTGTTTGGTTGCTTCTTTCTTACTTTTTTCCTTCACCTTCGAAGGAGTGGTAGGAATGAGTTGTTCCTAGAGGTTCTCGATCTCCTACCTATATTGATCGATTTTTTGCACAATATGATCAATTTGTTGCGTTGTCGTGGGCCCTGCTATTTGCGTGATTTTTGGAATTTTTCCATAGGCTACAACCACTCCATGCTCAAGCCTATCTGCACGATATTTCTCATCTTTGGTATCGATCTTGAGTTTCTCGAAAACCAAATCCAACTCCTCTTTGATTTCCTTTGTGTCCAACATTGATATTTTTTTAGAACCAACAACTTTCTATAGAATGTGATCCATCTTACGTAGTGGGTAATTGTCCTTGAGAGATACCATGTTCATATTTCTAAAGTCTACACATAATATAATCTCTCCACTTTTCTTTCTAACAGGTACCAAATTTGCCACCCACTTAGAAAACCTCAGAGAAACTATGATCTTGGCTTCAAACAACTTTTTTATATCCTTTTCAATCAATGGAAACAACAATGGATTGATTCTTCTTAATTTATTCTTGAAAGGTTTATGATATTATTTGATTGGAATCACATGTTGAATCACCTTGGTAACATAAAATTTTAGATCTTCATAACTCCAAGAAAAAACATCAGGAAATTATTTTATCAAATTGATATATCTTTCTTGACCTCTAGGCTAAGTGTCTTGGATAGCTTGATGATCTTGGGATCCTCCTAAGTCCCAATGTTGCAATATTCAACATCTCCATCATTTACAGTAATTTTAGGAATCCTAGCCACGTCATTGTGGTCGAAGAGTTTTTCTAATGGGACCAAGCCTTTGGGAATGATGTTATTTTTTAGCTGCATTATATAGTTACCAACAATCTGATTCTTGAAATAACCAGCATTTGTGAACACAGTTGCATATTCTTCTTCACCACAATATTCATCATCAATATTCAAATTCACAAATTCACCATCCATATTAAGAAAAATTTCTATTTTTTTATCATCTTCAAAAACCTGCCAGTACTTAATATTATTAGGCATTGTTGGTCTGTGCTTAACCTCAATCTCATATCCCCTATTAGGAAAAATTGGAATTTTGAAAACAAAGGATGAAGTAGCTAGAGCATCAACAATCTGATTCTGACCCCTTGGAATCACTAAGAGACTATATTTTGAAAATTATTCAAGAAGGTCAAGCACTATATTCCTATATGCTCTTAATATGGGATGTTTTGCTTGATATATCCCCTTCACCTTATTTATGATCAACTCATAATATCCATGTATAGTTATCCTACTAGCACCCATTTCTTTCAAAGTCTTCAATCCCAATACTAATGCCTCATATTCAGCCATATTATTTGTGCACTCAAAAGAAAGCTTATAAGAACAAAGTTTTGTGGCTAGTCTGGGGGGGTTAATCCACACACCATCTCATGCTCCTTCTCTAATAACAAATCCATCTAAGCTCATGTTCCACATCTCATTCTATGCATTGCCTTGTTGTTATGAAATTTTCTCAGTTTGTTGATCAAATTTATCTTTGGTAGTCATATTAGTGCCTGACACCTTCTCTTCAAAACTCAAATCATTAAATAAAATAGAAGAACCAATCTCAGTTTCCACATAATAAATTGGATGGTTGTTTGGCTATGCTTTGTTACTAACCATGTATTTGAGAAATACTTCCCTATACAGCCTCCTATATTGACCAAAGAGAGGGATAGTGGCATATGAAATATCCATTTGTAAAGTCCCTTTCAACTTTGTAGCCCATGACCTAGATAACATCATGCCAAAATTAGGAGGAATATCAACAACCACTACATCCATGACCATATCGTTTGTTGGAATTTGAGACAAAGACACCACCAGATCTTTGATTAGGCCCAAGCACTTCACCTTCCTTGAATCAAAGGAGAAAATATCTTTGTAAGGCCTTGTGATGTCCAGGCCTAATTGGTCCATGACCACCTTGGGCATCAGGTTATGGGATGCTCCTGAATCTAGCATAGTATTGTGTAAAGTCATATCATGAATCGTCAGACTGACATATAAATGAGGGACCCCATCAACATCACTACTCTCCTCTACACATGGGCCGAACAAGATGGTAGGATGATCATCTTGTATATTCAAAGTATTAGAAGTTTCTTCCATCTTGAGCATCTTAATGATCTGATTTATATATTCACTATTCTTTATCATCTCATTGAATGGAACAAAGACTTTAATTTTGTCCATATCACTTTCAAAGTTAAAGGAAGAAGAGGTTTTTTCTACCTCTTTGATGACTGTCTCCTTTCTTGTTTTAGGCACTTTCTTTAGAGGTTCTTCCTTCTGCTTTCCTTTCTCAACATCATATTTTGCAACAAAGTCCTTCTTAGGCTGACTTGAAGAAGGTGAATTATTTTGAGATTATTTGGTAGGATTTCCCTTTGGAGGATATGCATGCACCTTTTTGTTTCAAAGATTATATTGTTTTGAAGATTATATTGTTTCTCGAATTGCATGATGGAATTTTGCAACCCTGTCTGGTAATATTCCTTTTCCATTGACAACCTTTCATCATTCTCCTGCATGAATATTTCATTTGCATCCATGAACTGGTCATGTTATTCTTTAGTCAAAAACACCTATGTTTTATTACCATCACAACAATGCATGTTGTCTTCAAAATTTTCATCAAAATTTTCATTTAAATAATTATTTTGAAAAGGAGGTCTTATTTGATAATCACCCTGGTTCCTCTTATCTCTTTATCTGATTTGTGGAACTACTAGTCTCCTTTGATTCCTGGGTGGAACATCAACCTGTTATTATTGTCTAAAGGCATCCTCTCCATGAGTTTCTCCATGGTATTCATCATCAAATCAAACCTCTCTTCTAATGACTGTGAGGTTGAAGGTTGTGCCTTATCTTGAACCTTGTTCATGTCCCTCTTTGAATTATATTTGATCTTTCATGGAGCCATGAAATTTACTTCAAATTCTATTGCATCACTCATCATATCATCTAGTGAAGTGGATATTCTTTCCCTTAAAAACAAATCAAAATCACGTTCAAAGGAATCAACATATCTAAGTTGCACAACTTTAAGAGGAGGTTTTACTTCAGTAAGAATTTAGTTGTAGAATTTTATAGATCTAGCTAAAAACTCATGTATTGTTTCATCAGGTGTTGGCACCAGGCCGAAGTGGAAAGAAGGAAGATCATGGGGAAGAAAGCATGCAGGAAACTGAAGTGACAACTGGAAAAATATCAGCACATGTGAATGCAAGAAAGTGTGCACAGAGGAAAGCGACAACTGGAGGAAGAACAACATGCACATGGGAGAAAAAACTATCGTAAGAAGGGTTAGGGTTTTGGTAATATTCTGTAAGTGGATGAAGAGCCCGAAATCTATAAATATAGATATGAAAGTATCATATAGGGTTGTTGATTTTAGGTTAGTTTTTGTGAGGATTACAATTGTTATTGAGTGATTTTTCTGAGTATTGTTGTTGGCAATACATGAAGGGTTTTGAGTTGTATGAACCGAGTGTTCTAAGCTGCTGAGAAAGAAAGCTATGAGGTAAGGTAGATCTGAGGATTGGACCATAGGTTGTAGAGCCTGGTTTGATATAGTTCACCTCACATAGATCTTACCCACTTTTGAGGAGAACTGTAAGCGCGCGGCGCAAGGAAATCAAGAAATACCATAATAAAAGAGCCAAATCTTTGTGGACATAGCCTAGGAGGGGTGAACCACGGTAATATCTATGTAATGTGTTTAATTTTTTCATATCTTTAACTTCTTTCAACAATATATTATTACGATTGATTAATAACCATATGCATTATTAGAATCTGTTTATGTTTTGAGTTATATGCATGTGATTCCTAGGAACAAGTAGATTATAGTAATAGTTCGTAAAACAGGGCCTTGATCAAGGAACCCTTTATCCCCTACTCTGTCCTAGACTGTAAACACCTGAGTCTTACAGTAAACCATCTATAGCTATCTCGGGTGAGACTGCATGGTACCTTCGGGGCACTGCGTTGCCTTCTGGTTTACTAGGAGGGCCAATAGTTAGAGGCTTTATTGGAACCCCAAATGACATGAACCCTAGGTCAATAACTCAGATAACCTAAGAAGGGAGTCGATTAAACCACAAATGGTTCTATTTCCAGGACAAAAGGAACAAGATAGGACTGAGTAGATGAGATAGAGTGGACAAGAACCATCAAAGAAGCAATGAGCCGTTAGAAGGGAATGTGGAGACCTTGGAACCCCACAAGAGAGGAAATCGAGGGCTGGTTGAGAACTAAAGAGCTAGAATTTTCACACAAAGACAATAGAAACCATAGAATCACACCACGCAGATAGCTGGACAAATACGTGTTTACGAATTTACACGAAATCTTTTTCTGTGATTTTCTGCATCTACTACAGGAGTGGATCTTAAGGTTAACAGATAATCACTCAACGAACCAGATTCGACAGCTAGATTGGACTCTAGTACATATTCAACAACTGCAACAGGTGAAAAACAAATTCACCTGTGTAGTAGACTTTTGTCTTCACTTTATTGTGGCAGGATTCATCACAAAGTTTGTGGTAGACACAACAAAGTCATACAACGCAGCCGAGAAATAATTTCTACGAGGACCTAGAGGGAGGTATATTCGATCCCTGCATACTTCTATCAAGATACTTCTATATAACAAAGGTGTAATGACAATGGAATTAGACAGTTAAAATTCCCTACGTGCATGGGGGAAGGGGGGAAGCATTGACAGAAAGAGGAGGAATGGAAGGAGGGCAGAATAAAGAGAAGAAGGAGGAGGATCCCTTGGACCTGATCTCGATGGATGATGACCAACTCAAGTTGATCTTTGCGTCATCAGGAACAACACGTAGTGGAGCACCCTACCAATATAAGTTAAACACAAAGAAGAGAGCCATAACCAAAAGGGAGGGATTGGCGAGCAATGAGGAAGAGGTAGAGGATCTCCGGGTTGTGGAGAAGATTGAGGAAATCCTACACCCCACCTATGAGAGGAAAACAAGAGGCCCAAGAATGGGAGGAGAAGACAATCACCCCTTTCAAATCAATGTTAGTGTGGAACCCATAAACCCATGTACGACCAATACACCATAGAGAACACCACCATTTAGGAAACCAAAGTTTTGAGGAGGTCCGACATCAGGAAGTACATCTACACAAGGATAAACAACTGGAGGAGCCAGTTCAGGTAATCTTAGTCAAGTATCCACACTACGCGGAGGAGGCAGTAGTTCAATACTCAGAATGGAAGGATACGACCCTACTATCAGATTACCAGAGTTTCAAGGAGAAGAAAAAGAAGACCCTGATAAGAATCTATTCATTTGTGCCAAGATCTGGGAAGAAAAGCAGATCACAGATGATAACACCAAACTCATCCAGCTAGCGATCACGCTAAGAGATTGCGCACTAGACTAGTACATGAGTCTAGAGACAAACAGTGCTCCCAGGATGAAAAGGACACTGGATGACATTAAGAAACTATTGATAAATGAGTTCTAGAATCTGAGCTCAGAGGATCAATATATGAACGAGAAGATTGAGATAAGACAAAAACCAGGAGAAACGATATGGGAGATTGATCAAAGATTCAAGCGATTAAAAGGGAAGTTAAAATACCTTATGACCAAGATGCAACATCGACACATGTTTGTCAACTCACTACTACCACACTTAAAATATCCACTATGAAAACAGAAGTTTCAGACACAACCAGAGGCTTTGCAAGAAGCCTTGCAATTGGAAGAGAATCAGTACCAGCAGAAGGACCCGACTATCGAAGAACTGAAAGAGGATCTGAAGAAATTAACATTTTAGCTGAACCAGAATAAGAACAAGGAAAAACAAGAAGCCGTTTGGTGTACCACATGCATGAAAGAAGGACACCAAAAAAATGAATGTTCGACGTTCGCGCAGTATATGGAAAAAGGGATGCCAAACCCGCTACCACAGGGGGGATTATGGTGTGAAATCTGCAAGAAAGCGGGTCACAACCCTTACCATTGCACGATGATGCAAAAATACCAAACAGTCCCAACAAACTCATATTTCACCTTTTGCAAGTCAGTCAGCCATGATGAAAAATATTTCAGAACTATGGAGTTGATGCGGGAAAGAAACTCAGACGCATACAGGGTATAGGAAGAAATGATGACTGGGCAGGCAGCACCATAGTTCACTCAAGCCCCAACACCATACAACACTGCACAACAATCTTATAATAACGCACAACCGCAGTACAACCCAGCATAGACCTAGTACAATACCGCGCAGTATAATCAGGGACCACAATATAACACACCACAAGGTGATCGCGCAACCTATAGAGGAACAAGATGAGCCAAAGGGGGTTTCAGATGTGGGAGAGGACCAGTCACATGTCACAATTTCCAGTAACCAGGAAATTATGCATGGGAATTCCCACTACCACCAGCGACCTGTTTGTATTGTCGTGCTTCAGACCATGATACAAAGGAATGTCCGACACTACTCGTAAAGATCCAGGAAAAAGGGAACCAAAATAACCAGAATATTCAGTGGATTTCAGCCAAAGAAAGGGATGACAGACAGAGCATTAACATAGTCACTCGAGGAGGAACAAAAACAGGAAACGATGCAGTTCGACAGGACCCAACACAAAACCAATGGGTAAAGAAGAACCCTGACCCCAAGAAGTAGTTCAATGCACAAAAGGAAAAGGATATATTTACAGAAGCCCGACAATAATTCCATAAGGAGGACATAGCATTGACTGCACGATAGAACAAGGAAGCTTCAGAATATGACATGCCGCCATCACTGGACCATACCAACAAAATACAACCTAAGGAACAAGTAAGTACTATCAAAAACTTTTTGCAATCATGCATCAAAATGTTAAGTGATCCTTCATCTAGCAAAGTATTGCAAAACATCCTAGAGAAATGTACCAGTGAGACGGAACAGAAGCCAGAATTGAAAATTGTCAACCACCTACACACAAGAAGAAGAACAAGTAGAGAATTTAGAATCAATGCTAACATTGGGGGTTTCAACATGGGAGATATTATACTATATCTAATATCTGAGGCAAACGTACTACCAAAAACCACATGGAAATGCATGGGAGAACCTACACTGGGATACTCAACTGTTCAATTAAAACTAGAAAATCAACATAGAATCCTACCAATAGGTAGACTGAAAGGAGTGACCATAGATCTAGATGGTGTGCACACTAAGGCAGACTTTGAAGTCATCGAAATAGTAGACGGTACAACACCTTACCCAACGTTACTTGTTCTTGATTGGGTGTTCGAAAACCAAGCCATAATTAACTTGAAAACCAAAAAATGACATTTGAGTCAGGAGACTACAGGGTTATAGCCCCACTTGACCCATCAGAAGGCAAGAGGTTCGTAGAACCCACTTGTCTAGATCTAGAAGAAATCGTCCAGTTGTACAGAACAACTGCACGTGATGTGGACTATATAAACCCAACTATAGACGGGGTACTCAGTTGGTGGAGCATTACTTCATGCACAACAGATTCAGACACTGGGTTAGAAAAATGGCATCAAAGACTACATGAAGTATCCACAAGAAGGTGTGCAAGAATAGACCGCACAGTAAGATGGCTTGGCACAGAAATCAGAGAACCGCCTAGTTTTCATGGGCTAAATGATTTGGAAACTTTCTTGACACAATACAAAGATGAAGCATTAGAGAACCAGAGACTATTAGCACTAGATTTAGCACTAAAGGCTACACCCGCAATATGGTGGGGTGCACACAAAGAGACTATCACATATTGGTACCAATGCAAATGATTACTGAGCATAAGGTTCGGCGTAGAAAAAATATGGAACAATCGACAAAAATATGATGGACTAGGAATACCAGCAAAACACTTGGAGGCCTGTAAAACACTATGGAAAATGATGCCACTAGAAGAATGGTCTCACCACTTCATTCATACTTTAGAAGGCATACCAGTGAATTGGTATATAGACCAGGAAATGCGAAAAGGAACCAAGACATGGGTGACACTCCAACATAACTTTACAGTCACTTTCTCATTCGAGCATGAGAACCCCAACATAGACACGGCCATGAAATAGATCAAACATGTCATATTCATTATAGAATCAGAAGTGGAAGTTATCACAGAGGTACAACAATGGAATAAGAAGACAATCAAGGAACTGTTGTCATGCTATCATGTACAGGAGGAAGCACTGGATGAAGATGATCCACACGATATTCAGATCGAAGAAGTCGAAGGCAAGAGAGATGTGGAAGGACCACCCTTCGAATCAGAGGTCATATCTGTGCCAATCAAGATCAAGAAGGTTAACATAGGGACTTCCGAGCATCCCAAAATGACCAGCATTGGATATTACTGGGATGAACAGACACTAGAAAGCATCACAAAATTGTTGCACGAATACAACAACCTTTTCCCCACAACCTTTACATATATGAAAGGAATAGCCAGAGAATTAGCAGAAATGAAGATACCACTCAAACCTGATGCAAGACCCATTAAACAATGACCATATAGACTGAACCCCATCTACAAACATAAAGTTAAAGATGATATCAATAGGATTCTTGAGGTCAGCATCATCGAACCAATCGAAGAATCAGAATGGATAAGCCCAATGGTAGTACAGGACAAGAAACAAGGAAGAAGGATCAGGATATGCGTCGACTTGAGGAAGTTGAACGATGCATGCTTACACGACCCATTCCCCACACCATTCATGGATGAAGTACTCGAGAACGTAGGAGGACACAAAGCCTATTCATTCATTGATGGATTCTCAGGATATCATCAGATTAAGATAGCACAAGAAGATAGACACAAGACCACATTTGCAACATAATGGGGATCTTATCAGTACATAGTCATGATGTTCGGACTGAAGAATGCACCTATGATATTCTCCAGAGTGGTCATCGCATCATTTAAGGAATTCATCCACCAATTTCTCAAAGTATACCTGGATGATTAGACGGTTTATAGCCTACTAAAAAACATGTGGAAGTTTTACACTTGATGTTATAACGATGCAGACAATGTCGGATATCACTGAACATCAAGAAATGCATATTTGGAACACCATTTGGGATACTACTGGGACACATAGTATGCAAACAGGGTTTACTAGCAGATCCAGCCAAAATCGTATTCATTGTTAACCTACCAGCACCAAAAATAGTCTGCCAACTAAGAGAAACATTAGGACATACGAGATACTACAGGAAATGCATCAAAGGCTACGCACAGATTAAAACACCTATGGAAAAACTGTTAAGGAAGGATACCAAGTATCAATGGAACGACGAGTGTCAACATGGTCTGGATACCCTGAAGGAAAATATGGTCACTGTACCAATATTGGTATTTCCAGACTGGGAGAAGACATTCCATGTACATGTAGATGCATCAACAATAGCACTTGGAGCTATTTTAGCACAACCAGGAACAAGAGACTTGGATCACCCGATAGTGTTCGCAAGCAATAAATTATCAGACTTAGAACAAAATTATAACACAACGGAAAGAGAAGGTTTAGCTATGGTTTACGCACTGTATAAATACAGACAATACCTATTGGGAAAACACTTTAAGATGTTTACATATCACTCAGCCCTGAAATACCTAGTTAACAAGCTAGTGCTGGGGGGAATAATTTGTCAATGGTTACTGTTGTTTCAAGAATTTGTCTTCGGGGTAATAGTCAAACCAGGAAAACTGAATGCAAGGCCTGACCACCTATCGAGGGTCACAAATGGAGAGGAACCAACGAATTTGGAAGACAACTTTCCATATGCACAGCTCTTCTTAGTACACATTGTTGATGATTACTTCGTATAGATCATCCAGTACTTGAGCATAGGTACTACGCCACAAGGATATAACACTGCGCAGAAGAAGAACCTAGTAGTTCGTGCAACCGAATATCAGCTGATCGTAGGGCATCAATACAAAATGGGTGCAGATAGCATCTTATGAAGATACGTACTAGACCACGAACGACCAAGAATTTTAGCAGAAGCCCACGAAGGAATAGAAGGAGGGAACTATGCAGGAAAAGCTACCGTGCAAAAGGTACTACGCATAGGATTATGGTGGCCAATGATACATAGAGACTTGAAAGAATATTGTCAGCAATGTGATGTCTGTCAACGGGTTGACAAACCCAACAGAAGGGACGTGATGCCACTATGACCGCAAGTGACACTTCAGGAATTCGACAAATGGGCAGTAGACTTTGTGGGACCCACTAACCCACCTGCCAAGAGAATAGGGGTGAGATATATTATCACCGCGATGGAATACTTAACAAGATGGGTGGAAGCTGCACCAGTAAAAGATTGAAATGCAAAGATAGTTTCCCACTTTCTTTTCAAACAAGTAATTACTAGATTTGGGTGCCCAAGAATTTTGATGAGCGACCAAGGAATGCACTTCATCAATAGCACCATCTGAGTGATGCTTGAAGAGTTTGAAGTTCATCACCAAAAAATCACACCGTATCACCCACAACTAATGACATGGTAGAAGCCTTCAAAAAAATTCTAGAGGATGCCCTGACGAAGATATGTAACATCAACAGGGACGATTGGGATCTTGAGGTACCAGCAGTACTATGGGCGTATACAACCACATGCAAAAAGTTGACAGGTCACACACCATTCAAACTAGTCTATGGTCAAGAAGCAGTAGTGTCATTAGAATTTCTAATACCCATTCTATGTGTAATAACTATCACACAAATTACAGAACGAGGCGCAGTCCAAGAATGACTAGATCAATTACTGTCAATGGAGGAAGACCGAATATTGGTAGGATTCCATCAACAAGTATAGAAAGCGAGATACAAAGCATGGCATCAACAAGAGAAAGATGTTCAAGGAAGGAGATCTAGTATTGGTCTACGATAGTAAAGCGTTGCAACACCCAGGGAAGATGAGAATGCATTGGCTAGGACCATACGAGGTAAAATTTGTCATGGACGAAGGAGCTGTACAATTGAAATATCTAGCAGGTGTAGACCTCAGAGGAATGATCAACGGGAGTCGGCTGAAACTATACAAGGATAATCGACTACCCATCGTGCAGGAAATGGTAAAAAAAAAACAAGAGAGACTAAAAACAACACGTGGCATGACGAACAAGTTGCATACGAAACACGAAACCAGTGAGGGAAAATACAATGGCCATATTGGAAAGAGAAACAAGCGAGAAAAGTAAAGTCATCAAAAGTACACTGAGAGGACAACATGAGGAAGAATTAAATCAAGGCAAGGATGGATGGGATGTCGCACTAAACGCTCCAACTGGCGACCGCAAAATAGCCATAAGGGAAGGTACGAAACTGCCGCGGATGCATTGAACCCACACTTATGGTGCATTAATCGCACAAGGTAGGAGGCATCCTCAACAAGCTTCATGGCACACCCATACAACACACAAGCACAAAAACAGTTAGTCTATTCACAAAAGAAGAACAAAGAAAGA
This sequence comes from Picea glauca, assembly GCA_000966675.3. Taxonomy (NCBI): domain Eukaryota; kingdom Viridiplantae; phylum Streptophyta; class Pinopsida; order Pinales; family Pinaceae; genus Picea; species Picea glauca. The sequence continues at coordinate 429,509 of JZKD02S1034517.1, read as the reverse complement.
GAAATAGCAGCCTAAACGCACAGAGAGAGATCGCAGAGCTTCTCTGAGCTAGTCGAACCAAGAAAACATCTGATAGACACCAGTATGGCACCACCAAATCTCACAGAACCAAGCTAGACAGTCAGACCAACTAGGGTTCAAAATAGGTCATGAGGAACATGGAAATAAAACAAGCAGTAGCCACTGAAGATCGTTGATATTGACAAAATACTATCATCAAAGGACATCCCAATCGAATCAACACTAATCCAGGAAGAGATTCCACAACCCCAAGAAGAATCCATGAAAGAGGACATGTCGGAAGCGGCGTAGGAGCCTCAAAATGAAGCAGTAGGAACCCATCGGGAAGGATAGATAGAAAACGTTGAAGAAGCCATGGAAATAAACAAAAGCACACATAACCCAGAAGTAGAGGTCCAACAAGATGTTCCACAAACACCCATCCAAGAATTTTCTTTTTCGGCCGATCTGAATGGTGAAATGGGCAAGGCTTGGGAAGAATGGATGGTGAAGGAGCAACCAAAAGCTTCTAGAACTTCAAACCAACCAACATAGTAGGAAGACAAGATTCAGATACCAAGCTCTCCTCGAAAGAAACCAGCTCCAGAGATTGTACTACCTTGCACACCAGAGGGAATATAGGTGGACTCGTAGTGTAATGATCCCAAGCCATTTTTTTTCTTGGAATCACTAACTACTACTAATTTATTGAGTTATTAAGTGCATACAAGATTCATCAACACATGGAGATCACAATATATTCAATATGTAGAAGCACAAGCAAAGAT
>JZKD02S1034517.1:382152-411408 GCA_000966675.3 Picea glauca | reverse complement strand
GGAGACAGTCATCCACACTGATCATAAGCCACTGCAGTTCATGCAGACACAAGGAAAATTGCAGAATGACCACCATCAAAAGTGGTCCACATACTTGCAGCAATTCCACCTCAACGTCAAGTATAAAATAGGAAGCACCAACCGCATTGTTGATTGCCTCAGCATACCACCAGTTGCGGCACTCACCACAGTGCTAGACTCTTGCAACCATGAGACCTCTGGATGGCCCCAACTCTATGAGATAGACCCGGACTTCGCCACCACCTACCAAATGTTGGGTGAAAAGGTAGTTGTCGATAATTTACATCTTCAAGATGGGTTGTTGTGTCGTCTGGGCCATATCTATGTTCCATAAAGAAAGCAAGTGAAGTCAATATGGGAAGCCCACTACAGTTGGGTGGCAAGACACTTCAGCGTCAAAAAGACAATGGCGATGATACAAAAACATTTCTACTGGCCGAAACTTCGACAGGAAGTCAACAAGTATATCAGATCTTGCACTGCCTATGCTATTGCCAAACCAACCACTAATAAAAAGGGCCTATACACCCATCTTACTACTCCTAAGAGGCCATGGTAATCCATCTCAATGGACTACATGCCGGGCCTCTCGTCCACCAAGCGGTGAAATGACTATGTTTTTTTCGTTGTTGATCGGTTTTCTAAGATGGTGATTCTGGTTGCCTGCAAGAAGAGCATCACAGTAGAAGCCACTGCCAAGATCTTCTTTGAACGAATATGGGTACATTTTGGAATCCCACAAACCATTTTCTCAGATCGGGACAGTCAATTTCTCAACACATTATGGTCAAGCCTTTGGTCACTGCTGGACACCATGCCCACCAAATCCACACAGTTCCAGCCCCAGACCGATGGCCAAACCGAGGTCATAAATCGAATGATCGTGCATATCCTGCACATGTATAATTCCAAGCATCCTCACACATGGGATGAGAGTCTTCCCTATGTCCAACATTGATCCAGATGGATCTCGGTGGCCATCCACCTTTTCCATTGAATCACCATTTTCAGCCTCTAGTTTTGATAAACCATGACATTCACCCTTTTCATGGGGAATGGAATGTAATGTCATCTTCATTTTTTAATTATAGACATTATGTAATGGTTTTATGTACATGCCTACAACATAGAGCTAATGCATCAGATCCCATTAGAACTCCACAGTTAAGTGCGCTCGATCTAGAGTAGTACTGGGATGGGTGACCACTCAGGAAGTACTAGTATTTTACATGCCTATGACATTTTATAAACTTAGTCCAATTTATCCCACATGCATCATGGGAATTGTTATCCTCTCACTCTCTCCTATATAATTGAGGTGAAGGAGGCCCTTTAAGCATGCAATGGAGTGTGATGTAAAGATTCTTGTGAAGGAAGTGTAGCCAACATCTCTTTCTTTTCAGAGATAAGCTACCCCATTTTTCCAGTTTGTGTTCTACGATGTTTTTCTATCTTATTCAGCAATAGAAGTTGGGTTTCACTGTATTTTTGTGCTCTCTTCTATATTTTTTTGTATTTCATTATTATATCTCAGTTATATTTCTGTCTTCATGTTATTCTCAAAATAATCCAGATCAAACATAGCTACAATCGAGCCCTGCATAGCTCAACTGGCCACAACCCCTTTCAGGTGGGGTTGGGATTCCAACCATTGGGTCCCATAGATGTTGCACTTCCCCTTGTGGTCACCTTGACCAAATCCTCTCCTACTCCAACTGAGGATGACAAAGCCACCCAGTTCATTGAGAGGATCCATCACCTCTGCCAATAGGTTCAAGATATCCTATAGAAGTCCAATGACAAGTACAAGCAGTGCCATGATCAACATCAGGTGCCACATAAGTTTCAGGTGGGCAAAAAAGTTTGGTTTCACTTGTATAAAGAACGCCTTACAAGACCCCATCGGAAGCTTCGTCCAATCTGTTATGGTTTGTACACCATCACCAAGGCTATGGGGGATAATTCTTTTGAGTTCAACTTTCCTCCTTTCCTTGGCCTACACCCAGTGTTCAACGTGGACCTCCTTCGGCCTTATTTCCCACCATTATTGGACTCCTCAGACGTAGCAGAACAACTGACACCATTAGATCTCAACCCCGACTACATACAATAGGCATCCAGTGATCATATTGTGGACACACAGATCAACGGAACTCAATAACAAAGGATCCATCTTTATCAAGTTGTCAAAGAAGGGCATCTCCTGCACTAAGGCAAGTGGCTCACGCGGGGTCAAATTCAGCAAAAATTTCCTCATCTGATGCGGGAACTCAATGCAATGGAGACCATTTTTTCCTAAGGAGGGAGGATTGATCTAGGTGGATATCAGTGGCCACCCACCTTTTCCATCTAGCTCAAAACACCTTTCTATCAATTTTGATAATTTACTATTTTTAGCAGTTTTTTGGGTCCTGAACTTCTGGAGCCCTTATGTGCCCTAAATGACGTCTTTTGGGTATGTTGCGATCAAAAAATTTCACCATGAAATTTTGTGAAACTTTTGTATTCCTCGGATAGATCTTTCCAATGGGCTATCATACGCCTAAAATGAAGATCGTATGCAAAAGTTACGACCCCGGGAAGTTGATGTACTGACTTACCCAAACAGGGCCCACATGACTTTTGGCGCTTCATCTCCTAGGGTTAGGTTTTTGGATGTTTAGGGTTTTTTCAAACTCCTGTTTATTGTAAAAATTCCTTGAGAGCCTCATTGTAACGTCTTCTTGTGAATGAGCATAGATGTCACATCTCTTCTCAGAGATAAGTCGCCACCATTCCAGCAAGCTTGTTTTCCACTACATTTTATAGTTTCAACTTATATCCTTATTGAATAGAAAACCAATTTTACTGTATCTCTATTATTCTGTGTTAAGCATCTGGTAATAATCTATAGTCATTTTCTTCTGCACATAAAATCTGGATAATCTCTTCTTCCTCTAAATACACTATCTTTGGAGACTGTGAAATATTCATATTCTTAGGAGCAGTCTATTGATCATTGGTCCCCATTTCCTCTAAACTGCTTCTCTTGTTGTAAACACTCATCTTAGGAACTTTGGCTATCATTTTCTGAGGAGATTTTTGTGTTTGACTTTCTTGCAGGGTTCCCTCCACTTGTTGTGTTTGATTTGGTGGCAAGATTGCTTCCATATAAACATAGACTTCTAGGTTTGCTAGCTTATCAAAACCCTCAACCTGTTCATGCTCATAAGGGGCATGTTTGTTCAGAAACTTTCTCTTGGATATGATTTGATGTGGATCATATCTTCTTCCCTATAGTTGTGCAAAACCAAACTCTTTTAGCTTTGCTTGAATCAGAGATAAGCATGATCTAGTTTTGACAATGAAGGGGCCAATGATAAAAGGGAATTTGAGGTTTGAGGCTTTGCGCAACTTTAGGAAATGATCTATCTCAGATATAATTATTTTCATGATGAATTCAAGGGAAAAGTATCTAGGGGTCAGGAAAATAGGAAATAGATAGGGGGATTCATGACAACCATAAACCCAGATTACTATTGAGTCCATGAATAGTACCCAATCCCCCACTCTATTCTCTGATTTGGCTGTAGATAGCTACTCATGTCATCCAAAATTCTAGGTAGGCTGGTGTTGAAAATCAAACTGTAAAATCTAGACATGACTTTGTTGATGAAGATGAGAAATGTAATCCTCTTACATTCTATTTATATAAAGGTTTCTTCATGAAATTCTCTCTTATTGGTTTCCAAGAAAATCTTCAACAAATAGGTGTAATATCTAAAATACCTTAGAGATAAAAAATTCACTAGTTGTTTGTGGATATTATCAGCTATGAATTGATCAAAGCTGATGCGGACTGACAGACCAGACTCTAACTTGAAAAAGGTCAAAAGGAAATTGAGAATGACTTCGACCACATGTTTCTCATTGTCTAGACCTAAAACTTGACTCAAAAGGGAACATAATGATTGGAATTCAATAACCATTATACTCACATTCATTGGCAAAGACAGACTATTCGAAAAATGATCTGGTTTAACAATTGTTTGTAGAAACATATATCATACTTTTGATGGACATTCTCTGTATATCCTAATTAGTTTTTCTTCATTGAAGGGTTCAGACACTATGGAGAAAGACTCTCATATATTGAGGGAATATTGGATTGACATAATCTCTACCCTACACATGACCTCGGACCCTTGTTTATTTATGACAACTCTTTCTTCATGTGAATATTGTTCGGTGCACCATCTATAAATTCAGGAAAGGGGAAAGTGATTTCGACAACGTAAGGGACTATTGTGGCATGGATTTCTTCAAGGAATAGTATACACCTTCCTACATTATTGGACAGGTTACTTCTGGAAACAGAGATGGGTGAAATGGTGATTTCAGTATCAAAGACATTTGAATCTCGATCAATTAGGGTTTCTTCATTCACCACAGGGTCTTGCTCTGTTACTGAAGTTATGATAGGATCCATGTCTGCGATGAAAAACACCTAGAAATGAGAGGAAATGGTGTGAAATTGGCATATTGTTGAGCTACAGTTGAACGAGGGTGGTCACGCCAAGTTTCAAACGGTCCAGTGTTCGAAAAATAATAAAATAACCAACAAAATGCCCCTTTTATACTTTTCCAAATTTTGGGGGCATGAGGAAGTGGTTTGGGGAAACCCACGTTTCACCCCAAAATGTACCTAGTGGTGTCACATATCCCCGACTGAAAACCGTGGTTTAGATTTCGGACCGCTTTCCAAAATTATCCATCGCACAGTTTCTCCCCCCGAAATGATCCTCGACCGTCGATATTTAGAGGTCATGATCTGTGATGTGTCAGGTCCAAATAGCTTAGTGCCCCCACCAGATTTAGCCTCTCCCTACCAGATTTATCCCTTCCCTAGTTTATTAGGCTTCCAAACCAATTTAGCGCCTCGCTAAGTCCTGAAATCTTGACTTCACATAAAAAAATTAATGGTGACTAACATTGGCAATGCTTTCTTGGAGATCATTGTAATACCCCGCGAACATTATTGCATTTGTACTTTTGAATTTGGGGTCTGAAGTGCTCCCCAATGATCTGTACCATGTTGCACAAAAATGACTGGTCCACTTGCAAAAGTATGTGTATTGGGGCTCCCTCCATCCGATCAAGGCGATCAATATGAGTAGCCAAGAGTAATGAAACTCTGTCCCCAGGTCCTATGCGTCTCTACAATCCTCAAGGAACATGTTTAATAAGTATGGGGCCCAGCTGAGCATAGTGCCCTTCGTGCACTGTGTTGCATCCATGACGACCCGGACAATGACTTCTTCCTTGCGACACTTCCTGATCAACTTTCAAGCCATGAGTTTGGTGGCCATCCTAGTTGTTGCATTTTTGATGCGCTTGATGATTATTTCACGTGACCCTCTCTCTGTGCCATATGTATTTTTCATCTCCTCCACCAAATCCTTCTCCTTTGTCTTGTCATCAAGGTACTATGTGGGACTCTCCCCCTGAGATGGCACATCTGTAATATAAGAAATGAGCTCCATGTTTATAGAGATAGGCTCTTCCACCCATATATACGCTCTGTGGGTGACTGCGATCAATTTCTTAATGTAGTTGTTTACATTGCAGTCCCTTCCAAAATGTGGGATATCCAACAAGTTTAGAATTATGGTGTTGGCCAATCTGGCTTCCCACTGTTTTGGTTGTAAATTTGGATCACCGAAGGGTCCTATACCCACGTTTTCAAGGGAGACCTGCCTTGCAAATTCTGGAAACTTGTCCACGTCGTCCACATTGTGGTTTGATTAGTGTAGTTTTTCCACACATCCCAAAAGGTTAGGCATGGCCTACACCCCTTATGGAATGCACGACAGGACTATGGTTATTGTATCCTGTCTACATGGTGATCTTTCTATGGGAATTTTTCCCTTTCGCTATGGTGGATAGCTTGAGGTTCCAACCTCCATTGTTCTATCATCGACATATGCTTCTAGTCGGACTGTAACATATTCTAGTATCCCCTCCTATTGGTTCTCTAGATTTTTTGTATCTGACCATCCTGGCATGACCACTTCTGTATGGTTTGGGGCTGTCCCATTTACTCTCTAGACCTCTTCAGCGTGTTCATGGCATGAAGGATTACCTGCATCCTTGGCCTCCTGGCCCTGTCCCATTTTTGGCATATCAATTTCCATGCCAATCGATGTTTTTGGTTGGGTTTTATCCACCATTGGTGTGGGGCTCAATGGTTCCACCCTGGGTGAGCGAATTTCATCCAAGTTGACAAATTTCACAGTCAGTGTGGGTTCATGTTCCATTCCCTGTGGCTGTTGTGGTGCTATATAATGGATTCAAGGTTTTTTGTAGGCCTGGATCGGTGCACCTATATTGGGTGGATCCATGGTGGTTAAGGTTGATTTATGTCGAGCTAGTTCACTCTGTATCTCTTTCTAAATCATTATCTTCTCCGTATACTCTCTCATTTTGTGATTTCACAATAACCATTTTGTTACCTACGTGCCTTCCTTATATAGAAAGTGTCATGAAGCTTCTCAGAGAAGATACCTAAGTTGTGGTTTAAATGAATTGGTTCTTCCCACGTACGTGACATTCAATTTTCTTGACGCCACCAATTGGCACGATTTTTTCTGTAACCGCCATTTTTCCAATTTCTACCTTTTTCTAACCATTGGTCCTTTTTTAGGAGCGCTAATTTTTCCAAGTGCACGGTATGTTGTTTAGCTAGTGTGCATGGACATTTTATTTTTGTCACACTAACTCTATTTTATTTTCACGATGTCTTCTGGTGTCTGGCATGGTAAACCCCCTGTTGTTGCACCTAGTCCTTTATTGTCTGGTCAAGTCTCTTTTTTTTCCATAAATTTTTAAGTGATAGGATATCGACTATCCCTATACAGTTTTAGTCGACTCCCATTGATCATTCCTCTGAGTTATGTTCCTCCAAAATCCTTCAACTGTACTTCTCCCCCATCTATGGCAATGTTTACTTCATATGGTCCCAACCAATTCATTTTGAATTTTCCTGGGTGTTGAAGAGATTTATTGTTGTATACCAAGACTAGGTCTCCCTCCTTGAAACTCTTCCTTTTGATATGTTTATCATGCCAATATTTGTCCCTTTATTTATGTACCTCTTGGTGAAACCCTGCTAGAATCCTATCTTCTTCCATGAGCATCAACTAACTTAGCCTTTCTTGTACTGCACCTCGCTATGTCATGTTAGTAATTGTTTCTACGCGCAAACTAGGTACCAGAACTTCTAATGACACCAATGCTTCTTTTCCATACACCAATCTGAATGGTGTTTTCCCTATCAAATTTTTACAGGTAGTCATGTATTCCCATAGTACTGTTGGTATCTTCAAGTCCCAATCGTCCCTGTTGACATTGAAAATATTTGTCAGTGCATTCTCTAGGTAATTATTAAAGGCTTCCACAGTTCCATTTTCTTGAGGATGATATGGTGTACTCTTTTGATGATACAATTCAAACTCCTCAGTCATAGACTTAATAGTGTTGTTAATGAAGTGAGTGCCTTGGTCACTCATCAAAATCCTTGGGCATCCAAATATAGTGTTCACTATCTCAAACAAGAAGCGTGTTGTTATCTCTGCACTACAATGTTTTACTGGTGCTGCTTCTTCCCATGTTGTTAAGTACTATGTCACAGTAATAATATACCTTGCTCTTGACCTCTTTTTTGGTGGGCTTATTGGCCCCACAAAGTCTATTGCCCATTTTTTGAATACCTGCAAGGTTACTTGTGGCCTTAGGGGCATCTCATCCCATCTATTACGTTTATCAACCCTCTAAAATACATCAGATCTATGGAACTAGTCCTTTGAATATATGTGAACAGTTGGCCACCATAGTCCTACGTGCAATACCTTCTGCATGGTATCTTTTCTTGCATAATGTCCTCTTGCTATTCCCTCATGGGCCTCGGCTAAAATCCTATTTATTTCATGTTCTAGTACACATCTTCTCAAGATTCTATCTACACACATATTGTATAAGTGTGTTGCAATCAATTGATAGTCTGCAACTTTGAATACCATATTTTTCTTCTGCGCAGTGTTGAATTCTTATGGTGCAGTCCTTGTACTCAAGTATTGAATGATGTCAGCAAAATATTCATCACCTACTTGGACTAAAAATAATTGTGCATCAAGGAAGTTGTCCTCTATATTTGTAGGTTCCTCTCCATTGGTGATCCTTGACAAGTGATCAGGTCCTACATTCAACTTCCCTGGTTTGACTATCACTTCAAAGTCAAATTTCTGGAACAACAGTAACCATCTACAAATTCTCCCCCCAACACTAGCTTTTTGACTAGGTATTTGAGAGTTGAATGATCTACAAACATATTAAAATGTTTTTCCAGTAATTAATGTCTAAACTTATGAAGTGCATAGACCATAGCTAGGCCTTATATTTCTGTGGTATTGTAATTATTCTCTAACTTTGAAAGTTTTCTGCTAGAAAATGCTATAGGATGGTCCAATTCCCCTATTCTTGGTTGCACTAGAATAGATCCAAGTGTTATAGCTGATGCATCTACATTCACATGAAATGTATTTTCCCAATCTGGGAATACTAGTATTGGTGCGGTTACCATCTCCTCTTTTAGAGTGTCCAATCCTCGCTGACAGTCCTCATTCCACTGAAACTTGCTATCTTTTCTCAACAGTTTCTCCATTGGCGCAGTGATCTGCACATACCCTTTTATGAATTTCCTGTAATATCATGTGTGTCCCAATGTTGTTCTTAACTGAAGCAATGATTTTGGTGGTGGTAGATTAACAATTACTACAATCTTGGCAGGATCTACTAACAAGCCTTGTTTGCACACTATGTTATCACCATAACGTTTCCAGATGGTATCCAAGCTTTAAAAGATTAGCAAAGGATTGTATCACCACAGAGATATGATATATCAAAGGGCCCGCTATATCTAGTGACATATGGACAAAATAGAGGAGATGCAAAGAGAAAAACTTGGTGGACCGTTGATCCTAAAAGAGGCTTGGATCAATAGCCGAGGAACATATCAGAGATTTAACTAACATGAAGGTTAAGTGATCGAGGGAAGGTTAGGGAAAATAGTAGTGGTTTTATTACGAGATGTGTGGAACCTATAGAGATGCATCGGGGGGAAAAGAAGTTTGACTAATACCACTTCCTCAAAAACCTCAATGCCAAAGATACCACACAAATGTGGACCATAGATCCTGAAGCAACCCGGATCAATGACTGAAGTTTATATCGATGATTGGAACAACATGGAGATTAATCGATAAAGGGAGGGCCGGGAAAAACTACCATGGTTTAAAGCATGGACACATGGCACCCTCAGAGGCACATTGGATCAGAAGGCAGTTCACTTGAAACTATTTTCTCCAAATCCCGATGCCAATAGATACATATAAGAGGGGGAACCCCTCTGCAATATTCTATGATAGTTCGAAGCCTTCAAACATTTGAAAAATTGGTGCAAAAATTCCAGTCAAATTTTAAAGCTCAGAATCGAACCAGACTCACGTTATTCACTGCTTGATAGGTATTCTTCACCATGGATGTCAGTCCTGTCATTTTATCCATAAATCAACAAGATATATCCTCAAGGGAGGAAGACCTAATTGACAAAGATTTTGACGTTTTCGACATAGAGATGATAGTCTCACTTGTATCCATGTCTAGATCAAACTTGTTGGACAACGTTGGAAAGAACATACCTTTACTTGAAGCGGATCATGTCTATATCATTCCTTACATCATAGAAATGGTCTTTCCATTCCCCAAATTTGTAAGCTGATGTGTAGAGTGATACTCTCAGGGAGAAAGAGTCATTTTAAATAAATTAGGGTCTGAATTCCTGTGTAAAGTAGACATTCCATCACTCTGGCATGCTCTTAGTGTACCAGACACCTCCCCCATAGTGCCATATCCCTTTGAGGAATAGAGAATGATCACAATTTATAGAGAGTGTCCACCCGAAGTTAAAACCTTGTTTCTGCAGACCATAGTCAAGCTTGAATATCATTTAGAGAGTATGACGTTACCTTCTAGTATAAGCATTATGATTATCGAAGTCCAGTGGGCTTGTTCCCTATTGAATCAAATTTTAGGGTTAGATAATGAAAATTTTGTGGTAGAAGTCATGTTAGGTTTCCTGTTGGTTTGTTTTTTGTCTGGTCAGTCAGTCTGTGTCAAGTTTGATGAATTTATTGCAGAGAATATACATCAACAAATAATTAAATTTAGGTCTTTGAGACACTTCATATACTACACACACTTGCTGAGAATGTTTCTGGAATCCAACAAAACTCAATTTCCTGAGACAAATTTCATTTCAACCAAGTGCAAAAGGATCACTATGCTCATCTTCATAAACAAGATTATGTCCAGGGTACACAGTCTCATTTTTGGTTCATATCTACTGAGAGTTATGGAAGAGATGAAAATATCACTACAACCTAATCCAGAGAACATGATCGGAGATTGGGTGTTGTTCACACAATCTACTGTGATTTGGGTATATGGATACCAGGAAGGACCTTACCATTTACTAGTTTTTTTTATGCCCAGGGTCTTCACTTTGGAATTCATAAGACAAAGAAGTATCTCAGAGACTGAACATTTTCTGAAAGCACACAAGGATTCTAATATGAAATTTCCTTTCGTGGTAGGTCCCTTTGTGGTAAAAAGTAAGTCTTGCTTGCCCCAGATTAAATCCAAGCTCAGTAAATTTGGTTTCACACAGTTGCAAGGGAGAAGATATGATCCCCATCAAATCATATCAAGGAAAATATTGGCCATGTTGGCATTGGGGAAAACCCAGGGTTCAGCTCCTAGAGCACACCAACAAGCCCTAACTACTGGCCCTTTCGACAACACTTACGAAGCAGATGCAGTCTCACCCGAAGCATTTATGAGGGGGTTGCAGGATAGAGATGTCTACAACCAAAGAGAATATCAAGTGGATCTAACACAAAAGAAACACAACATTCATATATCACTTATCCAATTTTATCTATTCCATACATCTTATCATATCTACCATAGCAATGTAATAACAGTATATAAATGATAGAAACAAATTACCAATCACACACAACACAAAATATACGTGGTTCACCCTCTCTCTAGGGCTAAATCCACAGAACTGTGCTATATTATATTTGGATTAAAGCATACAGTTCTTATCTGCGCTCTTAGCTAGTAGATCTTCTCTTCTCCCCTCTTTCTCTCCCCTCCCTGCGCACCCAGCTGTAGGGTTGATCTTCACACCCAGCTAGAGATCTTACAATCCAGAAGGCTCTCATACTCATCACTTCTCTCTCTTGGTACAATACTTACTCACATCAACAATACATCTATCTCTCAACAATATCATACCAACCCAAAACTATCAATCAAAAGTACCAATCCAACCTAGGCCCTTTAGACCTCTATTAATACATTACAATGCTTATGTTGAAAAGTCAACAAGAAACATGTGTCTAATTTACTTTTCCCTTAAATAAATTGGACAATAAATATTAATCTATTATCTCATTTATAACTGAGTGAGTTGGAGTTGTAACAAAGTTATAAGTGTAGTTAAGTGAGTTAAGCCCAGTTGTACTAGTTGTAACTAAACTTGCACTAGTGAGAGTTCAATGAATCAGTGAACTCACATGCAACTGAAAATTTGCCATGGTTAACTACATGCATGTCAGATCCAGTGGAGACCCAATTGAGATAGCAGGTGAAAGGGACAATTTGGCTATCAGTTGTGATTTGAGTGAAGTTCACTCATGCAATCACACATGCAGTGGATATTATCATGGGCATGTGAAAACTAGGTAATTCAAATTCATTCTGAGAATTCTAATTGCAAGGGATTGCACAGAGGAGGTAGGTTGTCTGGACACAGAAATTGGCACATGTATTTGCTCAATTTTTTTATGACAGTGTGAGACGATTGTATTGTACTGAGAGCTCTTGGATTAGAGTTTTGTATGAGATTGTTTCATGATCCATGATATACATAATATATTATAGTGGAGTTTTTAGATTTACGCTTTCCTAGTAAAACTTTTGTGTTATGTGTTCTTGATATTTCACTTTGTGATCGTGGTTTAATTTTTACGCAAGAATAATAATAGAAGTTATTATGTATTTAAAAGTGGCATATAATTGTTAGATCAGGATAATCATAGGAAATACTTAATTTTCATTGAAATTTCTACATGGTATCAGAGCCACGAAGCCACGGAAGTGAGGTGTGAAAATAATTGTATTCTCGCAGGTCCCGTCTCTAGCAGGGTATGAACCTTAGTACTAGAAACTACCCACATTTATAGGAAAATAAATTCTCACACCCTACTCAAAGGAGAGGTGAAAACTTCATCAAGATTCTCACAGGCTGCTTGAAGGAGAGGTGCAAACTTCCCTCACCCCACAGTGCATTACAGTGCGAACTTCCTTGTGATTTTCACAGGTTGTACACTGGTAGGGTGTGAACTTCATCCAAGAGTTCTCATTCTAGACATTGGTAGGGTGCGAAATTCCCTCAGGATGCTCTCACAAGCTAGACACTGGTAGGGTGCGAACTTCCCTCAGGCTGCTCTCAGATGGGGTGCAAACCTCCCAGGGAAAGAGGAATTTCAATAGTTGAGTTTTGTGGTTGGATAACATTCAAATTTCCAGAACTTTCTTGGTGTTACAGTTAATTCAAGATCGAAATGTATTTCAATGGCTTGAGGTTAGAGTATGCACTCGAAGGAATATTGAACTACATTTCTTGGAAGGACAGGATGGAGGCAGTACTCGAAGACAATGGCTTGAAGGACTACATTGATAAAGATGTTCCTAAGCTGGATGCGACAGACACTGCAAATCTTGATGCATGGAAAAAGAAAGTGGAAAAGGTGAGGAGGATTCTGTTGGAGGGAGTATGAGACCACATTGTCTCAAGTCTCCATGGGAAAACCACACCACATGCAATGTGGAAGGTTTTGACAGATCTATTCCAAAACAACAACGGCCATAGGAAATTGGTGCTCAAAGATAAACTCAGGAAGATCAATATGGAGAAGGGCGACACCATTCCAAAATATCTCACGAAGTTTGTCCAATGTCGGGATGATCTTGGAAGTGTGGGAATAACAGTCATTGTTGATGATTTGGTGAGCTTGGCTCTCCTAGGACTTCCCAAGAGTTGGCATAGTTGTCAATGGAAGGGAAAAATTTCCAGATTGGGAACAACTGTGGTCGGATCTAGTGCAAGAGGAGTTTAGGCGAAACACCAGAGATGGATCTTCATCAAAGCGTTATGATGAAGAGGATTGTGCTTTGGCTACCAAGGCAAGGAAATGGAAAGGGAAGAAATTCCATTCAAAATCTGAGTCTAAAGTCAAGAAGCTGAATTTTTCCAAAGTGAAGTGTTTTCACTGTCACGAACATGGGCATCTCGCTACTAATTGTCTACAGAAGAGAAATACCAAGATAGTTGTTGGAGTTGCAGCTGGTGAGGCTCTTGTCTTGCAATTTAAACTTGAGTTCTCTTTGATCACATGCATGGCTTCAAGTGCATCGGGATCAGTGTGGTATTTGGATAGTGGAACTTCCTACCACATGACGGGAGATAAATATTATTTCAGTGACTTGGAGGAGAAATATCTCAGAATGCATATAGAGATGGGCGATGATGGACGATACACTGTGACTGGTATTGGTACCATTACCTTTCAGAGGGATTTAGGTAAACCATTTCAATTGAAAAATGTTATGCATGTTTCAGGTCTAAAGAAAAACCTAGTCTCAGTCACAATGTTGGAGGACAAAGGCTATGACGTTACTTTCAGTGATGGAAAATCCTACCTGTGACATAAAGCAACGGGTCAAGTCAAGAAGATGGGGATTCGAGTTAAGAATATCTACATGTTGGAGGTAGATGGTTGTGGTTCCATGATGGGCAAGGTAGAAAAAGTGGTGAGCCGGGATGAGGGCAAATTATGGAACAAGCAATTGATCCATATTCATTCGGAACCTTGAAGATCATGCAGCAAATATCTATTGGAATTCCAATGGGAACACTTGCTCAGTTAGATCAGTGCAAGGGGTGCACCCTAGGGAAGTATGTAAAGTCCACCTTTCATGAAAAGGAGAACCGTGCTTTGTTAATCCTGGAGAGAATTCACACAGACATGTGTGGACCATTCTCGGTTGCTTCAACAACAAAACATAGGTATTATGTTATTTTTGTTGATGAATTTTCTCGTAAATGTTGGATATTCTTCATGCAAAAGAAGGATCAAACATTCTCAAAGTTATGCGATTTTAAAGCATTGGTGGAGAAAGAGTCAGGGAAGCAAGTGAACGCTCTAAGGAGCGATAACGGTGGAGAATACATCTCTAATGAATTCAAATAATTTTGCAGCAAAGAAAGAATTCGAAGAGAACTCATAGTGCCTCATAACCCACAACAAAATGGGGTCGCGGAGAGAAAGAACATAACGATCATGGGTGTTGCATGAGCGATGTTGCATGATCATGGCCTACCAATGCATTTGTGGGAAGAAGCATGCAATACTATGGTTTATGTGCAAAATCTTTGTCCTCATAGAGTACTTGGCATGAGTACACTTAAAGAAGCTTTCACTGGTAAGAAACCTGATGTTTGTCATTTTAAAAATTTTGGCTCATCTGTTTTTGTGCATGTGACCAGGGATTCCAGGAAGAAGTTGGAACCGACTGCTGAAGTTGGGATATTTGTGGGGCACATAGAAACACCCCATAATTATCATGTGTATTTTCTAAATAGTAATATGACTGTTATGTGATGGGATAAAATATTTGATAAGGGGAAATCCATGCGGTTGTCGCTTGAGAGGGAGCTAGACTTGCATGCAGAAGAGGAACTGTTGGTTCCCAAATATGAGTCTCAAGATGTGGATCAGCCAAATGAGGAGGTTCATGGAGTGGAGGAAACCACTCAAGTAGAGCCATCCATCAGAAATGGCAGAAAGTGCACCACAAAAGCTGACAGATTAAGACTAGATGTTGCACAGAATGTAGGAGCCCCTACTTCACGGTGTAGATAGAGATAATCTCCTGATCGATTTACTGGATACATGTCTCTCATGAGAAAATGTATTGTGACTGAACCATCTTCATTTTAGGAAGTAGTTCAATGCTATGGTGGAGGAGTATGACTCCATTGTCAAAAATAGTGCATGGGAAATCGTCCCAAGACCGCTCAACAAATCAGTGGTGGAGGGTAAGATTTTAATCATTTTTCTTTATGTTGATGATTTCATACTACCTGGTGATGAGAAACTGATACAATCATGCAAGGATGACCTTGAAAAGGAGTTTGAGATGAAGGATTTGTGCCTTCTTCATTATTTCCTTGGATTGGAAATATGGGAGTGAGATGGTGAACGTTTTGTGTCTCAAGGAAAGTATGCAAGGGAGATATTGGGTAAGTTTCACATGGAGGGTTGCAAACCCATGGATACACCTCTTCCAGGAAACTGGAGGAAAGAGGATGCTACTTCTAGAGAGGTAGTGGATGCTACTGTCTATCGACAATTAGTGGGTTCACTAACGTATTTAGTGAACACGAGACCATACATTTGCTATGTGGTTAACCAGCTAAGTCGAGCGATGGTTAAGCCTACCAAACTCTTTTGGAAGGCAGGTAAGCATGTCCTAAGATATCTAAAGGGAACATCTAAGTATGGATTATGGTAAAAACAAACGGATGAGGTGAAGTTGCATGGCTTCACGGATGTAGATTGGGCGGGCAACCCAACGGACAGAAAGAGCACATCAGGGGGAATCTTTAGTATCGGCTCTACAATTGTTTCTTGGTATAGCAGGAAACAAAGATCCGTGGCACTTAGTTCAGCAGAAGCAGAATACATGGCAACGAGTCAAGATGCATGTGAGGCTATCTGGATGATAAATATCTTGGTTGGTTTGTTTGGTTCTCATTTAGATCCAACAGTGATTTATTGTGATAATCAGAGTTGCATTAAACTCTCGATTAATCTTGTGTTTCATGATAGATCTAAGCATATAGATATCTGGTATCATCATCTCAGATATTGTGTGCAGGGAAAGATCATGTTACTTCAATACATTCCTACAGAAGATCAGGATGCAGACATTCTGACGAAGGTGCTCACCAGGAGAAAATTCGAATATCATAGAGACAGGATTGGGGTGAAGGATAATCCCTTTATTGTTGAGAGGTAGTATTGAAAATTCAACAAGAAACATGTGTCTAATTTACTTTTCGCTTAAATAAATTGGACAATAAATATTATCTATTAACTCATTTATAACTGAGTGAGTTGGAGTTGTAACAAACTTATAAGTGTAGTTAAGTAAGTTAAGCCTAGTTGTACTAGTTGTAACTAAACTTGCACTAGTGAGAGTTTAGTGAACCAGTGAACTCACATGTAACTGAAGATTCGCCACGGTTAACTACATGCATGTCATATACAGTGGAGACCCAGTTGAGATAACAGGTGAAAGAGATAGTTTGGATATTAGTTGTGATTTGAGTGAAGTGCACTCATGCAATCACACATGCAGTGGATATGCTCATGATCATGTGAAAACTAGGTAATTTGAATTCGTTGTGAGAATTCTAATTGCAAGGGATTGCATAGAGGAGGCAGGTTGTCTGGACACGGAAATTGACACATGTATTTGCTCAATTTTTGTATGATAGTGTGAGATGATTGTATTGTATTGAGAGCTCTTGGATTAGAGTTTTGTATGATATTGTTTCATGATCCATGATATACATAATATATGACAGTGGGGTTTTTAGCTTTACGCTTTCCCAGTAAAACTTATTTGTTATGTGTTCTTGATATTTCACTTTGTGATCATGGTTTAATTTTTCTACAAGAATAATAGTAGAAGCGATTTTATATTTAAGAGTGGCATAAAATTGTTAGATCAGGAGAATCGAAGGAAATACTTAATTTGTATTGAAATTTCTATAGGCTCACCGACAACCTTAGGCCGAAACCTAGGTGTCCAAAACCCTAGGTGTCTAAAACCCTAGGTCAACTTGACCCGTATTTTCAAGGCTTCGCCAACCTGTCCTTCATTCCTTATCACACGGTGCCCCAAAGCATCTAATAGTGGATTTTTTCACTTGTTGACTCATCCATGGTCCTTCTCCCTTGCTTATATGTCATCCCTGATCTCCTCATCCAACAAATTTCTTTCTCAATCTTCACTCCATCTTTTCTTCACTTTTTCTCACTTCGACCCAGTATCAGTCATCGTCTCTTCCACAAATTTCACATTTCACCTTTTTCTCCTTGATATTCGCTTCCTTTAACAACCCAGGGCCAAAAGTCCCCCAACACTCACCTATGACTCATCCCGAGGCACTTCGATCTGACTCTTCTATTGTACTTTAACTTTGGACTGCACAGTGCAACCTTTTCTTTCTGCTTTATGCCTCCTCTTCCTCCTTGTGAAGACTGTATTTTCTGTGTATGGTACCTAGTTTCAACTGCACCTGATACCTAGACCCTTGATCTTCTTGATTTTACTGAGAGTTGCGAGGCAACTTGTTGTCATAGTACAACTTCAGCCACCTCCCATTTACTAAACCTTCTTTCCATTCTCCATTCGATGTCTTCAATTGCATAGCTCCCCCTTCTATAACATAAGAGATCTCATATGGTCTGAGCCAATGTGTTATGAATTTCCCAGGATGCTTGATGAACTTACTATCATAAACCAACACTATATCTCCTTGTCTAAATGCCTTCTTCTTGATGTGCTTGTCATGATAGGCCTTCTCTCTTTCCTTCTGTACTTGCTGATGGAATCTTACAATGAATCTATCTTCCTCAAGTCCAAACAACTATGCAAGCCTCTCTTGAAAAACTCCAGTATCATCCATACCTGTAAAGGCAACAATTCTCAGGCTTGGTACCAAATAGTCCATTGGAATAACAACTTCAAGACCATATACCAATTTAAAAGGGTTATGCATTGTCATCTTCTTGCAAGTGGTTTTATATGCCCATAAAATTGCTAGTAATCTAAAATCCCAATCATCTATGTTCACACAACAAATCTTGGTTAGTGTTGTTTCCAAAATATTTTTGAATGCTTCAACTGTCCCATTTGCTTGAGGATGGTATGGTGTTCTCTTCTGATGGCGGACTGTAAATTCTTCACTCATGGCTTCAACTGTCTTATTGATGAAATGTGTACCTTGATCACTCATAAGGATATTTGGGCATCCAAGTCTGGTTATAATGTCATCGAATATGAAGTGCATAGGTGTAGTTGCATTACAGTCCTTGACTACTCTTTCTTTGGCCCATTTGGTCAAGTAATTTGTCGCAGTGATGATGTACCTTGCTCCTGTACGCTTTCCTGGTGGATTTATAGGTCCAACAAAGTCAATGGCCCATTTCTCGAATGCTTGTAGGGTCAATTGTGGTGCCAATGGAATTTCATCTCTTTTGGATGGTTTCCCAACTCTCTGGCATAAATCGTAGGCTCTAGAATAGTTTTTAGCATCTCTGTGTACTGTAGGTCACCAAAGGCCAGCTCTAAGAACATTCTGCACAGTTTCTTTAATTGCATAATGTCCTCTTATGATGCCTTCACGATATTTTTCAAGGATCAGTGGTCGTTCTACCTCCATATCACACCTTCGCAATATCTCATCCGGGCCTATTTTTTTATAGATGTCCAGCTATAAGTGAGAAATTTGTAGCATGCACTACTAGTTGTTTCTTCTATGGAATTGTATACTCACTGGGCACCATTCCTGTTGACAGGAACCATACTATTTCTGCAAAATGGTCATCGATCTTTCTAATGGCTAGTAGTTGTGCATCCGGTAGTGCATCCTCTAAACTGGTTGGTTTTCACCATGTTCCATCCTTGACAAGTGGTCAGGGCCTTTGTTCATTCTATCGGGTTTTAATATGATCTCAAAATCATATTCTTGAAATAGCAGAAGCCATCTTCATATTCTCCCCCACAATCGTGGCTTTTTGACTAGGTACTTCAGCACAGAGTGATCAATAAACATTTTAAAGTGTCCTCCCAACAAATAGTGGTGAAATTTATGCAATGTATATAACATGGATAATCCCTCTCTTTCAATAGTGGTATAATTAATCTTAGTTGTGGATATCTTCCTGCTACCAAAGGATAACGGGTAGTCAATGTATCCTTCTCCCAATTGTGCTAACACAACTCCTAAAGCGATGGAAGATGCATCGACATGTACATGAAACTCCTTGACCCAATCTGGAAAAACTAAAATGGGCACAGTAACCATTTTCTCTTTCAGTGTGTGGAAGCTCTGCTGGCATTCTTCAATCCAACTAAACTGACAATCCTTATTCAACAGCTTCTCCATGGGTGCTGTGATCTGAGCATATCCTTTAATGAACTTCCTGTATTAGCCTGTGTGTCCCAACGCAGTGCACAACTATTTAGCTGTTGTAGGAGGGGGTTGATCAAATATGATAGCGATCTTGGATGGATCTACCAACAATCCTTGATTACATACAATATGTCCTAAGAGAACTCCAAATGGTGAGAAAAAAATGCACTTCTTCAGATTCAAAGTAATTTGACACTGCATGCATTTGTCCAACATTGGCCTTAGACATTCAATATGATTCTTTAATAAACTAAAAAGAGTCCAATCATCAAAATATGCTTCTAAATATTTATGAAAAAATTCATTGAACGCTTCGACCACCACTCTGGAAAAGATGGCTAGGGAATTCTTCAATCCGAATGGCATTTCTATGTACTGATAGGATCCTCATTCTATTTCAAATGTAGTCTTGTGGCGATCTGGATCTGATGGTATCCTGAAAATCCATCTGTAAAAGAATATACCTCTTGGCCTCCCATGTTATCTAACACTTCGCCAGTGAATGGTACAGGTAAGGGGTCATGTAAGTAGGCATCATTCAGCTTCCTGAGGTCTACACATATTTTTATCTCTCCTATCTTCTTGTCTTGTACTACCATAAGGCTAATCCTCTCTAATTCTTCCATGGGTTCTATAATCCCTGCTTCCAACATTTTGTCAAGCTCAATCTTCACTTTATCCTTATATTTAGGGTTAAGTCTGTAAGGTATCTAGTTGAATGGTCTAGAATATGGATTTAAATGGATCCTCATATCTCCCATAGGCCCTTTAATTCCCTTCATATCAGTAAACTTGGTAGGAAACAAGTTGTGATATTCATGTAGTAATTCTGTAATCTTGTCAATGGTAGCAACATCCCAATAATCTCCAACATTGGCAAGTTTCAGTGTCTCTTTTGTTCCAATATTGAATTTCTTGATCTTGATCGGTTGTCCAATAAATGGTAAATCAACTCCTATCCCTTCCACATCTCTCTGGCCTTCTGTTTCTGTGATGTTCACTTTCCTAGGATTCTCGTCTTCATTCGGATTAATCTTGTAACAACCTTGCAGTTTTTGGAGAGGTGAAGTCCATTCATCCTATTCTTGTTCTAAATAAGGGCTAAAGGCATCCTCAAGTATTCTTTGTCTGAAAATATGTAGTGCTTGATCGATTGAAGGAAATTGTCTTTCAAACAGGAATGTAGTTATAAAATTCTGAGTCATACCTTCCTAATCCGTGGCGATGAGGAGCAACTCTGCTTGGAGGTACCAGTTAATAGGTTTTGTGTATAATGTGTTAATGAATTTGTGCACCCTTTTTTCTTGATTAATGTTTCTCCAGGCTTCCTCACATATTCACACATGGTCCTTTGGGAAACTTCGACCTATGTAGAGAACTTCACAGCCTTCTACTTGTGTTAAGAATCACGTTGTCATCAAAATACAACATTCTGTCCAGTCTGTGATATTAATTTTGTGTGTCCCCCACCATATTTATGGTGTGGCTTTCAAGGCCTCATCCATCACCAACAACCTCTGTTTTGTTGGTACGCTTTCTTCAAAGTCTGATAAGAAGGCTTCTAATGGATTCAGACCATCAAATGTGGGTAAGTTACTTACTGTTGCGAACTTCTCTGGTTAATCTAGAACATATCCTTGTAGAGACCTCATACATATGGTTCTACCAGTTCTCCAGTGCTTCTTTTGAGTTTGATGAACATGTGATGTCACTTTGCCAACTTATATTCCCATCAGCTGTAGGATTAATGTAGTCCTACTGTCTGGCAGTTAGCTTGCAGATGTTTTCTAGTTCATATGTGCAGTATTCTTCTCTGATGGGCTCTGTGTATCGCTGACCTTCATTGGGATCTAAAGGTTCGATGACCCTAAGGTTGTATCTCTCAAAATTCATACATATTTTCTTTAATTCAACAATAGTAGAGTTATTGAAGGCCCAATCAATTCCTAAAAATGCAGGGTAAGGGAAACTGTCATCAAATATTTCAATTACCTCAAAATATGCAAACATTCTTACTCCGTCGATGTCCACAGGGACATGCTCTAATCATCCAAATGGGTTGACAACTTGTTGGTTAGCCATCCTAAGCCTGATAGGGGAATAGATCAACTTCAATTTTCTCGTCTGTGCCCAATTTTGCTTCATCATGACATTGACCTCTGACCCTAAGTCGAGGACCACATAGTCTATCTCATACTCTCCTATTTGACTATTCAGATGTAATTCCTTATTGTTCCTTGTCTTCTTACCAATTTGGTGTACTTCCCTATTCAGTAAGGGATCTATATTTCCTTGCTCATATTGTTTGATTAAATTTTGTAATTCTTGTACAACGCTTTCATTTTGAATCAACTTAATACAAGTGTATAAAAATCCCATGGGCTTGCTTACCTCTTTTCCTTCTTTTGGCAAAGAAGACTGATCAAATGCTAGAGTCATTCCATATTCTCTCACTTCTGGTCTTGTCTTTGATGAGGAACCTTGGTCTCCTCTAAATTCTTTCCTAACTTCTTCAAATATTTTTCTTTCTTTATTTCCATCAAAGGTTTGGGTCTTCTCTGTAGATTTTTTTATTCCTGAATCTTCTGTATTCTTCCCTTGGGTCAGTATATCTTCTCCTGTAATAGCACCTCCTCTGGTTATAACAACGAATCTAGGGTATTCTCTGTGAGGTTCATCATAGATCAGTTTCACTTGTAGGTTGTGTTGACGTCCTTGTCTTTCCTGAATCTTAGCTAACAACACAAGACAATCTTCTATAACATGGTCAAATGTGATGCAGTAGCTGCAAGTGGTAGAGGGGTTATGACAATCCCTTGCGAGGTGTCCTAGTTGTGCACAGTTATAACAAATGATTTTTGCTCGGCCTCTGCTCATGCCTCCTCCTCGTCCTCTTCCCCTGAATCCACCGTGAGGATTGAATTTTCCTCTCCCAGGAGAGTTATACTACGTAGTGTTTCCTTCTTGTTGTACTTCACCTTAGATCTTATATATGTCTAGTGACCTTTCATGCATGATATCATAAGCCCTACAATCCCTATCATCGTGCCCTATATACTTACAGAATCTACAGTAAAAGTTTGTAGGTGTATGAACATACTTTTTCATATAATAGCACTCATCAGTACGATGTTTGTTTCTACATACCTCGCACCAGGGTAAGGTGGCTTGCTTCAAAGGGCTCAAGGCTCTGGAAGCCAAGTATTCGTTGAATAGAGGGAAGTGTTCCTTCTCATGTCCTTCTGATCTTCATCTGACACACCAGATGTATTATATTTTATCTTTTCCCTTGTATTTCTTCATATCTTCGACCTGTAGAGACAAACTAGTTAGCTGACTCAGGATCTGACTCATACCTGAGTTGGATTCTCCCATAGGGGATGATTCTAGATTCATGGTGATATCCAATGCCTCAGCCTGTGAAGCAATCTTCTACTGCATTAGAGGAACTCTAATGTGTGGTAGAAGGGCAACAATGAACCATTCCTTGGTCTGTTCCTCTGGGATCTAAAAATTCAATCGGCCTATTAAGGTCTTGAATCTCTGATTGAATTCCCACACAGGTTCATCCACTTTATTCTTGATCTCTTTCAACTCTGTGATACATTGGGATTCTGACTTAGGTTTCTTGAATTTTGAAATCATCGTGTTCTTGATCTGATTCAGTGGTTTAGGATATGCAAATCCTTGGACAAACTTCATATACCAGTTGAGTGCACGATCCCTTAGAGTGGTACTAAACTGGTTTCTTTTGACAGCTTCATCCATGACATTCTTAATGTTCCATACAGCTTCACACAGGAACCAATGCTGGTCAGGATCTTCAGATCCATCTCCCCTAAAAATAGGAAGCCTCATCTCATTTTCCATAGATCTTCCTAGGGTTCCTGACTGAATATGTGGTGGAATACTATGGAAAATTCTCTGGATGCTCTGGTTACTAGGATTACTTTGATTTCTTAATACTGAATCAATAGGAAGGATAAACGTACTTACTTCTATGATCTGCGTAGTTTTTGAGTTTTCAGGTTCTCCTCGATGAATCTCTTCAGCTTTTCCTTCCTCTGTCTTGGCGGGTTCTGAATGCTCTTCATCCATCATATCTGCTTCTTCTCCACTGTAGAAACCTTACTCCCCGTAGTTCTTCTTAAACAGGTTTGCAAGGTGGAATTCTCGAAACACTCTCCCACTGCGCGTATATCCACCTTATGTGTCATTGTCGCTGTCTGAATTTTTGAACATTAGCCTTTTCGGATCCAACCAATCTATTGTATCTTCAAGATGCTCTTCTCATGTAACAACATATTGAGTCTTAGCTTTAGGAATTGCAAAAATTTTCATCTGGGTCTATTAAAGAAATATCTCTCATCTTGGTTGTATGACTCTACCCTATCAAAAAAAAAACTCTGTGATGTACCCTCCAATGGTACTATCAAACCAGTGATCTATTGTTCATGATACAGTGTTATCATCTTTCTTGACCTTCTTGATCAACTCCGACGTCCAGACCACAGGAAGTCTAGATCATATCTCGAATTGGGTATCAGTTAATCTAGCTAGCCACTCGTATAGCTCTTGATGGATTCCTCCAAAGAATATCTCATGTATAACAATAAAAATATGATTCTCCAACTAGTCCTCTGAGCTAATATTAGGGTTCTTATTCTGGGCTTCAGCGAAGTCCTTCTCTTGGTATTCTATCCACTTTTGAATCTCTGTCTTCAATGGAAACCACGTTGACATTCCCTTAAAAAGATTCTTGTCCTAGCAACAGAACCATTTGTTGGCACAGGGGCAGACCCATGGTTCAACTCCTAGAGCACACCAACAAACCCTAACTACTAGCCCTTTGGGAAACACCTGCGAAGCAGATGCAGTCTCACAGGAAGAAATTATGAAGGGGTTGTATGACAGAGATGTCTACAACCAAAGGGAATATCAAGTGGATCTAACACAAAAGCAACACAACATTCATATATCACTTATAAAATTTGATCTATTCCATACATCTTATCAAATCTGTCATAGCAATGTAATAACAGTATATAAATGACAGAAACAAAGTACCAATCGCACACAACACCAAATATACGTGGTTCACCCTCTCTCTAGGGATACGTCCATAGAACTATGCTATATTATATTTGGATTAAAGCATATAGTTCTTATTTGTGCTCTTAGCTAACATATCTTCTCTTCTCCTCTCTTTCTCTCCCCTCCCTGTGCACCCAGCTGAAAGGTTGATCTTCACACCCAGATGAATATCTTACAATCTAGAAGGCTCTCGTACTCAACACTTCTCTCTCTCTCGATAAAATACTTACTCACATCAACAATACATCTAGCTCTCAATAATATCGTACTGACCCAAAAGTATCAATCAAAAGTACCAACCCAACCTAGGCCCTTTAGACCTCTATTAATACATTACAATGGCTCACCGACAACCTTAGGCTGAAACCTAGGTGTCCAAAACCCTAGATACCAAAAACCTAGTTGTCTAAAACCCTAAGTCTACTTGACCCATATTTTCGGGGCTTCGCCATCCTATCTTTCCTTCCTTCTCACACGGTGCTCCAAAGCATATAACGGTGGCTTTTTCTGCTTGTTGAGTTGTCCAGGGTCCTTCTCCCTTACTTATATGTCATCTCTGATCTCCTCGTTCAACGACTTTGTTTCCTGGGCTTCGCTCCATCTTTTCTTTTCTTTTTCTCACTTGGACCCAGTATCAGTCATTGTCTCTTCTATGAAGTTCGCATTTCACCTTTTCCTCCTTAATATTTGTTTCCTTTAACAACCTAGGGCCAAGAGGCCCCCAACACTCACCTGTGACTCATCCCGAGGCACTTCAATCTAAATATTTTGTTGTACTTTAACTTTGGACAGCGCAGTGCAGCCTTTGCTTTATGCTTTATGCCTCCTCTTCCTCCTTGTGCAAACTATCTTTTATGTGTCTGGTACCCAATTTCAACTACACCTGCTACCTATACCCTTGATCTTCTTGATTTTACTGAGATATGCGAGGAAGCTGGTTGTCATAGTACAACTTCAGCCAGCTTCCATTTACTAAACCTTCCTTCCATTCTCCATTCAGCTTCTTCAGTTGCGCAACTGCCCCCTCTATAACATAAGTGATCTCATATGGTCTGAGCCAATGCATTCTGAATTTCCTAGGATGCTTGATGAACTTGTTTTCATTAACCAACACTACATCTCCTTGTCTAAGTGCCTTCTTCTTGATGTGTCTATCATGATAGACCTTCTCTCTTTCCTTTTGTACTTTTTGATGGAATCCTGCAATGAATCAATCTTCCTCAAGTCCAACCAACTGATCAAGCCTCTCTTGAACAGCTCCAGTATCATGCATACCTATAAACACAAAAATTCTCAGTCTTGGTACCAAATACTCCATTGGAGCAACAAATTCAAGACCATATACCAATTTAAAAGGGGTCTACATTGTCAGCTTCTTGCAAGTGGTTCTATATTCCCATAACATTGCTGGTACTCTCAAATCCCAATCATCTCTGTTCACACAACAAATTTTGGTTAGTGTTGTTTCCAAAATCTTGTTGAATGCTTCAACTGTCCCATTTTCTTAAGGATGGTATGGTGTGCTCTTCTAATGGTGGACTGTAAACTCTTCAGTCAACACATCAACTATCTTATTGATGAAATGTGTACCTTGATCACTCATAAGGATATTTGGGCATACAAACCTGGTTATAATGTCATCGAATATGAAGCGTGCAACTGTAGTTGCACTACAGTTCTTGACTACTCTTGCTTTGGCCCATCTGGTCAAGTACTCTGTCGCAGTGATGATGTACCTTTCTCCTATATGCTTTCCTGGTGGATTTATAGGTCCAACAAAGTAAGTGTCCCATTTATCTAATGCTTGTAGGGTCAATTGTGGTGCCAATGGAATTTCATCTCTTCTGTATGGTTTCCCAACTCTCTGGCATACATCGTAGGCTCTATAATGGTTTTTAGCATGTCTGTGTAAGGTAGGCCACCAAAGGCCAACTCTAAGAACCTTCTGTGCAGTTTCTTTACCTGCATAATGTCCTCCTGTGATGCCTTCATGAGCTTCTGCAAGGATCAGCGATCATTCTGCCTCCATAACATACCTTCACCATATCTCATCTAGGGCCTATTTTGTATAGATGTCCAGCTATAAGTGACAAATATGTAGCGTGCACTACTAGTTGTTTCTTCTGTGGAATTGTATACTCACTGGGTGCCATTCATGTTGAAAAGAACCATATTATTTCTTAAAAGTGGTCATCAATATTTCTAATGGCTAGTAGTTGTGCATCCGGTAGTGCATCCTCTAAAATGGTTGGTTCTTCACCATGTTCAAACCTTGACAAGTGGTCAGGGCCTTTGTTCATTCTATCAGGTTTTACTATGATCTCAAAATCATATTCTTGAAACAGCAGAAGTCATCTGCATATTCGCCCCCCCAACACTGGCTTGTTGACTAGGTACATCAGCGCGGAGTGATCAATGACCATTTTAAAGTGTCATCCCAACAAATAGTGGAAACATTTCAGCAATGCATACACCATGGCTAATCCCTCTCTTTCAGTAGTGGTATAATTAATCTCAGTTGTGGATAGCTTCCTGATAGCAAAGGATAAAGGGTGGTCAATATATCTTGTTCCCGGTTGTGCTAACACAGCTCCTAAAGTGATGGAAGATGCATCGACATGTACATGAAACTCCTTGGCCCATTCTAGAAAAACTAAAATGGGCGCAGTAACCATTTTCTCTTTCAGTGTGTTGAAGCTCTGTTGGCATTCTTCATTCCAACTAAACTGATAATCCTTTTTATCATCTTCTCCATGGATGTTGTGATCTGAGCGTATCCTTTAATGAACTTCCTGTAGTAGCCTGTGTGTCCCAACGCAATGCACAATTGTTTAACTGTTGTAGGAGGGGGTAGATCAACTATGATAACGATCTTGGATGGATCTACCAACAATCCTTGCTTACATATAATATGTCCTAACAGAACTCCAAATGGTGAGAAAAAAATGCACTTCTTCAGATTCAAAGAAATTTGACACTGCCTGCATTTGTCCAACATTAGCCTTAGACATTCAATATGATTCTTTAATAAACTAAAAATAGTCCAATCATCAAAATATGCTTCTAAAAATTATGCAAAAATTATTTGAACGCTTTTACCACCACTCTGGAAAATATGGTTGGGGAATTCTTCAATCCGAATGGCATTACTGTGTACTGATAGGATTCCCATTCTTTTGCAAATGTAGTCTTATGGCGATATTCCTTGGTGATTCAGATATGATGGTATCCTGAAAATCCATTTGTAAAAGAATATACCTCTTGGCCCCCCACGTTATCTAACACTTTGTCAATGAATGGTGCAGGGAAGGGGTCATGTAAGCAGGCATCATTCATCTTCCTGAGGTCTACACATACTATGGTCTCTCTTTTCTTCTTGTCTTGTACCACCATAGGGATAATCCACTCTAATTCTTCCACAGGTTCTATAATCCCTGCTTCCATCATTCTGTCAAGCTCAATATTCACTTTCTCCTTATATTTAGGGTTCAGTCTGTAAGGTCTCTGTTTGAATGGTATAGCATATGGATTTAAAGGGATCCTCATCTCTCCTATAGGCCCTTTAATTCCCTTTATATCAGTAAACTTGGTTGTAAACAAGTCCTGATATGGATGCAGTAATTATGTATTCTTGTCAATGGTAGCAACATCCCAATAATCTCCAACATTGGAAAGTTTTGGTGTCTCTTCGGTTCCAATATTGACTTTCTTGATCTTGACCGGTTGTCCAATAAATGGTAAATCAACTCCTAGCCCTTCCACATCTCTCTGGCCTTTTGTTTCTACGATGTTAATATCTCTCTGGACTTCTACTTGTGCTGCAAATCGCATTGTCATCAAAGTACGACATTGTTTCCAATCTGTGATATTACTTTTTTGTGTCCCCCACCATCTTGTTGGTGTGGCTTTCAAGGCCTCATCCATCTCCAACAACCTCTATTTTGTTGGTCTCTATTGTGTTGGTACGCTTTCTTCAAAATCTGATAAGAAGGCTTCTAACAGATTCAGACCATCAAATGTGGGTAAGTTACTTACTGTTGTGTCGATCCAATGAACTTCTCTGGTTAATCTAGAACATCTCCTTGTAGATACCTCATACATATGGTTCTTCTATTTCTCCAGTGTTTCTTCTAAGTCTGATGAACATGCCCTGTCACTTCGCTAGCTTAGATTCCCATCGGCTGTAGGATTAATGTAGTCGTGATGTTTGGAAATTAGCTTGTAGATGTTTTCTAGTTTGTATGTGCAGTCTTCTTCTCTGATGGGATCTATGTATCTCTGACCTTCATCGGGAACTAAAGTTGTGGTGACCCTAAGGCTGTCTCTCTCAAAATTCATATGTCTTTTCTTTAAGTCAACAACAGTAGATTTATTGAAGGCCCAATCAATTCCTAACAACGCAGGGTAAGGGAAATTGTCATCAACTATTTCAATTACCTCAAAATCTGCAAACGTTCTTACTCCATCGATGTCCATAGGGACATGCTCCAATCGTCCAAATGGGCTGACATCTTGCTGGTTAACCATCCTAATCCTGATAGGGGAATAGATCAACTTTTGTTTTCCCATTTGTGCCCAAGTTTTCTTCGTCGTGACTGTTATCACTGAAATTTCGTCCGCACAGGGCGACAAGAACTCAACATCATCAACACAGAAAAACAATCATCCATGGCACAAGGATTAACTCCACAGCACATCAAAAGGGC
>JZKD02S1034517.1:354531-382142 GCA_000966675.3 Picea glauca | reverse complement strand
TTACTATTTTCTTTCTAACCTTTTGCATTGCAGCTGTCATGCCTATCAGAGCCCAAGTAGGCATGTAAGTGCTCGCTTTTTGCTCACTCATTGACGAAAAGAGCACGAACAGTGACATTGACCTTCAACCCTAAGTCGAGGACCACATAGTCTATCTCATACTCTCCTCTTTGAGCATTCAGATGTAATTCCTTATTTTCCTTCTCTTCTTACCAATTTTGTTTACTTCCCTATTCAGTAAGGGATCTATCTTTCCTTGCTCATATTGTCTTATTAAATTTTGTAATTCTTGTACAACGCTTTCATCTTGAATCAACTTAATACAAGTGTATAAAAATTCCATGAGATTTCTTACCTCTTTTCCTTATTTTGGCGAAGTAGACTGATCAAATACCAGATGAATTCCATATTCTCTCACTTTTGTTCTTGTCTTTGATGAGGAACCTTGGTCTCTTCTGAATTCTTTCCCAGCTTCCTCAAATATTTGTCTTTCTTTCTTTGCATCAAAGGTTTGGGTCTTCTCTGCAGCTTTTTGGATTCCTGAATCTTATGTAGTATTCCCTTGTTCAGTCTATCTTCTCTTGTAACAACGCCTCCTCTAGTTATAACAATGACTCTAGGGTATTCTCCATGAGGTTCAACATAGATCAGTTTCACTTGCGGGTTCTGTTGAGGTCCTCGTCTTTCTTGAAGCTTAGCTAGAAACACAGGAAAATCTTCTATAACATGGTCAAACGAGCCACAATAGCTACAAGTGGTACAGGGATTATGACAATCCCTTGTGAGGTGTATTGGTTGTGCGCAGTTATAATATATGATCTATCCTCGGCCTCTACTCATGCCTCCTCCTCATCCTCTTCCCCTGAATCCACTGCGAGGATTGAAGTTTCCTCTCCCAGGAGAGTTATACTGCGTAGTGTTTCCTTCTTGTTGTACTTCGCCTTGGATATTATATATGTCTCTTGAGATTTCATGCATGAGATCATAATCCCTACAATCCCTATCATCATGCCCTACAGACTTACAGAATGTACAGTACAAATTTGTAGGTGTATGAACATACTTTTGCATATAATAACACTCACCAGTACGATGTTTGTTTCTACATACCTCGCACCAAGGTAAGGTGGCTTGATTCAAAGGGCTCGGGGATCCAGAAGACAAGTATTCATTGAATAGAGGGAAGTGTTCCTTGTCATGGCCTTCTGATATGCATCTGACACACCATATGTATTTTCTTTTATATTCTCCTTTGTCTTTCTTCATATCTTCGACCTTCAAAGACAAACTAGTTAGCTAACTTAGGATCTGACTCATACCTGAGCTGGATTCTCCCATAGGGGATGATTCTAGCTTCATGGAAATCTCCAACGCCTCACCTTGTGAAGAAATATTCTGCTGCATTAGAGGAACTCTGATGTGTGGTAGAAGGGCAACAATGAACCATTCCTTGTTCTGTTTGTCTGGGATCTGAAAAGTCAATCGGCCTGTTAAGGTATTGAATATCTGATCGAATTCCCACACAATTTCAACCACCTTCTTCTTTATCTCTTTCAACTCTATGATACATTGGGATTCTGACTTAGGTTTCTTGAATTCTACAATCAGTGCATTCTTGATCTGATTCAGTGGTTTAGGCTATGCAAGTCCTTGGACAAGCTTCATATACCAGCTCAGTGCACGATCCCTTAGAGTGGTACTAAATTGGGTTCTTTTGACAGCTTCATCCGTGACATTCTTAATGTTCCATACGGCTTCAGACAGGAACCAATGCTGGTTAGGATCTTTAGATCCATCTCCCCTAAAGATAGGAAGCCCCATCTCATCTTCCATAGATCTTCCTAGGGTTCCTGACTAAATATGTGGTGGGCTACTATGGACAATGCTTTGGACACTCTGGTGACTAGGATTAATCTGATTGCTTAATACTAATGCAATAGGAAGGATAACAGTACTTACTGTGACTATCTATGCAGTTTCTGAGTTTTCAAGTTCTCCTTGGCGAAGCTCTTCAACTTGCCCTTCCTTTTTCCCGACGTTTTTTGAATGCTCTTCGTCTTTGAGATCTGCTTCTTCTCCATGGTAGAAACCATCCTCCCTATAGTTCTTCATAAAGAAGTTTGCAAGGTGTACTTCTCGGAACACTCTCCCATTGCACATATATCCAACTTTTGTGTCATTGTCGTTGTCTGAATTTTTGAACATTATCCTTTCTGCATCCAACCAATCTATTATATCTTCAAGATGTTATTCTCATGCAACAACATCTTGATTCTCAACTTCAGGAATTGTAAATATTTTCCTCTGGGTCCCTTCAAGAAATATCTCTTAGCTTGGTTGTATGACTCTACCCTGTCAAAAGAAAACTCTGTGATATACCCTCCAATGGTACTATCGAACCAGTGATCCACTGCTCATGATACAGTGTTATCATCTTTCTTGACCTTCTTTATCAACTCCGACATCCATACCATAGGAAGTCTAGATCGGATCTCAAATTGGGTATCGTTTAATATAGCTAGCCACTCGTATAGCTCTTGATGGATTCCTCCAAAGAATATATCGTGTATATCAGTAAAAATATGCTTCTCCAACCAGTCCTCTGAGATAAGATTAGGGTTCCTATTATGGGCTTCAACAAAGTCCTTCTCTTGGTCTTCTATCCACTTTTGAATCTCTGTCTTCGATGGAAACCACCTTGAAATTCCCTTAAAAAGGTTCCTATCCTAGCAACAGAACCATTTGTTGCCATAGGGGAAGACCTAGGGTTCATCTCCTAGAGCGCACCAAAGAGATGTAACTATTGGACCTTTAGGCAACACCTGTGAAGCAGATGTAGTCTCACCCGAAGCAGTTATGAGGGGGTTGCAATACAAAGATGTCTACAACCAAAGGGAATATCAAGTGGATCTAACACAAACGAAACACAACATTCATATATCACTTATCAACTTTGATCTATTCCATACATCTTATCAGATATACCATAGCAATGTAATAAAAGTATATAAATGACAGAAACAAAGTACTGATCACACACAACACCAAATATACGTGGTTCACCCTCTCTCTAGGGCTACATCCACAGAAGTGTGCTATATTATATTTGGATTAAAGCATATAGTTCCTATCTATGCTCTTAGCTAGCAAATCTTCTCTTCTCCTCTCTTTCTCTCCCCTCCCTGTGCACCTAGCTACAGGGTTGATCTTCTCACCTAGCTGAATATCTTACAATCTAGAAGGCTCTCACACTCATCACTTCTCTCTCTCTTGATACAATACTTACTCACATCAACTATACATATAGCTCTCAACAATATCGTACCGACCCAAAATTATCAATCAAAAGTACCAACCCAACCTAGGCCCTTTTGACCTCTATTAATACATTACAATGGTTGACCAACAGACTTAGGCTAAAACCTAGGTGTCCAAAACCCTAGATACCATAACCCTAGGTGTCTAAAACCCTAGGTCAACTTGACTCATATTTTTAGGGCTTCGCCAACCTGTCTTTCCTTCCTTCTTGCGCAGAGCTCCAGAGCATCTAACGCTGGCTTTTTACACTTGTTGAGTCATCCATGGTCCTTATCCCTTGCTTATCTGTCATTCCCAATCTCCTCATCCAACGAATTTCTTTCTTGGGCTTCACTCCATATTTTATTCTCTTTTGCTCACTTCGACCCAGTATCAGTCACTGTGTCTTCCATGAAGTTCACATTTCACCTTTTCCTCCTTGATCTTCGCTTCCTTTAACAACCCAAGGCCAACAGGCCAGTAAACAAGGTCCCTGTGAATATGAACATGTCGAAGGATTCGATAAGTTGACCAATCTAGAGACCTGTGTAGACATGGAGGTCATCATACAACAATATCAAATGAAACAAACAGAACTAGCTCCTCAGTCGAGTTCAGTGAGGAAACCTTCCCCTAAGTTAGTTATCAAAGATCCTAAAATGAGCATTTACAATAAGAGAAGAAGTTCAGAAGCACTAGATACCAGTGACCAACAAGAAACTCTCAAAAGGATGAAAATCACATCATCATCTCAGGTGATTGACCTGGAAGATGAGGATCTCAAGGGGAAAACATGCATGGAAATAGTGGAAGCTACAACCAAGAATGAAGAAACCAATATAGAAAGCAGGCCACAAAACGAAAGTTGGATGAAGGTCTTCAGCAACAAGAAGTATATATTTGGCCAGACACCCAAGGCAGTGTATCAATCCCAAGGAGATTTGATGAATCAATATGTTATGAAAGGGAGTATGGTGAATAGTGAAATAAGGGATATTTTACCTAAAGTAGAAATAACTTCTCAACACAAGGCTTCCTTACTCTCAGTCAGGGATGTGGAGAGAAAGACATTTAACATTGCAGTGGTTGATGATGATAAAGTATCTGAGATCAAAATGCACTATGAAAACATTATTTCCCCTAACAAAGTAAAATTTCATAGGAATGTCAGTGAAATGTTATATTCTGATTATTTAAACTTGGCACTAAAGGTTGCGAGGTTGAAAACATAGACGTCAAAACTAGATGGACAACTAAAATAGAAAAAAGTGTCCAACAAAGCCTAGGTGACACAGGTGAAAATACTAGAGTCTAAAGGCCCCCAAGGGTTGAAATCCTCTTTGTATGAAAGTACAAGATGATCCAAAGTCTAAAGAAAAGTCTGAAGATGGCACCTACGGATCATCTGCAGAAAGCATAATTGACTTCATTGGAACAAGCGAAAGAAATATTCAGACAAGATCCACTCAATTACAAGGATAAACTGTTGCAATTGGAGAAAGAGAAAGAGAAATGGTCACTAACACAGGTGGAGACATCAGACATGATAGTCACTATACCTACAAATACAGAGGCTGGATCAAGCACTGAAGGGTTGGTCCAAGCTATGTCCCAACTAAGCTTAAAAACAGGTGAGATCAAGAATCTCAAAGAGAAAATGGAAAATATGAAGAAGGAAATGAAAGTAAAGGATGAAAAGATAGCTCTACTTCACAGAGAAAAGCAATATTTGCAGAAGAGAGTGAACAAGAAAAAAATTAGGTTAGAGGGCAAGACGTTATTACAGGGATCCAAACATGACATTTGGGACGCTATTGCTACGGAGGTTGCTAAATTCAGGGTTTATCTTAATTTTATCCATGACAAAGATAACATGGTTGTTATAGCTTGGAACAAATATGTTTTCGTAAATGAAGTATTAGCGAAGAATCCCTCAGAGTTGGCCCAAAACGCTATTGATTTACTGAATGTTGTACCTACTGCTAATCTTCAAACCATTGGTGTGAAAGATAGGACCGCGTTGATTATTTTATCCAAGAGGATCATTGCTAATAACAACTTACTTGGATCAGTCCAGAACAAAGCTATGCAAATGGAACACAGTATACAGGAATTTAAAGACGCTTTTGAATATTTGTTCGTCAAAGGTCTTCCTTCATTTTGGGATGGTAAAGGCTCATTGTACAATCAAGAAGACTATCACTCTCTCCTCATGCAATGCAGAATGGGCCATTCTAAGTTTGAGGATATGGAAGAAAATATGAAAGGTCTGAGTCTGGTAGATCATTTGGCTATAGATTTCAAAATATTAAACAATTTTAAAATAATGAAGGTCACCATGCCCGCCATGTCCTATGCCACGTGCATTGACTTGGAAATTCTGATTAAGGAGATGATGGATTATGGAATCCCCTATGATTCACAATGGAAAGAGATCATGCGGTTGGGTAAGACAAAGTGCAACATCCCCAGAACCAACAGATGATCTCTAGGTGTCACCCTTTTTGCAAATCCGACGGGAGCTTAGAGTGAGACAGATGGCATAGAAGAATTCAGACAGTCAAAGAAATTGCTCATGATTTTGAAACATTTTCTTTTGCTAATTATTGTAAATCGTTTTGTATACCGAAACTATTAGTCGAAACTATTACAGAAGCTGAAACGTTTCAGTTTCAATTGTTTTTTATCGAATTGTATAAGTACTAAGAGACTTGAATTGATTAATGTTGGCATAAGTGCAAGAGCACCTTTTGGTTGTATCAAAATCTATTTGTAAATTTTCTGAATCTGAATTGAATATAAATGCAGAAGACTTTGAAGTCTCTATGAAAATATTCTAACAGGTGGTGATATGAGCTTTGTTTCCCTTC
Organism: Picea glauca; assembly: GCA_000966675.3. NCBI lineage: Eukaryota > Viridiplantae > Streptophyta > Pinopsida > Pinales > Pinaceae > Picea > Picea glauca. The sequence goes on along the minus strand of JZKD02S1034517.1, from coordinate 375,975 downwards.
ATCGTATGTATTTCCTATAACCTGTCATTTCATTTACATTTTCTTCTGTTTAAATTGGAGAGTCTAAAGGCCTAGAATTCGTCTTGTGACGCTCTCGGCTTAAGCAATTTAAGCTATGGGATACAGTTATTTGTTCTCTCTATCTTCCTACACTCTTTTTTATTTTTAAGAATAACTCAGATTCATCACCTCATTTAGCCTTTTTCCTCTGGATACTTCTATCATTCGATGCTTTATTTCCGTTCACTTTCAGAATTTTGAATCCATAGCCCATTGGGTTTCTCCCCTTCTTTGCCAGCAACTTTGTAAAAACCCCCAAACAAACCAAATCTAGCCATCGATTTCCATAGATATACCCAGTGACATGAGAGATCCCTCTTTGAGTTGAGAAGGCTAGTGCCTCATCTCTAAAGATGGTTGAAACAGTTACCTCTGTCGTTTGTCTATTCCGCTAGACAAAATTTACATAGTGCTAACATTTTGGTGCAGTTGTCGGGGACAAAATTGAAAAGATCTTCCCTGGGAAAATGACTTAAACCTTCGGTTGATCCCTGAGGGTGACAGTGGATCAAATACCTTATTGGTTGATACTATGTTTACCCTGGCGACTCCATTGGTCAGTGACCAATTGCACCACGCCTTGTGAAATAGAAATCTTGGCTCCTAAGAAAGTTCACACCAGGAGAAATATAGACCCAGAAGCTCCAATCCCTGTGTCTGACCCTGAAAAGATCGTACGCAGAATAAAAGAAAGGTAAGTAACCCCAGTATTGTGTCTAGATTGATATCTGTCTTTTCCTAGAGACAGAGAAACTAGCATCGAATACCTTGAGTTTGATGTGAAATTTGAACAATCCTTATTCAAAACTAAGTCTGAGTCTTGTCTAGGCGAGACTATCTTTAACGAGAAGAGATTTCAAGATCTAGTTTTAGCCACATCTGTTAAGACTATAGTGACCCCTGCTCAAAGCCAACGTCCACTCCGACCCCTCACAGCAACTATCACAGCTAGATTTTCACCCCTCATACTGCCCGCTCAACTACATGACCTACCTCAAGATTACAATCTAAGGATTAAACTAGATGATGTTGAAGGTAACATATCAGCTCAAAAACATTTAGACTTGTTTAATGATTTCATAGACTTGGAAGAAGTAGACTACAAATATGTGAAGATGATATTGTTTACACAAATCCTTGATGGAGATGTGTGGAAGTGGTTCAGAGCCCTTCCAGCGGGAAGTATTCTAAATTTTGAATCCTTTGAGACAAGATTCCTCATAAAGTGGGGAGACAAGAAAAATCCCCTTTAGTTGTTGACCCAGTAGAAAAATATGAAGAGATCACCCGATGAGATAGTAAAGGAATTTTCAGCTACATTCATGAAGGTGTATAATTCCATTCCTGATGAAGTAACCCCCCCCCCCCCAAGGCTTCTCAACTCAAATAAGTTGATTCTTTTTAAAGTGACTTTTATTTATTATTAAGAGAACGAAGGTCCACTACTTTGGATGATATGACGACTGATGTTATAGAAGTAGAAGTGAACCTAATGGCTTCAGGGAAGATAAAAACTAATGCTGACAGAGATGCAAATAGAACTCAAGACAAAGCACATCCTTCCTCATCTTAAACATCAGAGGATAGATTCTAAGCAATGATGAGAAACATGGAGCGGATGATGGAAACAATGGCCCTAGGAAATCGACCCAACCACAGAGATCAAGAAGATGTTCCACCTAGAAATCCAAGAAGACTGGCTATTCCACAGATTAGGCAAAGAAATCAGGGAAATCAAGAAAATCAAGCAGATCCAACAAATTTGGGAAACCAGGTGAATCAGGGAAACCAAGGGAACCAAGGAGAAGAGAAAATTAGGCCTCCCTTCCAAAATAATTATGTAGATGAAGGTTATGATGGATATTTCGAAGATAACATGAACTGTTGTGATGATAAAGAAACACATATCTTTTTTACCAAAGAAGAACATGACCAGTTCACAGACACAAACAAAATATTTTTGCAAGATGATATGGAAAGGGTATCAATGGAAAAAGAAGATTATGAGACCAGACTACAAAATGCCATCATGCAATTCCAAAGGAAATATAACCTCCGGAATCAAAAAGTACCCCCAAATCCTTCCAAAGGTAATTCTTCAAAGGGAAACCTTTCCAAAAAGGCTCTGAACAATGTGCCTTCTTCTAGCCAGACCAATAAAGATTCTACTGCAAAAGATTCAGCTGCGAAGGAATCCACTGTGAAATATGTTGTTGCAAAAGACACTGTGGAAAAGGGAAAACAGAAAGAAGAATCTCAGAATAAAATATTTACAAGAAGAGAAATGGTCACCAAAGAGGTAGAAAGAACCCCATCATATTTTGATTTCGAGAGTGAAATGGATAAGATAAAAAAATTGGTACCGTTTAATGAATTGATTAGGAACAACGAATATAGAAACTAGACCATCAAGATGCTAAAAATGGGACATACCTCTGATACCCTAAACATACAATATGATCACCCAGCTATCCTATTCGGGCCAAGAGTGGAAAAAGGCAACGAAAATGAAGAAGTCCCTCCCTTTTATGTCAGTTTGAAAATTCATGACATGACTCTACACAACACTATGCTAAATTCTGGAGCATCACACAACCTAATGCCAAAGGTATTCATGGACCAATTAGGTCTCAAAGTCACAAGGACTTACAAAGATCTGTTCTCCTTCTATTGAGAAAGGTAAAATGCCTTGGTATGATCAAAGACATGGTCATTTCTTTGGCACAAATTCTGGAAAAAAACATGGTGATGGACGTGGTGGTTGCTAATATTCCTCCAAAATTTGGTATGTTGTTGTCCAGACCATGGGCTGTGAAATTAAAGGGAACCCTCCAGATGGACATTTCTTATGCTACTATTCCGGTATTTGGTCAAGAAAAAATATTGTACAAGGAGGTTTTCCTTAAATATATGGTCAGCAATAAATCACAACCTAGCAATCATCCTATATATTCAGTGGAGACTGAGTTAGGATCTTCCATCTTGTTCAATGACCTATGCGCCGAGGAAGAAGAAAGAGAATTCGTTTTAGCTGACAAGGATGAGCTTAAAGGGAGAATGGAAGAATTTTCAGAGCCGCAAGATAACACAAAGGACTAGTTGTGGAAGATGAATTTCGATGGAGCTGCCTGTAGAGAAGGAGATGGAGCTGGCGTATGGATCAACCATCCCGATGGAGATGTGAAATTATTCTCTTACAAACTTGTTTTTGAGTGCACTAATAACATGGCCGAATATGAAGCGTTGATATTGGGATTGAAAATTTTAAAAGAGATAGGTGCCAAAAGAATCGTTGTGCATGGATATTCTGAGTTAATTATAAATCAAATCAAGGGAATATACCAAGAAAAACAACCCAGATTGAGGGCTTATAGGAATCTGGTGCTAGAACTCCTTGAGAAAATTGAAGAATGCAATTTATCGGACATCCGAAGAGAGAAGAATCAGATTGTTGATGCTCTAACCAGTTTCGCAATAGTGTTTAGAGTCCCTGTCTTCCCTGAGAAAAGTTACAAAGTAGAGGTAAAGTATAGGCCAACAATACCATACAATATGAAGCACTGGCAGGTTTTCAAAAATGACAAGCACATATAAATCTTCCTAAAAATGGAGAACGTGTTCTATAATTTGAACATTGATGATGAATATTGCGACGATGAGGTAGATGCAACTGCTTTCATGAAAGAAAGATATTTTGACAATCAGATCGTTGGTAGAGATATCGTACAACTGAAGAGTAATAACATCTCCAAGGGTCTAGTGCCATTAGAGAAACTTTTCGATAACAATGATGTAGCGAGAAGTCCGAAGATCACAGTAAATGAAGGAGATGTAGAAGATTGCAATATCCGAACTCTAGAATACCTAAAGATCATGAAACTGTCCAAGAATCTCAACCCTAAAATCGGGGAAAAAAATGTCAAATTACTGAAATAATTCCCTGATGTTTTTTCCTGGAGCTACGATTGTCTAAAATTCTATGATACCAGTATAATCTAGCATGTTATCCTAATTAAAGAAGACAAAAAACCATTCAAACAAAAATTAAGAAGAATAAATCCTCTGCTATACCATTGATAGAGAAAGAAGTGAAAAAATTGTTTGAAGCAAAGATCATAGTGTACCTGAGATTTTCCAAATGGGTAGCCAACCTAGTACCAGTTAGAAAAAAGAGTGGAGAAATCAGGTTGTGTGTCAACTTCAGGAACCTAAATAAAGTATCCCTTAAAGACAACTATACATTACCTAAAATGGATCACATTTTACAGAAAGTATTAGGCTCCCAAAGGATGTTGATGTTAGATGGTTTCTTGGGATATAATCAGGTCATGGTACATCCTGATGATCAAGAAAAGACAACATTCACCACACCTTGGGGAACATTTATGTATGCTAAAATGCCATTTGGACTCATGAATGTAGGGGAAACATTTCAGAGGTCCATGGATATAGCCTTTGCAGTTGAAAATGATAAATTCATTGTTATATATATGGATGACATTATGGTGTATTCTTCCTTAGACAAAGAACACATCAAGCATCTTAGGTGGGCGTTCAAAAAAGTGTAGGAAGTTTGGCTTATCCTTGAATCCAAAAAGGTAGAATTTTTCCATGGAAGAGGGAAAAATTTTAGGGCATATTATTTTGAAGGAAGGGATAAAGGTAGACCCTAGTAGAGAGGAGGGCATCCTGAAGATTGGCATAACTAGAAGGAAAAAGGACGTACAATATTTCCTATGCAAGGTAAATTTCCTGAGGAGATTCATTCCTAATTTAGCTGAAATCATAAAACATATCACCAACATGTTGAAAAAGGGAAATGAAATCAAGTGGGTCCCTGAGGATAGAAAATCCTTTGAAGACATCAAGATATAGTTAACAAAAGCTCTTGTGATAGCTAGTCCAAATTTTGAGAAATATTTCATACTATTCTCTTTTTCTTCTGAGCATACAATTGCAATATTATTAATTCAAAAGGATGACCAAAAATTTGAGAAACCCATAGCATATTACAGTAAGACATTGAGAGATGCTCCTCTAAAATACGACATCATGGAGAAGCAGGCATATGCTTTGGTCAAAGCATTGAAGGAATTCAGAGTTTATATTCTACATTCACATACCATTGCTTATTTCCCAAGCAGATCAGTAAAAGACATCTTGACATAGCCTGATCCTGAAGAAAAGAGAGGAAAATGGATTACGGTACTGTTGGAGTATGACCTTGAAATAAAACCCACGAAATTGATCAAAGGGAAAGGACTTCCTAGACTGATGGCACAAATGAACTGTGAACTCCTGGGAATAAATTTCACTGAAGGTATATCAGAGAATACAACAAATCAAGAAAAAGAGACTCCACGAGTGTCTCAGAAATTTCTTGACTCTACGTGGTATGAAGATATTATTTTTGTGTTAAACAATCTACAAGCTCCACCTGAGAATAAAAAAACAAAGGCTAGATTCCTAAAACCGAAAGCAGCCTGGATCAACGACCAAGGTGCATATCGGAGATTTAACTAACACGAAGGTTAAGCAATCGAGGGAAGGTTGGGGAAAACAGTAGCATTTTTATCACGGGACGCATGGTGCCCATAGAGATGCATTAGGGGGGAAAGCAGTTTGGCTAATACCACCTCCTCCAAAACCTCGATGCCAAAGCTACCAGGAAAATGTGGACCGTATATCCTGAAGTAGCCTGGATCAACAGTTGAAGTTTATATCGGCGATTGGAACAACACAAAGATTAATCGATAAAGGGTGGGCTGGGGAAAACTACTGTGTTTTAAAGCATGGACACATGGCGCCCTCAGAGGCACGTTGGAGCGGAAGGCAATTCACTTGAAATTTTTTTATCCAAATGCCGATGCCAATAGATACCTATAAAAGGGGGAACCCCCCCCCCCCCGACATTATTCTATGATAGTTCGAAGCCTTCAAATGTCTGAAAACTTGGTGTGAAATGTCCAGTCAAATTTTAAAGCTCAGAATCGAACCAGACTCACGTTCTTCACCGCTTGATGGGTATTCTTCACCATGGATTCCATTCCTGTCATTTTATGCTTAAATAAAAATAAGATATCCTCCAGGGAGGAATCCCTAATTGACAGAGATTTTGACGTTTTCAACATAGAGATGACAGTCTTACCCGTATCTATGTCTAGATCTAATTTGTTGGACAATGTTGGAAATCACATACCTTTCCTCAAAGTGGATTAGGTCGCCATCATCCCTTACATCGTAGAAACGGTCTTTCCATTCCATGAATTTGTAAGCTGGTGTGCAGAGCAATACTCTCAAGGAGAAAGAGTCATTTTAAATAAATTAGGGTCTGAAGTTCTGTGTAAAGTAGACAGTCCATCACTCCGACATGCTCTTAGTGTATCAGACACCTCCCACATAGTGCCAAAGCCCTTCGAGGAACATAAAATGATCACAATTTATAGAGAGTGTTTTCCTGAAGTTAAAACCTTGTTTCTGCAGACCATAGTCAAGCCTGAATATCATTCAGAGAGTCTAACATTACCTGCCAGTATAAGAATTATGATTGTTGAAGTCCAGTGGGATTGTTCCCTATTGAGTCAAATTTTAGGGTTAGATAATGACAAGTTTTTGGTAGAAGTCATGTTAGGTTTCTTGTTGGTTTGTTTTTTGTTTGGTCAGTCAGTCTGTGTCAGTTTTGATGAATTTATTGTAGAGAATATACATCAACAACTAGTTAACTTTATCTCATTGAGGCACTTCAAATACTACACACACTTGCTGTGGATTTTTCTGGAATCCAACAAAACTCAATTTCCTGAGACAACTTTCATTTCAACCGAGTGCAAAAGGATCACCATGCTCATGTTCATCAACAAGATTATGTCTAGGGTACACAGTCTCATTTTTGGTTCAGATCTATCGAGAGTTATGGAAGAGATGAAAAGCTCACTACAACCTAATCCAGAGAACATGATAGGAGATTGGGTGTTGTTCACACAATCTACTGTGATTTGGGTAGAATACCAGGAAGGACCTTAACTTTTACCAGTTTTTATGATGCCCAGGGTCTTCTCTTTGGAATTCATAAGACAAAGAATTATCTCAGAGATTAAATTTTTTTTGAAAGAACACAAGGATTCTAATTTGAAATTTCCTTTCGTGGTAGGTCCCTTTGTGGTAAAATGTAAGTCCTTCTTGCCCCAGGTTAAATGCACGCTCAGTAAATTTGGTTTGACATAGTTGCAAGGGAGAAGATATGATCCCCATCAGATCATATCAAAGAGAATATTGGCCAATAGACAAGGTCCCTATGAACATGAACATGTCGAAGGATTCGATAAGTTGACCAATATGGAGACCTGTGAAAACATGGAGGTCATCATACATCAAGATCAAATGAAACAAACAGAACCATCTCCTCAGTCGAGTCCAATGCAGAAACCTTCCCCTAAGTTGGTTATCAAAGATCCTAAAATGAGTGTTTACAATAAGAGAAGTAGTTTAGAAGCACTAGATACCAATGACTAGCAAGACACTCTCAAAAGGATGAAAATCATATCATCATCTCAGGTAAGTGACCAAGAAGACGAGGAGCTCAAGGGGAAAACATGCATGGAAATGGTGGAAGTTACAACCAAGAATGAAGAAACCAATATAGAAAGAAGGCCACAAAATGAAAGCAACATGGAGGTCTTCAGCATCAGGAAGTACATATTTGGCTAGACACCCGGGGTAGTGTATCAGTCTAAGGGAGATTTGATGAATTAGTATGATATGAAAGGAAGTATGGAGAATAGTGAAATAAGGGATATTTTACTTGAAGTAGAAGTAACTTCTCAACACAAGGCTTCCTTACTCTTAGTCAGGGATGTGGAGAAAAATAAATTTAACATTGCAGTGGTTGATGATGATAAAGTCTCCAAGATCAAAATGAACTATGAAAACATTGTTGCCCTTGACAAAGTAAAATTTCATAGGAATTTAAATGACATGTTGAATTCTGATTATTTGAACTTGGCACTAAAGGTTGCGAGGTTGGAAACATACACGTCAAAACTAGATGGACAACTGAAACAAGAAAATGTGTCCAGCAAAACCTGGATGACACAGGTGAAAAGACTAGAGTCTGCAGGCCCCCAGGGGTTGAAATCCTCTTTGGATGAAAAGGACAAGATGATACAAAGTCTAAAGAAAAGGTTGAAGATGGAACCTACGGATCATCCACAAATAGTAGAATTGGCTACATTGGAACAAGAGAAAGAAATATTCAGACAAGAGGCACTCGATTACAAGTCTAAACTATTTCAATTGGAGAAAGAGAAAGAGCATTGGTCACTGACATAGGTGGAAACATCAGACATGGTAGTCACTATACCTACAAATATAGAGGTTGGATCAAGCACTGAAGGGTTGGTCCAAGCGATGTCCCAGGTGAGATCAATAATCTCAAAGAGAACCTAGAAAAGATGAAGCAGGAAATGAAAGTAAAGGATGAAAAGATATCTCTACTTCACATAGAAAACCAAGATTCATAGGAGAGATTGAACAAGCAAAAAACTAGGTTAAAGGGGAAGATGTTATTGCAGGGAGAAAACATGTAATTTGGAATGCTATTGCTGCAGAGGTTGCTAAATCCAGGGTTTATCTGAATTTTATCAATGAAAAATATAACATGGTTGTTATAGCTCAGAACAAATGCATTGTCGTAAATGAAGTATTAGTGAAGAAGCCCTCAGAGTGGTCCCAAAATGTTATTGATTTATTGAATGCTATACCTACTACTGATCTTCAAACCATTTGTGTGAAAGATAGGACCACGTTGATTATTTCAGCCAGGAGGATCATTGCTAAGCACAACTTACTCAAATCAGTCTGAAACAAAGCTATGCAAATGGAACACAGTATACAGGAATTTAAAGACGCTTTTGAAGATTTGTTCTTCAAAGGTCTTCCTTAATTTTGGGATGGTAAAGGATCATTGAACAATAAATAAGACTCACTCTCTCCTCATGCAATGAAAAATGGACCATTCTAAGTTTGAGGATATGGAAGAAAATATTAAAGGTCCGAGTCTGGTAGATCATTTGGCTACAGATTTCAAAATCTTAAACAATTTTAAAACAATGAAGGTTAGCATGCCCGCCATGTCCTATTCCATGTGCATTGACTTGGAAATTATGATTAAGGTGATGATGGATTACAGAATCCCCTCTGATTCACAATGGAAAGAGATCATGTGGTTGGGTAAGACAAAGTGCAACGTCCCCAAAACCAACAGATGATCTCCAGGTGTCACCAGTTTTGCAGATCCGATAGCAGCTTAGAGCGAGACAGATGGCACAAAAGAAGTCGGACAGTCAGAGAAATTGCTCATGATTTTGAAACATTTTCTTTTGCTAATTATTGTAAATTGTTTCGTATACCGAAACTGTCAGTCGAAACTGATACAGAAGATGAAACGTTTCAGTTTCAAATTTTTTTATCGAATTGTATAAGTACTAAGAGACTTGAATTGATTAATGTTGGAAGAAATGCAAGAGAACCTTTTGGTTGTATCAAACTCTATTTGTAAATTTTTTGAATCTGAATTGAATATAAATGCAGAAGACTTTGAAGTCTCTATGAAAAGATTCTAACGGGTGGTGACATGAGCTTTTTTTCCCTTCATTGTATGTATTTCCTATAACCTATAATTTCATTTACAGTTTCTTCTATTTAAATTGGAGAGTCTAAAGGCCTAGAATTCATCTTGTGATGCTCTCGGCTTAAGCAATTTAAACTATGTGATTGCCTTCTTAACTTATTCAGAATTCATTTCAGTAATGCTCTGATACAATTATTTGTTCTCTTTATCTTCCTACACTCTTTTTTATTTTTAAGCATAATTCAGATTCATTGCGTCATTTCTCTGGAGAGTTCTATCAGTCGATGCTTTGTTTCCGTTCACTTTCAGAATTTTGACTCCATAGCCCATTGTGTTTCTCCCCTTTTTTTCCAACAACTTTGTAAAAACCCCCAAACAAACCAAATCTAGCCACCGGTTTCCATAGATATACCCAGTGACATGAGATATCCCTCTCTGAGTTGAGAAGGTCAGTGCCTCAGCTCTAAAGCTTGTTGAAACAGTTACCTCTATCATTTGTCTATTCAGCCAGACAAAATTTACAGAGTGCTAACACACTATATGGCCCAATAATATCCCAAAAGGTGTTCCAAAGATGAACTTCTTGATGTTTAGAGATATTTGGCATTGCCTGTATCTTTTTAACATCGGCGTCAACACCTCTACATGGTATTTCAACAAACTGTAGATTGTCTAATCATCCATATATACCTCTACAAACTGGTGGATGAATTCTTTGAATGTAGATATGACTACTCTGGAAAATATTTTTGGTGCATTGTTCAGTCCAAAAGGCATGATTGTGTACTGGTAGGATCCCCATTATGTAGAAAGAGTGTTCTTGTACCTATCTTCTGGGATTATCTTGATCTAATGGTAGCCTAAGAATCCATCAGTTAATGAGTAAGCTTCCTAGCTCATATGTGAAAGGGGTAGGGAAAGGGTCATGTAGGAAATCATCATTCAACTTCGTCAGGTCAACATATATCCTTATCCCTCCTTGCTTCTTCTCCTGAACTACCATAGGGCTTACCCATTCATATTCCTCCACTGGTTCTATGATTCTAGCCTTCAACATCCTTTCAATTTCATCTTTCACTTTTTTCTTATATATTGGGTTTAGTCTATAGGCTCTCTTTCTGACTCGTATTTCCTTAGGTCTGAGAGGTATCTTCATTTCACCTAGCTCTCCTTCTATGCCTTTCATTTCCGTGAATGTTGTTGGGAACAGGTCATTGTACTCGTGCAATAAATTTGTTATGCTTTCTATTGTTTTCTCATCCCAGTAGTCTCCAATGTTGGCCATTTTGGGATTCTCAGTTGTCCTAATGTTGACTTTATTCACCTTGATTGGCACAACAAATACTTTGATTCCAGAGGTGGAACTTCCACCTCTCTTTCACCTTCAACTTATGTTAGCTAAATGTTGCACAAGTCATCTTCATCTGGTGCTTTTTCCTGCACATCATAGCATGACAATAGTTCTTTTACTGTTTGTCTCTTCTATTGTTGATCTTTTGTCATAAGTTCAAATTTTGGTTCCTTAATGAATATCATCCCTCTTTTTTGTTTGAGTGTTGAGTCTATGTTGGGCTTCTCATGTTCAAATGAGAAAGTGAATGTAAAATTTTGTTGTAATATTGTCTAATCTGTAGTTCCTCTGTGCAATTCCTCGTCTATATACCAGTTTGTTGGAATCCATTCTACTGTGTGAATAAAGTGATGAGGCCATTCCTCTGTTGGTGTCATTCTCCATAGTGTTATACACTTCTCTAAGTTTTCTGTTGGTGTCCCCTATCCATCATATCTCTGTAGTTGGTTTCTTCCCTATTCTACACCAAATCTTATGCACAGTAACTGCTTACATTGGTACCAGTCCTTGACTGTCTCTTTGTGTGCACCCTACCATATTGCAGGTGTTTCCTTGAGTTTTATATCCAGAGCTAAGAGCCTCTGATTTTATAACACTTCATCTTCATATCTTGTTAAGAACACTTCTAAGTTAGTCACCCCATGGAAGATGGTAGGTTCTCTTATCTTTGTACCTACCCATCTTACTATGCGATATATTCTTGTGCATCATCTTGTGGAGACTTCGTGTAACCTCTATTGTCAATTCTCCAAGCCTCTATATGAGTTCGACGCACATGAAGTGATACTTCTCCAACTGAGTACCCCATCTGCAATTGGATTTAGATAATGTTTTTCTCGCACGATGGTTTTCTACAACTGGTTAATTTCCTCCAGGTCTAAACAAATTGGTTATACAAACCTTTCCCCTTATGAAGGATCTAATGCAACAATGACTATGTATTCCCCTGAATCAAATGTCATATTCCTCGTCTTTAAGTTGATTATGGACTAATTTTCAAACACCCAATCCAATCCAAGAAATGTTGGATAAGGTGTTGTGCCATCCACTATCTCTATCACTTTGAAATTGGCTTTAGTGTGCACTCCATCCAAATCTACTGTCACCCCCTTTAGCCTTCCAATTGGTAGACCTCTGTTAGGTTCCTAACCCGAACATAGGTAGAACAATGTATTCGTATGTAATAAAGGTCAATATTAATAAGGCCTTGCAATAAAATATAATAAGTTGAATGTAAGAAGACCTAATAGAAGCTTCTACTTCTAGAAGGATCTTCCTCTAGATTCTTCTTTTGATAGACATATTTAGTATAAATAGGAGTCGAGGGTATGAGAACCCTAGCTTGGAGATTATTGTAATAGAGCTCTACTCGACTGGAGGTTTCCCCCTCGAAGAGGCCCGTGAACATTGCTCTCAGAATAAAAGTGTTATTTCTGTTGTTATTCTTATATCATTTCAATGTTATTGTGATTATTATTCTGGTTATATTGTTGTTATTCTTCCATATCTAGCATTTTATTTATGTTCTGCATAATTTTATATCTGGTATATTACAAGTGGTATCATATCACTTTCCTTGGCAGAAATTGTGGGTAAATGTTTTTTCAAGGTAGAGACGTATTCCGACATCTTTATGCCACAAAGCTCTGTCATTAAGGGAATAAACCCATGGTTGAGGGATTCATACACACAGGAAATACAAGTGGTTCTTAAGCGTACATCTGTTGGCCACCCTTGTAACCCCTATTGGTACCCCTTCGAGTGGTAGCGCATCAGACGACACCTGTGTACGGATCGACCTAGATTTCCTGAATCCATCTTTAGATAAACTGATTGGCCGCCTGACTGCTATAGTGCCACCGAGAATAGCACTCGAGAAGATACTCTCTAGTACCTGGGTATTCGGGTAGTACGGCTAAGGGTACGATCTATCTTCCTTAGTTAGTGCCCTGAGATATTAGGGTGAGTACTATTGTTGGACCCTGCACGTATATCAGAGAGCTATATCACAGAGAAAACCCTTGTCTGTAGAACCCTTGAATACCTAACCTCGGGGATAGAGACAGAAACAAATTAAAACATACAAGATCTATTGTCGCACAACTATGTTCAAGTTTCCAAGTAAATACACATTTATTTCTGATTAAGCATTTGGGCCTTTCCTCTCTGCAGTATTCTTCATACCGGAGACCTATTCCATTGGATTCATTTCTTCACCCTTATCACATTCATACATATCATTTTTTGGAAAAAAATTTGACCCTGCCCACCCCTTTTCAGTTCCCCCATCCTTATGTCCCATACCTGTAGCCAAGATTTGGAATATCGCTTCAACACCTTGAAATATAGTCTCATCGAGACCCAACAAGAAGTGAAACAACTTAGTACCAATGTTTTCGCCATCAATTCAACCATGCATTCCTCAATGGAGGAAATCAAACAAGACCTCACCACCCAGCTTGAATCTATCTTTTTGACACTCTGCACCAAACTGCATATCCCTATAGATAACCCTTCCTCTTCCTCACCTCCACATACTAAAGGTGAAAATTCCTCCCATTCCCATAACCTTCAGAACCATCACTTTCAGCGTGACCTACGCCTTTCGCGGGTGGATGTGACCAAATTTGATGGCTCGAACCCCACTGGTTGGGTAACCCAAATGGAACAATATTTCTCTTTATACGACATTACAGATGACTTGGCCAAACTCCAGTATGGTGTTCTCCATCTAGATCAAGAACATTGGCAACGGTGGCAATGGAGAAAAACTTCTCGTCAAGGGTATATTTCTTGGACACACATTCTGGAAGAGATTTATGAACGCTTTGACACTGACACCAACCATTTGGGTCATTTGACAAAGTTGAAACAATCAGGAATAGTGGAAGACTTTATAGCTACCTTTGAGTGCCTGGCTTTTCAGACAGAGGGCATGTATGATGCCTTTTTCCAAGAATGTTTTATCAATGGCCTCAAGGATGAGATTCGGGCCCATGTCCTCATGGCTTGGCCTCAGATTTGGGTGGAGGCTACTAAAAGAGATAAAGAAGCACAACAGGTTGTCTCTTCTCAAAACCGAAAATGCTCCTTAATCCCTTGCCCTAAACTAGTAAATCCCACTACTCCCTCCGCTCCAATAAAGATCCAAAAATTGACCAGGGCTGAAATGGCTAAACGCCAACTCAAAGGCCTTTGTTATAATTATGATGACAAATATTTCTTGGGCCACAAGTGTAAGGAACAAAATATTTTTATGGCCATCTCCGAGGATATTTCGGAAGAGGATGTTGAAACTCCCCTTGTGTCTGAGTCACCTGAAACCCCCTACATAACCCCTCCCTCAGACCCTCCCGAAGTAGAACTGGTCATTTCCCTCAATGCTCTCACTGGATTCTCCACTCCCCAAACCCTCAAGCTAATCGGTTACATCAAGCATCAGAAGATCATCATTCTGGTTGATAGTGGAAGCACCCATAATTTTATTCATTGTTGCATTGCCCACTAAACTCATTGCTACATCCATGCCATCAATAATTTCCAAATCATGATTGCCAATGGTGGCTCCATGAAATGCGGAGGGAATTGTGAAAATGTGTGTCTCCAAATTGGTGACTACCACCTGAAATATCATATGTTTTCTATCGACATGGGTGGTTGTGAAATTGTGTTGGGTGCAGATTGGCTAAAGACTTTGGGTCCCATTCTCATGGATTTTAAGGAATTAACCATGCAATTTGATCAAGAGGGCCACCAATATAAGTTCCAAGGCATCACCATCAGTTCACATGAGATCATTAGTTCCCATCGCATGGAAAATCTACTCAAAAAGGGTCATTCTGGTGTTATTTCCCAACTCCATGCCATACAAGCAACAAAAAAACCCTTGGTGCCGCAAGACCTCCAAGCAATCCTTTCTAAACATCAAGTGGTATTTTCCACTCCCCAGGGACTCCTTCCTTCATGTGGTGTTCATGATCATTCCATTCCCCTTGTACCCGAAATCCTTCCTCCCAATATCCGTCTGTATCGTCACCCCTTTTCCCAAAAAAATGAAATTGATAAAATGGTCTAGGAACTCCTTAATGCAGGTGTTATCTTCCCTAGTACAAGCCCCTAATATTCTCCCGTGGTCATGGTCCTGAAGAAAGAAGGTTCTTGGCGAATGTGTCCTGACTTCCATTCCCTCAACAAACTTACAATTAAAGACAAATTTCCCATTACTATCATTGATGACCTCTTGGATGAACTGAGTGGCGCCCAATTCTTTACTAAACTTGATCTTTGTTCGGGCTACCACCAAATATGTATGAAAGAGGCAGACATTCCCAAGACTGCCTTTAGAACTCATGAGGGTCACTATGAGTTTTTGGTCATGCCCTTTGGCTTGTGTAATGCCCCCTCCACCTTCCAAAGCCTCATGCATCATATCTTTTCTCCTTGTCTCCATCATTTTGTATTAGTTTTATTTGATGATATCCTCATATATAGCAAGACCTGGACAAAACATCTTGCTCATGTGGATCGAGTTCTCCATCTACTCTCTCAGCACCAAATTTTCCTAAAATAGTCTAAATGTGCTTTTGGCACCTTAGAAGTAGAGTACTTGAGTCATCTGGTTGGCAAGGATGACGTCAGAGTGGATACTAAAAATAATGAAGCTATGCAAGACTAGACTCACCCAAATAATCTCAAAATCTTGCATGGATTTATGGGCTTAATAGGTTATTATCGCAAGTTTGTTAAGAATTATGGAAAGATTGCAGCACCTCTCACTGCTCTCCTAAAAAAGAACTCTTTCACTTGGACTCCAGTTGCTGCTCAATATTTTCAAACCTTGAAGATGGCCATGTGCACCACTCTAGTCCTGGCCCTTCCTGATTTCAAAAATACCTTTGTCTTGTAATGTGATTTTTCAGGGAAAGGAATTGGTGATGTCCTTATGCAAGAGGGTCGGCCTTTGGCCTTTACCAGCAAGCAACTATCTGAAATAAATCTGGGAAAATCTATCTATGAAAAGGAAATGTTGGCTATTTTGCATACCATTGACTTGTGGCGCCCCTATATATTGGGGCAACACTTCCAAATTAAGACAGACCATCAAAGCCTCAAGTATTTTCTAGAACAACGCATTTCCTCCCCGGAGCAACAAAAATGGGTGACTAAGCTATTTGGCTATGATTATGAGATCATTTACAAGAAAGGCAAAGAAAATGTGGTTGCAGATGAACTTTCCCACAAATATGAAGATGAAGGATCCCATTTTTCTCTTTCCTTCATTGTACCAAATTGGCTCGAATCCATTCACCAGGAATGGCTACAAGATTCCAAAAGTTCGTAGTTGATCCAACAATTGTAGTCCAGTGCTCCAGCTCCCCTAGGGTACTCTTGGCTCCATGATGAGATTCGATACAAAGGTCGTTTGTATTTAAGTAAAAAATCAAATCTTAAATCCATGGTGCTTTCTGAGCTTCATGCTACACCGACAACGAGGCACTCCGGGTTCACCAAAACCTATGACAGGGTCAAACATTCTTTTTTCTGGGATGGTATGAAACAGGCCATTCTTAATTTTGTCTTCGAATTTGATGTGTGTCAATGCAACAAGGGAGAAACAGTCAAATCTCCGAGCAAACTACAACTGCTCCCGATTCCACCTACTATTTGGAAGGACATCTCTATGGATTATATTACAAGCTTACCCAAATTAGGAAATAAATCAGTCATTATGGTGGTTGTTGATCACCTTTCTAAGTATTCTCATTTTTGCGCTCTTCAACACCCATTTACAGCATCCATGGTGGCTCAATTTTTTATGGATCAGGTCTTCAAGCTTCATGACATGCCACACTCTATTGTTTCTAATCGCAACCCAACTTTCACAAGAATTTTTTGGCAAGAAATGTTCAAGCTAAAAGGCACCAAATTGCATCTCAATACAGCTTATCATCCCCAGACTGATGGTCAAACAAAAGTTGTCAACAAGTGTTTGTAAACATATTTGAGGTGTTTTGCCTTGGAAAATCAAAATCAGTGGGCTCAATGGTCACCCCTAGCTGAATGGTGGTACAACACTTCATACCATAGAGCTAAACGCATGACTCCTTTTGAAGAGGTATATGGACAGAAGCCCCCTTCAGTTATCTCATACTTACCTGGTGTCTCGAAGGTCCAAGCAGTTGACCAAACACTTACAGTTCGAGAGGCTATTCTCCATACCCTCAAAGAGAATTTGGTCATGGCACAAAATCTCATGAAGCAACAAGAAGATCAAGGTCTCTCTGAACATCAATTTGAAGAAGGGGATCAGGTGTTTCTTTGACTACAACCTTACAAGCAGAATTCCCTCAAGGTAGAGCATTGTCAAAATCTAGAGCCCAAATTTTATGGTCCTTATACAGTTATCAAGTGTGTGGGACAGGTGTCCTATCAGTTAGCTTTTCCTAGTCATTCGAAGCTACATCCTATTTTTCATGTTTCCTGCTTAAAGAAGGTGATCGGAACTAAGTGCCAAATTCAAAACAACCTTCCTGAGTTAGACGAAGAAGGATCCATTTGGCTACAGCCAGAAGCAGTTTTGGACCAACGTGAGTGGTGCCTGCATCGAAGAACCATCAAGGAAGTGTTAATCCGGTGGAAAGATACAACTCTAGCAAATGCCACTTGGGAACCAGCTACCATTATGCAGCAATTTCCACATCTCAAGCCTTGAGGACAAGGATGTTTTTAAGGGGGAGGACATGTTAGGTTCCTAACCCACACATAGGTAGAACAATATATTCAGATGTAATAAAGGTCAATATTAATAAGGCCTTGCAATAAAATAGAATAATTCGAATGTAAGAAGACCTAATAGAAGCTTCTGCTTCTAGAAGGATCTTCCTCTAGATGCTTCTGTTGAAAGACATATTTAGTATAAATAGGAGTCGAGGGTATGACAACCCTAGCTTGGATATTATTGTAATAGAGCTCTGCTAGACTGGAGGTTGCCCCTCAAAGAGGCCCGTGAGCATTTCTCTCAGAATCAAAGTGTTATTTCTGGTGTTATTATTATATCATTCTAGTGTTATTGTGGTGATTATTTTTGTTATATTACTGTTATTATGCCATATCTAGCATTTTATTTTTGTTTTTCATATTTTTATATCTGGTATATTACAAACTCTGTGTTGATTTTCTAGTTTCAGTTGAACAGGTGAATATCCTAATGTGGACTCTCCCATACATTTCCATGTCTTCTTGGGTAACACATTTACTTCGGATCCTAAATCCAGTATAATATATCCCATGTTGAAATCTCCAATGTTGGCATTCAGTCTAAATTCTCTTCTTGTTCTCCTCCTTGTATGCAGATGATTAACTATTTTTTGTTCTAGATATCCCTCTACCTCTGCACTACATCTTTCTAACATATTTTTCAACACTTTAATAGATGATGGATCATTTAGTAGTTTAACACAAGATTGCAAAACATCCTTAATCGTACTTACTTGTCCTAGATGTTGTGCTTCATTAGTGTGATCCAACGATGGAGGCATCTCTTATGTTGGTACTTCCTAATTATGCTACGTAGTTGATGTCGATGCAATTTCTGGCTTCAACCATTCTTGTCTAGACTTCTTGAATATATCCTTTTCGTTATGCACATCAAACTACTTCTATGGTTCGACATTCGTCTTCACCCATTGGTGTTGTGCTGGATCTTGTCTTACTGCATCATTTCCTGTATTAGATCCTCCATGTGTAACTATGTTGATATTTCTTCCATCATCCCTTGCTTCTGCCGAATCCACTAAACATTATGATTGTTCTAATTTCTCTTTTCCTAGATCTTCTCGAATAGTGTGGGACAGTCTTATGTGTCATGACAATACATACATGTCGCAGGTGGAAGTGGACATTATCTTGAATAGTGTCCTGGTTGTTGATAGTTGTGGCATACCACTAGTCCTCTACCTCTTCCAAACCCTCCTCTTCCTCTTCCTTCACCTCTGTAGCTAGCTCAATCTCCTTGAAGTTGTTAGCCTATGGCTTACCTTTACCAATCACTAAGTCTAAATTGTCACCTATATTTGTATTATTCATTTAGGATATTAGTAATATATCCTCAAGTGATGACTAATGAGTTAGTTAAGATTGCCTAGCCTAGTCATAATGCATGATTTTAGGATCTAGAGAAAATCTCTCTATGAGGTGGCATCACCCATTGTACTATAAATATGTAACATTGGAGTGAATAAGTATGTGTTGGCTATTATGCCTTTTCCTCCATGTTGTTGTTCTTGTCTCTAATTTATTGTGTTTAATTTCGTCAATTGGTATCAGAGCTTTCTATAGTTCTTAGGCCTGTAGATCTAATTTGCAGTGTATCGTTGTTACTGGTTAATTGTTGGAGGATATCTCTTTTGGTACAACTGTTCGCTGACTGCATTATTCTGTAATGAATAGTAGAAACTGCCTGCAACTCCCCAACTTGGTCCCTTGCCAATCGTAGCGCAGAGTCGGTGGATTCCACCACAGTTCGCTTTAGTTCCTGAGCCTGCTCCGCTATATAAACATGTCAGGGTTTCACCACCTCGGACATCTGTGATCCCGTTCCCTCATTTTTTCCTTCCGTAATTCTGGATGGACCGTCCGCACTCTCAATTTCTGTTACTACTACAAATGGAGGAAGCAGACAGAGAGCAAGAACAGAGGTGATCAGATCGGTCCAAGGATCGCGTTTTCTGAGCGTGGCGATCGCTAGATTCCGTCGCGTGTTAGGTTTTTGGATGCTTTTTCTCAGTGGATCGGTGCCACACTTGTGGGATTCCTCTAATTTGGCTGCGTTTTGATTCAGGTCTTGAGAGTATCATGTCGATCGCTGCACTGCAAGGTGCTTTTTTTTCCTCTCTGACGTCGGCGTTTACTGAGCTGTCCTATTCATGTGGCTATCAGTATCAGAAATGTCTGCAAGTACCATTATGATGTTTTATTTCTTCAATAATCTTTCATTTCTGAAAGATTATAAATGAATCGAACAGTTTCATGTGTTAAAATTTGCGTGTTTAAGTCAATTTGGGCAGATCGAAGTAATTCTATTATGAATTCTTGTCATACGATGAGTAATTGAATGATATATCTGGGGGAATTCATGTCTGCACACTCGTATTGTTTAAACGCACAGAGATTAGTCAAATCATTCATATTTAATTAGATCTGAGACACGATAGAAACATGGATAGATCTGGCACGATCTGAAGGGAGGGCGTTCCTTTAATTAGATCTGGCACGATCTGCATATCTCATCTTGATCGGCAACCTTAGAAGTAGAAAATGCCTTCACTCCACCATGGTTGTACGAGCAAGCTCCCATGGGTATCAGCGTTCCAGGTATGTCTGCGAGTTTGGCGTACTTTGATTCCTATAGAAGGGATACTTTGCCTGCATTTTTCAGAATGGTTGTTGCTACCAAGATACAGAGTAAGCGTGGAGTTATTTTGGCGAATGGTGAGAGAGGCCTAAAGTAAATTTGTTGTTGCGTGGAGTAATTTCGCTGCTTTCACCGGAGTTGTGGTAATATTATATTTTGTTGTTTTAAGAATTACTTTGAACATCGATGCCATCCAAGGGACACCGAAATCTCCTTAGCAAGTGCACATAATTCTCTTTGATCGTTGAAATCTCAACTCGTTGTTGGAATTACAATATTCCTATGCTCATGGAAACCTTAACTTTGTGTTGTGTGTGATGGATTATTCTTAATGTTGCTCTTTTGTGTCTAGTTTTGGCACATAAAATAAAATCTTATGGTGAGGTTTCCAAGGATTTAATATCATAAAAAGGATTTATGAAAATATGGGTTTGAAGGCTGTGAAATTTTTTAAGAAAGTACAATTGAAGGTTCAACACTTTGTAACTATTGAGTATTCAAGTTTGTAAAGGAGGAAAGAGGAATCTTAAAAGCTTCATGTATCATATTTTAATAAAAATATTATTTTTTGTGGTGTTGAAATGTCCTCGATCCGCCCGAAATTGAATAAGGGGATCTTAGGTACACATTGTGTAGTGTGCGTCGATGATATTTTCATGGTTGTCTTATGAGTTAGTTCACGTCTAGTTTTGACGTTCTCCCACATACATGGAGTACAAAGAAGGTAAATGAAATAAGCCCACAATTAATGTCAGTGAAGCACATACAATCCAGTATAAGCAATCAAAAAACATGTAATCAAGAAGCAACAAAGAATATTGAAGCAATGCACAAATCAAGCTTGTAATGGAAGGATAATTGGACGTGACTTGGAGTCAAAGTATCATCAATTTGAAGATCAATTAACATTCATTGTAAACTTGCAATAGTTTTCTTTGTAAGTGTGAAATCAAAATCAAGTTGAATTGCAGTGTAATTTTCAGGTGCATTCTC
>JZKD02S1034517.1:338606-353194 GCA_000966675.3 Picea glauca | reverse complement strand
ACCCATTGTACTATAAATATGTAACATTGGAGTGAATAAGTATGTGTTGGCTATTATGCCTTTTCCGCCATGTTGTTGTTATTGTCTCTAATTTATTGTGTTTAATTTCTTCAGAAGTGCATTGTACTGGGGAGCCTAATTATACTATGCAGGATTATTGTGTGGTTGCACGGTATTGTACTGCGGCTACACAATGTTATATTGTTGTTGTGAAATGTTATATTGTTGTTGCGCAATGTTATATGGGGTTGGTACTTGGTTAAACTATGGTGTAGCTTTCCTGATCATCATTTCTACCCGCAC
Organism: Picea glauca; assembly: GCA_000966675.3. Lineage (NCBI taxonomy): Eukaryota > Viridiplantae > Streptophyta > Pinopsida > Pinales > Pinaceae > Picea > Picea glauca. The sequence goes on along the minus strand of JZKD02S1034517.1, from coordinate 352,891 downwards.
CCTGTAATCATCTGATGTTCTTTCCCTCATTAGGTCCATGGTCCTGTAATCTTTGTCATCATGGCCTACTGACATGCAAAAGTTGAAATATGAACTCTTAGGAATTGTAAGGTATTTCTGCATCATTGGATAGTGATATGGATCATGACCTTGTTTCTTACAGATCTCACACCATAGTCCTCATGTTTTCAAAGGGTTTGGCAGTCATGTTTCCATATACTGCATGAATGTTGGGCATTCATTCTTATGGTGTCCTTATGTCCTACATGTGGTACACCAAATGAATTCTCTTTTGTCCTTACCCCTGTTCTGGTTTAGCTAAAATGTTAATTTATTTAGATCCTCCTTCAACTCATCTATGGTTGGATATGTCTTATGATTTTGGTTCTCTTCCAGTTGTAGGTTTTCTTATAGAGTCTCTGCCTGGGTATGAAACTTATGTTGTCGCAAAGGGGTATTTCCAGTGTGGGAGAAGTGAATTGAAAAACAGATGCCTATGCTTCATATCTGTCATGACATACTTTATCTTTCCCTTCAATCATTTGAATCTCTGGTCAATATCCCACACAGATTCTCCTTGTTTCTGTCTATTCTCTATCATCTTATTCATGTATTGATCCTCTGAGCTAGGCTTCTGGAATTCATTTATCAATAGCTTTTTTATATCCCTAATCATTCTGGTTTTCCCTGGTGGACTGTTTGTAGCTAAGCTCATGTACCAATCTAGTGCGCAATCTCTTAGCGTGATGGATAACTGCGCAATTTTACTGTCCCCATCTATGATTTGTTTTGCTTCCTAGATATTTTCACAAATGAACAAGTGCTTCTTAGGGTCCTTCGATGCCTCTCCTTTGAATTCCGGTAACCTGATGGTGGGATCATGTCCTATCATCCTGAATGTTGAAGTACTACCTCTGCGTGGTGTAGATACTTGACTAATGCTTCTTGAACTAGCTCCCCCAATTGTTGTTCCCTGTGTATATGTACTTCCTTCTGTCTTCCTTCTCCCAAAATTTGGTTGTATAAATGGTGGTGTTCTTATTGGTGTATTAGTCGCACGTGGGTTTATGGGTTCTACTGACACTAATATGGATAGGAATGTTTCCTTATGTTCTTGATATTTGACCTCTTGTCTACCTTTCATATGTCACACACAAGATTTCCTCAATCTTCTCCACAACCCAGAGATCCTCTACCTCTTCTTCATCACTTGCCAAGCCCTCCCTCATGGCTATGGCTCTCTTCTTGGTGTTCATATTATATTGGTAGGGTATTCCACTCCGTGTTATTTCAGTTTTTTCCATGATCTTCTTGATCTATTCTTCCTCCATCATGATTGGTTCCAAGTCCTCCTGCTTCTTTCCTTTATCCATTTTTCCTTCTCCTGTCATTTCTTCCCCCCTTCCCCCATGCATGCAAAGAAGTTTAGTTTTCTAAGGCCATTGTCATTAAACCTTTGTTATATAGTAATATCTTAATGGAATTATATAGTGATATGATATACCTACCTCGAGGTCCCTTCAAGAACTCTTTCTCTACTGCATTATATGACTTCTCTGTATCTACTACAAATTCTGTGATAAACCTGCAACAATGTTGTCTAACAAGAAATCTATTGCACGCGTAAATTTATTGTCAACTTGTTGTAACTACGCAATCTCTACAGAATTCCACTATATCTATCTGATTCGATTTGTAGGATGGTTTTCCTTCAACCTTAATATCCACTCCTACAACACATGCGGGAAATCATAGAAAAATACTTCATGCAAGTCGTTGAATACGTACTTGTCCAAATATTTGTGCGGTGTTAACTTCGGGTTTTTGTTATCTTTCTGCGCAAACTTCAACTCCTTTGTTTTCAACTAGCTCTCTATATTTTCCTTCACTAGGTTCCACGGTCTCAACATCCCCTTTTATATTCTCATTCTCTTAACGTCTTGTCGTCAGATCTGGCATTTTTTTTATGCTTCTTCAACAGATCTCATTCACTCAGTCCCATCCTATTCCAACTGGAAATGACACCATTTGTTGGGTTCTATTCTACTTTATCAGTTATCTAATCTGATCTTATATTACTTTCATAATCTGACCCAAGTTCATATTTAACAAGCTTCCAACAAAAATCCCTCTAAAACTATTGGCCCCCTGGTAAACAAGAAGGAAACACAACACACATGGTGTATTGTGTAGTCTCACCCAATATAGATCTATGGGTGACTGCAATACTCAGATGCTTGCAGCCTGGGAATGAGTGGAGATATGTGGTTGTACCTTTTGATCTTTATTTATTTAGTCTAACCTCTTAATTAAAACAACCATTCTTATTCATGCACGTGGAGCATCATATCTAACTAGTTCCTTCATTCATTCATCTATCATTTAATCCTTAACAACAATGGAGATGCATACATTCAGTCACCTAACACAATATTTATCATGGTTCACCCCCTCCTGGGATACGTCCACAAATATTTTTCTTTCAAGCTCTTTATTATGTCTTAGCAATATGTCACTTTACACATGTTTACAATCTTGGATCTTAAAATCTCGACAGGCTTCTCGATCCCTATGAGGCTGACTAGATGAAACCAAGCTCCTCAGCCTGCGATCTAACCCCTGGGATCGAGTTTCTCAATTCGTATCTAACTCACCAGCTTATGAAATTTTGTAGTTCTTACAAACCTTACAACTTTTGGATTCTCTCTACCCCCTAGGTACTACTGATCTCTTTATGTATCTATCCAACTCAGGTCCTCTCCTCTTAGACCTCTTAAGTACTACTTATATATCTTATTGGATCATCATCCATCACAACATATTGCAAAAAAACTAACCCTAATGTATTTAGGTATCCCTTTCATGTGCACCTCACATGCTTCCCTCGTACATGTTTCTTTTCCTTCCAGCTGTCCTTTCTTCCCTTCGTGCTTCTCTCCCCAAAAATAACCTTTTCCCCAGAATGGGTCTACGTCCAACATCTACCAATGAACACATAAACTTGTATTAATAGTTGTATAGAGGGAATCATCAGTATTTCTTCTACTAATCAAAGAAGAACTATTACAACTTACAAATGAGAATGTGATGCAATGGTCTCCTTCCAAGATTCTTGCGGAAGTCTTGCAACCAAATTACCATAGTAAATTTGCTAGATCTTTCCTCCTCTTCCCTATAGGAAATGGCTTGGTTCTTATGGGGATTTAGGGATAAGGCCATATATTTATTAGGATAATATTCTCAATCTCATAATGGAATCCTTCTCAAGGATAAACCCCAAGAAATTAGTGGGAGATCTCATCCGTCGAAACCAAATCAAAAAATAGGAGCTTCTCGACTTGGTCGCAACCTATACACATAGACAGAGCGATTGGTTTCTCTTTGGAAATCCACAGGGAGAAAAAAACCCTTTTGGTCGCACCCTCAATGAATGAACAAGGTGACCAAACCCTTTTGTATCCCCCCCAATGAAGGAAAAATGCGACTGAACCCTTTTCATCTGCACCCTCAATCAAGGATAAGAGCCACCAAGTGGAAATTAGGCTAGAATCTCAAGGAAGTAGTGGTGAATGTTGTTGGATTGGATAGGTGATATTTAGGTAATAATGACCTAATTATTAGGTGGAAAATAACATTATAACATATGCCCCTTAAAGTGTGAGGTCAGAAGAGGTGTCTGATGGCCGAAACACTTTATATATCAAATCACAGAGATGTGGGAAAAGAATCTTGGAGAAGAACATTGTCATTCCTGCATAAAAAGATAACCAAGGAGAGAATACCTATGCTCAATAAGAAATACAAGAGCATAGCCACCATAAATACACTGCATATCCATGCATGACACAATTTATGGGAGGATGGCCACAACATAATACATCATGGATCCATCAAGAACCAATGATGACTCGAACATGGGCATGAAAGTATACATTGTGGATCCATGCAAGATGCAAGTGAAATCATAGCCACGACCAAGTACAAATCAGTGAGATGAATCAATGAATGATAAATATGTGAAGTGCTCATGAATATTCTCCATCACATCTTGGGAAAGAGTATCATCTAACAAGAGTGTGATCTTTACCAAGGTCTTCATCCTTAATCTGGATGGTATGAATATACAACATTGCGAATAAAGGAGTTGAATTCGAGCATGGTGGAAACCATCTAATTTCCTATCATTAATGGATACCATTAACAAATGCGAGGGAATCCACCAATCATGATGATGTAACCCAAGATACCTAGTACAATCTACAAAGTGTGAATAAAGGATTTGACGTCAAACACTCATAGATTCATTCGGCAGAAGCCAATGATGTAAACCCACTGTCATAATGCAAGGAGACTTGCCACTGATGTCTACAAGTTCCAGGGTAATGATGGGTTTCTAGATTTAAATCCTGGATAATGAGTTGGATTCAATAGGGTAAAATCCATCGAAGGAGGGACTTGATGTATCCCCCATCAATTGACATGAAACGAGTAAATATAGATGGTGTGAAAATCATAATAATGGAGCACAAATGACATAGGGATGGACAGGAGGAGGAAAAAATGGATTGCAAGAGGTTGAATGGGGAAATTTCCCTTGAACAAGTATGCACGACAAATGGCTTGACACAGCGGCATTAACTCATATGAATACCATAATAACTGGTCATGGACCGATGAGTGGAACATGACACATAATGAAAATGGTGGTCAATGAGAGATAATGGATGAATCTATTGTTATATATGATGATAGAACGGGTGCATTGTTCAAGGGTGACTCAAAGTAGTAATAGTTTCCATATAAGGAAGATAACAAGACTAAAACACCCTCTAAAAATTCCCCACCATGATTGGAGAGTACCTCTTTCTAGTATCACGATCTTGAGGAGGATAACAAATGCTCAATATAGATCATCTGGAGATGAGTCCCTCATCATATATTTAACGAACCTGAAGCAGGGGTTTAGTCCCATGAATGGGTCATGTTGAGGGGTCATAAATCCCTTTGAATCAACATCAAGATCCAAACCCGCCACCGAGGACCAATTATACTTTGCATTGTTTAATGGTGGAATGGTTCTCCAAATCTTGCGATCCGACCAAATAATCAATGGGCTTTACGTTTTCTAGTGAAGGCTTCTCCTTCAGTTCAAACGTTCTCTTTTTGTGTTTTTCTCTTACAGGTGGGACCGATACAAGATAAAAAAAAGGTTCGGTATAAACCAACTAGATAACAAGGTGGGAAAGATTAAATACTATAGAAGGCTAAGCTTGGGATAACCCTTTAACTCTAGCATGGAGATAATGATTCTCTCCCATAGGCCTAGTACTAATACATTGATCCATTGACTGAGGTGCAATTATCAGAAGAAAACATATATGCAATAAACAATGGAAAGAAAAATAATTCTGTTAACTCTAATCATCAATCACATACTAACACAACGATTTATTTTTCATCATTAAAGACAAGAAATGTAAAACATTGAATCAAATAAATTATCAATAGATTTAGAATCTCTTACTCGTTAAAACATCCATTCATGAGATGAAATCGGAAACAATTCTTATTCATCTCCAATCATACATGATTTTGATGAAAAACACAAACTTGTCTCTAGTCCTAAACATGACTTCTCAATTAAGGCAGCTCTGAAATAGTTCTTTACAAATCCAAAAATGAGGGTCTTTCCAAAAACCATCGACCCCTTGATAACAAGTCGATCCTCTTATTTATAACATACTATTAACTAAAAATAACTATTAAAGTGTATCTAAGTAAAACAAAACTCACCACATGGCACTTTCTTCTATCAGTCTTCAAAGATTCATCAAATGATCTTACTTGAGTGGATTACTCCTCTCATACTCTGACCACTTGACAAAGAGATCCTTGCATGTGTTAGCATACGGTAATCTATGTTGTTCCATTGGGGCTGAGAGGATCTCTCTTATCTCTACTTCTCGTGCCCGATACTTGACTATTCTGGAACTTAACTGTTGCAACATGGCTCGAGCTCTAATCTGGTGCTCCATGAACTATTGCACCTGTCTTGGCACCATGTCTGCCACCTTTTCTATTTCGACAGCCCATGATGAGTCTTGTTCGGCATGTGATTTGACTATGTCATGCAAGTTGATAAAGTCATCAGGTGTGTTTAATTCGAGGAGACCGATGTCTCTCATTTCTTGGTTGATCTTGGTCCATATTTTCTCGCATTTGGCTCATTTCTCTTAGATTTCTCGATGAGGTTCCTGAGTTATTTTGACCCAATATTCGATTGATTTCTTTATGTGGTTGATGATGCTTTCTCTTAGCACCCGGATGTTGTGATCTTCGACATCTCGTCCCTAGTGCAGCATAGTAATATAGTCGATCCTTTCCATGACTTGGTGTGCTTTATCGTACAACCTCTCCATATCATTGCATGTCACCAGTGCCATGAGGGTGTATTATTGAAGTTTGGATATCCTTGTAGTGAATAGGTGTCGTTCATTTGTAAATTTGTTGTAGGCCTCCTGGAATTCGCTCCTTAGGAACACAGCGGCCTGTGTGGTGTCCTGGTAATATTTCTCCAAGTGGAGCAGATGTTCAAATTCCTTCACAGCAACGACAACTCCTTTTCATCCCTTTTCGCTCTGTACAAGGTGGCATATGTGATTTACATCCCTACGCTGATAAGTTCGGTTGCCTTGGCATGCTCTGTGTTGATTAGTGTTTCCAACATGGTGATGAGGATGCAGTGATATAGAGTGATCCTCCTTTTATTGGTGGTTCTCTGCATGATATATTTCCTTTTCTGGTCATAAGCGATGGCATGTATGTCAGCGAATTCATCCACGGGTTCAGGGATTTCCTGATCTCCCCAAGTGAGCATATTTCCCAGGCTCTCGATGGTGTATATTTGTTCAATACAAAGTTATTGAACCTCCTCCATGTGTTTCGAAGGTCCAGCCTTTGTTTGTTTCTCATAGGGAATTTGAGTATCAGTTGGAATTGAAGCATCAAGGGTAGGCTCAGTACTTACTTGATAATCGGTCATTGAGATATCAATTTCCTGCTGAGGAGCTTCTTCTTTTTTTCGCTCGACCCTAGCTTGTCCGTTGGACCATCCTTTTGAGTTTCTGGTACCTTGAGTAGTTCAGTGTCTAAGACACTTTCTGTTAGAATGTGCTTGTTTTACCATAAAAAATATCACTATTGTCACCCAACCATAGGCCAAATCCACCCTCCAAGCACCTTGACCTTGACAGAGAGAAGACTCCTAGTAGAAATCCAATATCCAAGCAAGGCTAATGCACCAAGCAAGAAGTAACCAAATTTTGTCAGAGAGTCCAACCCAAAAAGATAGAAGCAATAGGCTTCAGAACTGGTGGCAACACCTTCTCCAGAACTTGCACACAAGACTGCCAAACTGCAGTGCACACGAGTGCCTCTCTGCAATTATGAGAAGTGTGTGACAAATGAAGACTGATGCCTTGTATTTATACTAATCCTGGAAGACTGCCTGGGCCGACTTCTCATTATGAGTACTAATTAATTCATATTAATTATCTCTCTCAGCCGACATCTCTTCTAGGGTTAAGTTCACTTCCTTTCTTTCTTCTAGAATATTCTAATCTTGTCAAAGGTCACAATGGAGGTTGATACCTCCCAAAGCTACCATAATATCAACACTCCCTCCTAGCTAGGGAGGTATAACCGATAATGGTCTTGAGTACAAACAGACCATTCAACTGGTAGCATCACAAGAACTATCATTATTATCCAACTGGATAATCTCCATGACAACTAGTACAATGTCAACTGATAGAACACAATTGTGTTTATCCATAGTAGTACACAACTACTCAAATGGTGACAAATAGTCACAAACAGTGGAAAATATCCACCAAAATAGCATATCTCTACTGTCTAGAGACATGCAGTCTCCATAACAATCATTTGATATCAACCTGCATAGAAAATATTGTTATGATATAAATTGAATCATCTGGGCCATTCTTTCACTCACATATGTGAGATATGAAAGAGCATTTTCCCTCAGAGTAGAACATCAATTATGGGCTATCTAGACTATTCTTCTCAATCAAGGAATAATAATCGTCCTGATTTTTTAGCCTGGACCATTCCCCACCCTGGGCCATTCCTTCGTCACTAAACAGAGTGCAACCTAGAGAGAATGAGTCTTCCCTAGAGAATTCCTGTCCTTGATTGTTGAACCTTGACCATTCCCCACCCTAGGCCATTCCTCTGGCACTAAATAAATTGCATCATGGAGAGAATGAATATGCCCTAAAGAATGACAGTCCAGACCATTTCCAAAGGAAATGACTGTCCTGCACCAACCTCTGAAATGGACCATTCTTTGAAACTACTCACAATTGTTAGCTTCGAAAGAATGACTATCCGGTGAGGTGGGCCAGTATTCTTGAGTAACCCTCAAGAAGAGAGACTTCCCTATACCATTCCCCATGTTAACCACAATGGGAAATCGATTTCTATGGTACATCAGCAATCCATTGAACCATTTTCATTACGAAAATGACCGTTCGATCTGGACCATTTTCCGAACTGGAAAATGCATGTCCGTCAGAAATCTCAACCCATTTTTCAAACTGGAAAGGAACTTCCCAAGATGGACCATTTTTCAAACTTGAAAATGATTGTCCTCAATTCAATAATATGTCAGTTCTCCCTCCCAACCTGAAGAGTCATTTCTTCCCTTTGAACTAAGGGATTTATTTGCACGATCCCCAATTTGTCTTCAAAATATGCAAACTTTATTCTGGACAGAGGCTTTGTCATAATATCTATTGTCTGCTCATCTGTGGGGATATACCGGAGCTTTACTTCTCTTTCCTAGAATTTATCTCGAATAAAGTAGTATTTTATCTCAATATGTTTCGACCATTCATGAAACACTGGGTGCTCTAATATCCTTATAAAACTCTGATTGTCACAGTGTATTATGGTCGAATCTGGAACCTGATCAAATAAATCAGAGATTATCTTTCTCAGCCATATTTCTTCTATGCATGCCTCACATGCTGTGATATATTCTTATTTTGTTGTGTTGAGTGTGACATACTTATGTTTCCTGCTGCCCCAAGATATCATAGTGGAGCCCAAGATGAAACACATCCCTGAAGTACTCTTTCTGTCTTCTGCACTTCCTTTCCAATCTAAATCTGTGAATCCATGAAGTTGTATATCAATGGATGCGGTATATCTTAAACCATAGTTTAGTGTTCCATGAATATATCATAGAACATTCTTTACAGTTGTCCAATGCTCATGTTTAGGTTCCATCTGGAACTGACATAGTGTGTTCACGGAAAAACAAATGTCTAGTCAAGTATTTACCAAATACATCAATGACCCAATCAATTGTCGATATAGTGATGGATATACTAGACCAAAATCAGAATCTCTTACTTTTCTTATATCTGTAGTCATAGGAGTGTCCATGGATTTGCAATCCATCATTCCAAACTTATGAAGAATCTGTATTGCATACTTTCCTTGTCCAAGGAATACTTCACCATGCTTCTTCCATACTTCTAGTCCCAAGTAATAATGCATGAGACCGAGATCTTTCATATCAAACTCAGAATCTGGTTCCTTTTTGCACTAGATGATGAGATACTCTTCACCTGTTAGGAATAGATCATCAACATATAGTAGTAGAATCACAGGCGCATTGTTTACAACTTTGTAGTAAAGATTTGGATCTGCATGACTTTTGGAGAAATCGAGTATCATTAGATAGTTGTGGATTCTGTCATACCAAGCTCTTGGAGCTTGCTTGAGTCCATATAAAGATTTCTTTAGTCTGCAAACATGAGTGTCTCTAGAATGTACTTCAAACCCTTAAGGTTGTTCAATATATACTTCTTCTTCGATTGCTCCATTGAGGAAAGTTGTTTTTACATCCATCTGAAGTAAACTCCATCCCATGGAAGTGGCAAGAGATATGATAGCTCTAATGGAAGTATATCTAGAAATCAAAGAAAATGTTTCGTCACAGTATTCTCCCTCCTTTTGGGAGAACCCTCTAGCTATGAACCTTGCTTTATATTTATCCACGCTTCCATCTACTACATGTTTGATCTTATATACCCATTTTGAAGTTACTACTTATTTTTCTTTAGGTCTAGGCACAATTTCCCATACATCATTTTTCATGATGGATTGGTTTTCTTCCGTCATAGCTTCTTTCCATTGTTTCTTTTGAATTGCCTCTTCAAATGTGGTAGGTTCTTCATCTAGAAGATTTTTCATACATGCTGCATAGATTGAGAATATTTTGGGCTTCTTAATTTTTCTGAAAGTCCCATCTGGGGCCCTGAGTCTTTCTTCTTCTTGTAATTTATCTTCAAGCCAAGATGGTTATTTCTTGGTCTTAGGTGTAGTGTCTGAATCAATGGTCTCACATGGTTTCATCGGATGATCAAGTTGTTCCTTTTCATCATTCTGGTTTTCTGTGCTTTCTTCAATAGGATCTTCATACTCTTCTTCTTCTATAGTTTCTTCTATGGATTTCTTGAAAGCCATCTTTTCATTGAAGGTCACATCTCTGCTAAGTTAAATCTTATGTTGTTTTGGGATATAGATTCTATAAGCCTTGGATGATTCGCTATATCCCACAAATATGCCCTTATTTTGTGAGGGTTCTAATTTATTCCTTTTGTCCTTGGGAATGTGAGAGTAAATAGGACATCCAAAGATTCTTAGGTTATCCACATTAGGTTTCTTACCTGAGAAGACTTCTTCTGGAGTCATATCCTTCAATATGTGGTGAGGAATTATGTTCTAGACATATATTTTTTTCATGGATGCTTCTCCCAATAAGAACATGGATAAACCTTGATCGTTTAGTAGTGCCTTGATGATTTCTTCAATAGATCTGTTCTTCCTTTCTGCTACACCATTTTGTTGAGGATTATGAGAAACAATCAGCTCCCTCCTAATCCCTGTTGATTTACAGAATGCAATGAATTCCTTTGATGTGTATTCTCCTCCATTATATATTCTTAAGGTCTTGGTTTTCTTATTTGTGAGGTTCTCTATCTCTACTTTGAATTCTTGAAACTTGTTGAATACTTCGTCCTTTGTCTTTAGAAGATATAACCAAGTCTTTCTTGAATAATAATATATGAATATTACGTAGTAAAGAGAAATTCCTAGATATTTGACTTGCATTGGACCACAAACATTTGAGTGTATTAGATATACAATATCCTTAGATATATTGTTGTTGCTTGGGAATGGTTTCTTGATATTCTTTCCAAGAGCATATCCTTCGGAAATTCCTTCACGTGTAGACTACAATTATGGTAATCCTTCAACCATCTTTTTTAGAAAAGGTAATGTTTGATACTTAATATGAGCGTACCTTCTATGCCAAAGTTCATTGGGATTGAATTCATTGTGTACAAGAGATTCTTCATTTTTATCTAGTATACTATATAGATTTCCTTCACGAGTTCCAATAACCCTAGAATTCTCTATGATGGATTATTTATGCCAAGTTAACACTTTTCCATCTACAAAATCTATTATGTTTTCTTTTTCTTCTAGGTGGGATATGGATACAATATTCTTTTCTAAACCAAGTGCATATAAGACATTGCTCAAATGAACATTGTTACCTATTTTCAACTTGACAGAGGCTTGTCCAAATCCTTCGATTGGGTAAGTGATTTTGTATCCAAGCTCCGTCTTGTACAATGTCTTATTCTCATTTAGATTTGAGAGTTTGGCTTGATCTCCCGTCATATTCCTAGAATATCCACTATCAATTATCCACATGTCATCTTCAATCGTTCCTGTGAGTGATGAATAGTGTAGATGACTAGTCTTTTCAGTCATGACTTCGGTTGAATGGTGACTGGTCATGCCTTGATCGAAAACTTCAAATTTGACGTTTATGCCTTCTAAGAGTGCCAAGAGATGTGTTGGACTAAGGCTAACTTGAATACCTTCTTCTTGAACGAGATGTTCCATCACAAGGTGTTGGATCGGGGTTTTACGGTTTCTTCAACTGCTCCTACTAGTAACCCTAGTGGTAGTGTCTTGGAAGTTACTCCTGCTAGTAACCCTAGCAGCCATTCTTCAGAAATATTAGTATCCTAATGACTATGCTTCCTTCTAGTGGTTAGAATGAATGAAGGAGGTGTGGGCCCATAACCTGTTAGAAGGTGCTCGTTTTTCCATAGACAATATCACCATTGTCACCCAACCATAGGTCGAAGCCACCCTCTGAGAACCTTTACCTTGACAGAGAGAAGAATCTTGGTAGAAATAAAATAGCCAAGAAAAGATAATGCACCAAGCAATAATTAACCAAATTTGATCAGAGATTCCAACCTAAAAAGATAGAAGCAATAGGCTTCAGAACCGGCAGCAACACTGTCTCTAGAACTTGCGCACAAGACTGCGAGACTGCAGTGCGCACAAGTGCCTCTCTGCAATTCTGAGAAGTGTGTGACAAATGAAGACTAGCACCCTATATTTATACTAATCCTGGTAGACTGCATGGGCCTTCTTCTCATTCTGGGTACTAATTAATACATATTAATTATCTCTCTCAACCAACATCTCTTATAGGGTTACGCTCACTTCTTTTCTTTCTTCTGGAATATTCTAATCTTGTCAAAGGTCACAATGGAGGTTGATACCTCCAAAATCTACCATAATATAAACACTTTCGACCTCCTGGTCATTCTATGAAGGGCTCTAAATTTGAGCGTCAGGAGCTGGGGAAGATACCTTCTCGGGCTCCTTTTCCTCTGTGGTCTGCACATGAGTCACCAGGGATACCTCCAGACTTTCTTCATCATCATAGATATTTATCAATTAGCAGAGGGAGTTTGGTGTGTCTTTTCTCCCTGATGTTCCTACCATCTTTGCCTGAGTCGAAACATCCCTCGGTGATCCAGCCTGTGGTGTTGTAATTTCAGGGTTATCTAACCTGACGATTTCATCAATTTCTATTAGCTCAGGTTCGCTTGGGCCTACTCGGATTTCATATGGGTTGTTAGTAGGGGCACCTATAATTCCTATGAGGTATGGGTCATGTTACAGTTGATAAATTAATCATTGTGCATGTTCTATCATGATAAATCCCCTTTCCAGTGTGTCCTGTGTCATAGGGAATCCTCTATCCTGCATCGGGGCCACCAGGGGAACCTCTGTTTCTTATGCCGCTCTAACTTCTTCTCTAGATCTAAGGGCCTCTTGAGATGATTACTCTATGTTCATCATATTTTCATCCAGGCTCATGGCCCTAAACCTATTCATTTTGTGGTCGGACATCCTTGCTATGACCTCATCCCAATCCTGGGCATTTTCCGTGAAGAATTCATCTTCAAATTTGTCATGGGTGTATGGCCAATAGGATGACACTTGTGAAGCATGTTGCAAGACTAGGCCCTTTGGATCATGCTTGTGGAATTGACCTGTCTAGAACCTGAACTCGAGTTGGCTCAACCCTTCTTGTTTGGCTTGAGATGTGTCTTTAACCAAGTAGAAACCTAGATGGAAACCATAGGGAATGAACGCTCACTTCTTATCCTTAACCAGGGTGGCATTGTAGCCTTGCAAGATGGTTTGATAAAATATATATCCTACTAAAATCCGATCCAGGACATGAAATGGTAAGATATGTGGTGCTCCAGTGTCCCCGAACACCCTGATGTAGGTGTCACACTCATCTAGGTACCAGTGGCCTACTTTGGAAAACATTTTCTTGGCCACAACCGTGTTGACGGGCGAAACTGACCGTCCGTCAACTGGGAGAGTGGAACCGGTCCAGGGTTGTCTAAATAACCCAAGCCGTTTGGAATGGACCACCCTGACGAGTTTAACGGCTCCGTTGGACGCTCTAAGGTCTCTTAAGGAAGCCAAAGAGAAAAGATGATCTGAGCAAAGTGATCTAACTAAACTAAATAAAGAAAAACTAACTATAATAAAGGAAACTAGAAACTAATAAAACAAAGAAAGAAACTAACTTCACTAATCTAACTATGAACTACTAATTGTTATATATACAAAAGACTAATAACTCAAATCAACTATCTAATTACTAATTTAATTACAATTTATTCACAAATGTGCATTATCTACAATCTACAGTTTTGAATAAAACCTGTGAAACTGATGTGCTTGCTGTCCTAAAACAGCGAAGGATAACTCTTTTTAATTTTATGATTTATGAATAAGAAAGTAAGCTAACTGAAATAAAACGATCTAATATATTAATTAACTCAATTACTAGCTAA
>JZKD02S1034517.1:304794-326779 GCA_000966675.3 Picea glauca | reverse complement strand
GACTTTGTTATCACTCCAAGAAACTCTTTGTGGTTGTGGGTCAAATATGCTTGGTAACTTAAAGTAAACTTGGTTTTGTATTTTGTATGTGTGGATCAATGCGATGACTCAATTATAGTATCGTATTCAAACAGTCAAAATGAGAATCAAATGATCCAGTTCTCTCAAGGATCAATAATCAAATGATAGCTTTTAAAGTGGGTGAGAAAACAATTCTTATAAACCAAATACAAATGTAGGGTTTAATAAACAATGATAAGAAATTATTAATCAAGTTATGAGCTAACCAATGAGATGAAAATCATTCTGCAGCTGAAACAACTTGAATAAAAGTACAAAAGGAAAGATGAGAATCTAACATCAATAGAGAGAGAAAGATGTGATTTGTATTATCATATGAAAGGTCTGTTTACAATATAGTATTTCTGCTATCCAAAATCGAACCCTTACTTTATCAAAATGATAACTATTTATAACCTTTACAATAGATCTCAGATCCCTGAAAAATGGATCTGGATTTCTAAATATGGAAAACAGAAAACAAAAATAAATACAATAGGATAACTAAGAATTAGTTCCTATGAAGTGAGTTGTCTTCAAATCTTGTCTTCGACATCTGTTCTTCATCATTGCTATGTCTCTGATGTGTCATGGAGGAAAGGACACATGTCTTCAGTACTTGGAAAACTTTCAATAGCTATGAACAAAGCTTTGGTTGACCAATTAAGCATTCACCTCCAAAATCTCCACGAATCTTTGAAACTGAATATTTCATGATTTGGTGATTCATCTTTTTGATGTCCTCTTATCCTTTAAATCACCCCAAAACCACTCTGTTCAAGCTTAAATCTTCAAAATTCTTACTTTGTGGTTTCACCAGCTATTTCGCCTTAGGATTTGTTAATTAGCTGATGAAAGCTCTGCTTTTAAACAACTAATTGGTTATAATTGTGCCTTTTGTGCTGGTGAAAGATCTGTGTTAATCAAAAAGGAAAACTTTCATATTCAAAACAATTCTTCCATCAAAAATAATTATTTACTTGATCGATCTCCCTGCAAATTTACAGCAACCTGTGCCAGTACCTGTAAATCTGGATGTGTGGTAATTTTTGCCTTCAACTTTTTTATTTTCCTCTTCAGGCGCTTAGATAAACACCATAAGCTATTATAATCATTTATGATTTTTTTCTTCTTCTTCTTATCCTTTATACTTTCACATGCCAGCTTCTCAAACGCTGCATTGGTCTTTGCAAAATTTTCTAATAAAGCTTTATATCTTTCCTTTATCACCCTTTCTAAAACCTCCTACTATGCTATTACCTCTTTCAACTCCTTAATATTTTGTTTTTTCTTTGATTTCCTATTTCTTGAGGTTTCACCTTCATCTTTGGAAGTAAAAAATTCAAAATTCTGTGCAGGTTCCATGGAGTGCTCTGGACTTTTGATGGTTGGACTTTCATCTTCCTTTTTTGGTTATGTGTCTGAATCTGTGTATGGAATATTTAGAGCATTTTTCCTTTTTACTGTGGATTGCTCTGAATTTGTTTCAAAATCTAGTTTACTTTTAGCTTTCTTGGGCTTTATGCTAGAATTTTTGTCATCTAGTGGCTTTGGGAGAGATCTCCTTTTCCTTGAGCTACTTTGAGGAGTTGACTGCTTCTTGCCTTCTTTCTTCTTTTCATTTATAGGTTGAGTTTGGGTCTCAAAACCTTCCCAAAAGAGAAATTTCTGCCAAGTTCTTTCTCTCTATCTCAGTTCTTCAAAGATGATCATTTTAATCGGGCCATAATGACAAAGGGCATTTTTTATGTTGAATGGTTCGACTCTTATATGCCATCTGAGGTTAAGTATAATTGAATGCCTTTGAACATCTCTTGCCATTCATCTTCAAGGTAAGAAACAAGGATACTTTTCTTCCAGGTTATACTTCATAATTATGTCTTGAGGTATGATCTAAAATCCAAATTCTTGGTCACTATTGTTTTAAATCAATTTTGGCCTGTTCTAGGTAAGTCAATTGCTAAAGCGATGGAATCTTCATCAACTATCAGTTCCAATGAGCCCACTATAGATTTCTTTCCATCATATGACTTTGCAAAAATCTCTTCCATCACCTAGTGATAGCCTTCCTGCAACCTTTCCACATATGTCATACAACCTGCATCTGAGAAACGCTTATGCACCTCTAGATAAGGCTACAAAAAGGATAAATTGTCTAATTATTTCCTCAGAAGTCATCCTCCTTGCTTCCTTTCCATATGCAACTTAATCACTAGCTAATTTGTACACAATTGAAATAGTAAACTTCTTAATAAGAAAAAGGCTAGCGCTGGTGAAAACGACCCTATGTTATCAATGAAATATGAAACCCCATAATAGAATTTTTTGAACACCATGAGTTTGAAATAGGAAATGGTGATTTTATTTGATGTCATTAGCTAACTGGTAATTTATCCTCTAGTTGCAATGATGATTAAGAGTGTGTCACTTATTCAAACCCTTCTCTGTCTGCTCCACGAAATTTGTGAGAACAATCTATCATGATGTCCTGCTAAAATGTGATGAAAAGGTGTCATCACTCATTTGTGTCCATTAACTCTCCATGATGATTGTATGACGTGTGTCTGGTGTATCCTTTTTGGGTTTCTGGAGTTGTTGCAGGAAAATCCATGTTAACACTTTCACCAGCTCACTTGCTGCTGAGAGTACACTTTAGCCATTGAAACCTGAGTATTTCACCAGCTAACATCGACTTCAAAACAGATGTTAGCTGTTGAAAATCTTTTCTCTTGATTTTTTTGAAAAGACCTTTTGATGATCAATTTATTTCTAGGATAACATCTTAAATCCTATATTTTGACACTTCTAAAATTTAAAAATTTATATAGGACCCTAATTTATGACCATGCTATCACCTACAAAAGGAACAAAATGATCTCCAGCTGGGATGGAGACCTCCCTATGAGGTTTCCAAGAACCTAGTTTGACTCAGTAGCCTTATTTACAATTTGAAATCAAAACTGATTTTAATCAGTATTCCATTGGGCATGGAGTTATTGACGAAAACAAAACAAAAACAAAATTGAAAAGGATATGTACAAATAAGCAGTCTTTAAGGAAAGCCTCATGAAAAGTAGAGTTTCAGAACTGCCCATTAAATGGACCACCTGATACTTCTTCACCTGCAAGATCTTGGAGGACAAATGTATTGTTCTGTTGAGTTGATGTTATGAGAAATGGACCTGTCCATAGTGCATCAAACTTGCCATGCTTTCCCTTTTCCTGTGTTGTTGCATCCCATTTCAGAACCAGATCCCCTGCCTTGAAAATATTTGTCTTAACTTTTCTTTCAAAGATTTATTTCATCTTCCTTTGGTGTAACTCTGTCCTTTCCAGAAGTTGTTCTCTGTCTTGCTGCAGCTCTACCAAATTGTGGATTCCTAGTTAGATCATTTGGCTCAGAGTCAGCTTCTTGTAAAAAATTTGTAACTGGTAGTGAAACTTGAACAAGAAAGATGGCTTCAGTGCCATATACCAACTAGAAGGGGGACGTGCCAATTGACTTTTTATTTGTAACTCAGTCAACCCACAAAGAAAATTTCAACTTGGAATCCCATCCCTTGTTATTTTGTTCAAGAAACTTCTTTATGATTCTAACTAAACTCTTATTTGATTATTCATCTAAGCCATTTCCCTGTGGATAGTAAGAATTAGAATGTACTAGATGAATTCCCATCTCTTCACATAATTTTACCAAGTGTTTATCATTAAATGCAGTAGCGTTGTCTGTGACTATTCTCTTAGGGCATCCAAATATGGAGAATATGTTTTCTTGTGGAAAATTAATGATGACAGTGTGATTGGCATTTCTTGTAGGAATGGCCTCGATCCATTTGGTAAAATAATCAGTAGCCACAAGGATCCATTTATGCTGATTGCTAGAAGGAGGATGAATCTCACCTATGAAGTCCAAACCCCATTGCTGAAAAGGACCCATGAACACAACAGGTTTGAGGGGAAGAGATTTTAGTTGTTGTTTGCCTGCAAACCTTTGGCACTTGTCACATGTTTTCACAAATTTACACACATCTGAAAATAAGGATGGTCAATAGTAACCAACTCTTAGGATTTTATGAGCAGTAGTATTCCAATAGCGATGTCCTCCACACTCACTATTATGAAATTTAGTCATGATTTTAGCCGATTCCTCTTGGTTTATGCACCTCAAGGGTATCCCTGTTGGATTTTTCCAAAACAATAAGTTGTCATTAATGCAGAAATTTATAGCTTTGAGCTTTAAAGCTCTCCGTTGTGTTTTTGTCAAATCTGAAGGAACTAATAAATTCTGCAGAAAATAAATGATATGACTATACCATTCACAGTCAGCTAGGTTAGGAGAAACCTGCAAATTATCACTACCTATATCTTCTAAAATCTAAATTTCTTCTGCATTTATACCGACAAAATTTATCTCAAGCAACTTACAATTTTCTTATGCAAGGAGCTTGGCAAGGCCTTGACCTTTCACAAGTTTTGTTGGATTGATCTCGACATCAAATTCAATTAACTTTGCTATCCACTTACTCATTTTTCCATCTATGTTTGGTTGTATAAGCAAGTCTTTAACTGATCTTGAAGGTACATAAGCTATTACCTTGGCTTGAAGAATGTAAATCCTGAAGGCTTTTAATGACTTGATGAGTGCATATGCTTGTTTTTCCAATGGTTCATAGTTTACTTTAGCATCTCTCAAGACTTTACTGAAGAAGGCAACTGGCTTCTCCTGATCATCAACATTTCTCTGCAATAGTACAACTGCAATTGTATCTTTTGAAGAAAATGAAAATATATAAAACTCCTTGTCAAACTTAGGACTGATTAAAACATGGTTTGTTATAATGGCTTCTTTGATAGCATTGAAAGACTATTTAGCTTCTTCGATCCATCTTACTTAAGAATTTTTTCTTAACATACAAGTAATGTGCTTTGTAAGTTCTGCAAAGTTTGTTATAAACCACCTGATAAAGTTTATAGTTCCAAGGAAAGACTGAATATCCTTTTTTGATCTATGAAGAGACAAATTTTTAATGGCTTCTACTCTTTTTGGATCAATCCTTACCCCATCAGCTGAAACAATATGTCTAAGAAATTTCCTTTCTTTAAGTGCAAAATTAGATTTCTTAGGATTAAGAGAAATGCCATACCTCATGCATTTTAGGAATGCCTTCCTTAAATGTTGCAAACGATCTTCATGGCTTCTTGAAAAAATAGTTATGTCATCAAGATATATCAGAACAAATTTGTCTTTCTCTCCAAAAAATGCGATGTCCATTTCTCTCTAGAAACTAGCTCCAACATTCATCAGTCCAAAAGGCATATTTTCATACATGAAAGTCCCCCATGGAGTGGTAGAGGTAGTCTTTTCTCTGTCATCCAGATGGACAACAATCTGATTGTATCTGGAGAATCCATCAATAAAGGAAATCACACTTGACCCTGACACCTTTTGCAAAATGTGTTCCATCTTGGGCATCGGGTAGTTGTCTTTTCTAGAACACTTGTTCAAATTTTTGAAATCCACACAGAGTCTGATCTCTCCATTTTTATTTCTGACAGGTACAAGGTTAGCAATCCAATCTGAGTATCTGAGAGGTATAATAATTTTAGCATCCAATAATTTTTTTATCTCTTTTTCCATGGTAGGAAACAACATAGGGTTGAAAGATCTAAGCTTCTACCTAAATGGTTTAGTATCTTTGTTTAAAGGAATCTTGTGTTGAATTATCTCATTGTTGAATGTTTTCAAGTCA
This sequence comes from Picea glauca, assembly GCA_000966675.3. NCBI lineage: Eukaryota > Viridiplantae > Streptophyta > Pinopsida > Pinales > Pinaceae > Picea > Picea glauca. The sequence continues at coordinate 320,969 of JZKD02S1034517.1, read as the reverse complement.
CTGTATTGCCAAGCAAAGATATCAACAAATTATCTTAGCAACTCACCATAATCAGCCTTTTGTTCTTTAGACAGATGAGAAGCTAAGTTGACATATTTAGGATATTGTTCGCTAGCTACATTAAAATGAAATACATCTGAGTCCTCTTCCTTCTTTTCCAATTTGACAACCACATCATTATTATCAAAAATGCTTTCCAATGGGACCAATCCTTTAGGAATTCTCTTAGTGGACAATTGAACAATTTCATGTGCTCCAATTTTACTTCTTAGTTTTGGCTTCTCAGCTTCTTCATCATGTTCATTCTCCAAATCAATCTACAAATATGCAAACTCATCCATTACTGCAAGGAATTTGGTGAGTTCAACATCATCTTCAAAAACCTTCCAAAACTTTACATTATCAGGGAGTGATGGCCTATACTTTACGTGGACTTCATAGTTTAATTTAGGAGGTAATGTAGGTATGAAAGAGCAGGTTGAAACAACCAATGAATCAGGTAGTTCATTCATCGCTCTAGGAACATGAGTAATATTGAAATCTATAAAAGCATGAATCACTGTCAAAAGTTCATCTCTATAGGATTTCAACCTAACATGTTTGGCCTGGAAGGATTTGTTTACTTGTTGAATTATTAGGTCTGCATCTCCAAATACCTATAGTCTCTAAATATTCATCTATTTGGCTTCATTTGATACTAGGAGCAATGCCTCATACTCTGCAATGTTGTTAGTTGCTTTAAAATCAAGCTTAAAAGACAAATGAGTGGTTTCCTTCAATGGGGAAATAATGACTATGCCTGCTCCAGCTGATTATCTTGTACATGCCCCATCAATAAACATTGTCCACAAGTCATTCTCACCTATTTTTGTTGGCTGCACAATGGGCTTCTTAAGTAATAATGATTCTAAAATAGTGTCATCGATTTGAAGTATACATGATCCCATACCTGTGTCCACTAAATAAATTGGGTGATTGACTGGATTTTGATCATCACTGATTATGTATGCAAGCTGAGATTCTTTGTACAACCTTATGTTTTCTCCACCGAACACCGGGATGGTGGCGTATGATAGGTCCATTTGTAGAGTTCCACCAAGTATTTTCATGAAAGATATAGACAAGAGACATCCAAATTTGGGAGGGATGTCTACCATAACCACATCCATCACCATGGTTTTCATTGATGCTAAGGTCAAAGTCACTGCCAAATATTTAATAAGCCCAAAGCATTTCACTCTCTTAGGGTCAAAAGAGAAAATATCATAATAATTCTTTGTGATTTCTAGACCAATCTCTTCCATCACAACCTTTGGCATCAGATTATGAGATGCACCTGAATCTAAGAGATAATTATGCAATATTTTGTCATGAATGTTCAAAGAAATGTAAAATGGTGGACAAATCTCATCCCTATCTTCAATCATAGGACCTAGGACAATAGTAGGTTGATTATATTAAATGTTGAGGATATCAGCAAAGTCATAAGTGCATCTAGGATCAAGGGTGCTCAAAATTTTTTTCTTAAATGACTCATTTTTCATCAGCTCAACTAGAGGGATTGGAATTTTAATTTTTTGGATTTTTTCTTCAAGATTAAAAAATAATGAGGTCTTGTCAGATGTTTTTACCTCATGGGATGGTGCTATTAATGCAATATGTGGTTCCTTTAAATTATGTTGATCTTGATTCTGTTGCTTGGCATGTACATGGTCTTTCTTTTGAGGAGGAGGTGTAGTACTTTGTTTTGTAGCAGCTGCCTTAGATATGAGATTGTATCTATTTTTCTCATCTACCTGAAATACACCATTGTCATCAGAAAGTTCATTAATTTTTTCATTTGTAAGGGCCTCCTTATAATCATTTTGAGTCAAAAATGAATTTTCCAGCTCTGCTTTGAAACAATGAATATGGTCATCTTGATCTTGTGGACATTCATCTTCATTATATTCTTCCATCATAGAATTTTGAAGAGGAGCCTTTATCTTATGATACTCAGTAGGATTTATTTCTCTCTGCAAAATCTGCACTTGTTGATTATTTCTCCTGAAGTTATTTGGATTTTGATTGGAATTTATGTTTGTATAATCTTAAGTACCCCTTCCCTTGACAGGTTGCTTGTTTTCAATTTTAAGTTTAGATATCTCAGAAGTTAAAGACTCTAACATTTTAGCCATCTTGTCTAGTTTTGGATTAGTATGGGATGAAGAAGAAGCTTCATCTCTAGGATTTCTTCTATCAATGTTTCCCTTCAACTTATGAGCAAACAATATATTCGATTCCACTTCAAGGGCAGAATATTGCATCAGAGATACTATAGGTGACCTTCTTTCTCTCAACAATAGACAAAAATTTGAATCAAAAGAATTTGCATATGTGATTTTGGAAGAGGTATCCAAGGGCTTTATCTCAGCTGGAATTTTACTGTACATCCTATTGAACCTTTTAGTGAAATCAGAGACTGATTCACCATTTTCTCTCCTGAGATTTCCAAATTCAGTAATATAGTACAAGAAATCTCTTCTATCACCCCAGCGCTTCAAAAATATACCATCCAATTTCTCTATGCCCGCTATTGAACCAACGGGAAGTTATTTGAACCACTTCCTGGCATGGCCATCTAATATTTGGACAAAAAATCGAGTCCAAACATCTTCTTCCTAAATGTTAATGTTTTCTGCATAACAGTAAAAGGCCTCTATATGTTCTTCAGCAGTGACATCACCTTCACCTGTGAATTTGGGCATATACTTCTGATAGTCTCCTGTGGGCATGGATGATAATGGATTTGGCAATATCAATGGTGCATACCTAGCAGCTAGGATTTGTTGCATCTTGGTCAAAGGAGGAGGTGCAACCATGATTATTGGTGAAAGAGGTGATAGACTTTTCTCCGATTCCTCAGCACTGGGGGGGTTTAATTTAAAAGGGGAAGAAATCTCTGATGGGAAAGAAGTTTTGTATGAGGCTATGTAGAATTTTGTAAGTTGTTCAGCCAATTTTTCCTCACCTTTAGCAGACATTTCTTGAAGAATATGCTCTACAGCAAGGAGGCTAGTGTGAATGTGTATATGGTCTTCTTCCCACTGTTAGTGAAAAGACTCAAGGGATGATGAGATGTGATTTCTTTCTAAAGTTTTAGATGATTCTTCAACCAAATTTGAGCCTATCACTTCTTCTATAATGACATTTTCCTCTTGATAAGAAATAATTGATTCTTCTATAGTGGTTAAAGATGATTTTTCACTGACAATCTTAGAGGAAGAAGATCCAATGTTTTCTGCTATGGATTTCTTAGAATGATAAAGAGGATTACTTTGGGTACCTGATTTTGAAGTCTGACCTTGAAATGATCTTCCTCTTCTGATAATTAGTTCTGGGTTGGGCATTGGTGTGATAGGTGATTCTTGTGGATTCTCCCTGGTACTAATCATCTTTGGAGCCAAGATGAACTTGTGGAGTCGCCAGATAGATGAATTCAAACAATGTAATGTCTAATATTTGTCTATCATCAAAGATCATCTATGTGTCATCTCCTAGGAAAGTTGAGCTTCAGTCTCCTTTCCTCGGAAACGACACCAATTTGTTATCACTCCAAGAAACTCTTTGTGGTTGTGGGTCAAAGATGCTTGGTAACTTAAAGTAAAATTGTTTTTGTATTTTGTATGTGTGGATCAATGGGATGACTCAATTATAGTATGGTATTCAGAAAATCAAAATGAGAATCAAATGAACCAATGCTCTCAAGGATCAATAATCCGATGATAGCTTTTAAAGTGGGTGAGAAAACAATGCTTATAAACCAAATACAAATGTAGGGTTTCATAAACAATGATAATAAACTATTAATCAAGTTATGAGCTAACCAATGAGATGAAAGTCATTCTGCAGCTTAAACAACTTGAATAAAAGTACAAAAGGAAAGATGAGAATTTGACATCAATAGAAAGAGAAAACTATGATTTGTATTATCATATGAAAGGTTTGTTTACAATATAGTATTTCTGCTATCCAAAATCGAACCCTTACTTTATCAAAAATGATAACTATTTATAACCTTTACAATAGATCTCAGATCCCTGAAAAATGGATCTGGATTTCTAAATATAGAAAACAAAAAACAAAACTAAATACAATAGGATAACTAAGAATTAGTTCCTATGAATCGAACTATCTTCAAAGCTTGTCTTCGACATCATGTCTTCATCATTACTATGTCTCTGATGTGTCATGGAGGAAAGGATACATGTCTTCAGTAGTTGGAAAAATTTCAACAGCTGTGAACAAAGCTTTGGTTGACCAATTAAGCATTCCAGTCCCAAAATCTCCACGAAACTTTGAAACTGAATATTTCATGATTTGGTGATTCATATTTTTGATGTCCTCTTATCCTTTAAATCACCCCAAAACCGCTCTATTAGAGCTTAAATCTTCAAAATTCTTACTCTGTGGTTTCACCAGCTATTTCACCTTAGGATTTGTTGATTAGCTGATGAAAGATTTGCTTTTCAACAGCTAATTGGTTATAATTGTGCCTTCTATGCTGGTGAAAGCTCTGTGTTAATCAAAAAGGAAAACTTTCATATTCAAAACTGTTGTTCCATCAAAAATCATTATTTACTTAATTGATCTCCCCAAATTTACAGCAACCTGTGCTAGCACCTGTAAATCTAGATGTGTGGTAATTTTTGCCTTCAACTTTTTGATTTTCCTCTTCAGGCGCTTAGATAACCACCATAAGCTATTATAATCATTTGTGATCTTTTTATTCTTCTTCTTATGCTTTATACTTTCACGTGCCAGCTTCTCAAGCGCTGCATTGGTCTTTGCAAAATTTTATAATAAATATTTATATCTTGCCTTTATCACCCTTTCTAAGACCTCCTACTGTGCTATTACCACTTTCATCTCCTTAATATTCTGTGTTTTCTTTGATTTCTTATTTCTTGAGGTTTCACCTTCATATTTCGAAGTAAAAACTTCAAAATCCTGTGCAGGTTCCATGGAGTGCTCTGGAATTTTGATGGCTAGACTTTCATCTTCCTTTTCTGGTTCTATGTCTAAATCGGTGTATGGAATATTTAGAGCATTTATCCTTTTTACTGTGGATTTCTCTAAATTTGTTTCAAAATCTAGTTTCTTTTTAGCTTTATTTGGCTTTATGCTAGAATTTTTGTCTTCTGGTGGCTTTGGGAGAGCTCTCCTTCTCCTAGAGCTACTCTAAGGAGTTGACTTCTTCTTGCATGCTTTCTTCTTTTCATTTATAGGTTGAGTTTGGGTCTCAAAACCTTCCCAGAAGAGAAAGAGTTGCCAAGTTCTTTCTCTCTGTCTCAATTCTTCCAAGATGATCATTTTAATCAGGCCATAATGACAAAGGGAATTCTTGATGTTGAATGGTTCATCTTTGATCTTTCCTCTAAGGTTAAGTATAACTGAATGCCTTTGAACAGATCTTTCCATTCATCTTAAAGGTAAGAAACAGTGATACTTTTCTTCTAGGTTATACTTCAAAATTCTATTTTGAGGTATGATCTAAAATCCAAATACTTGGTCACTGTTGTTTTAAATCATTTTTGGCATGTTCTAGGTAAGCCAGTTGTTGAAGCGATGGTAGATTCATCAACTATCAGTTCTAGAAAGGTCACTGTAGCTTTCTTTCCATCGTATGACTTTGCAAAAATCTTTTTTATTGCCTGGTGATAGAATTCCTACAACCTTTCCACATATGTCATACAACGTGCGTCTGAGAAATGCTTCTGCACCTCTGGATAAGACTGCAAAAAGGATAAATTGTCTAATTCTTTCCTCAAAATTCATCCTCCTTGCTTCCTTTCCATATGCAACTTAATCACCAGCTAATTTGTACACTATTGAAATAGTAAACTTCTTAATAAGTAAAAGGCTAGCACTGGTGAAAACGACCCTGTGTTATCAATGAAATATGAAACCCCATAATAGAATTTTTTGAACACCGTGAGTTTGAAATAGGAAATGGTGATTTGATTTGATGTCATCAGCTAAATGGTACTTTATCCTCTGGTTGCAATGATGATTAAGAGTGTGTCATGTATTCAAACCCTTCTCTGTCTTCCTCACAAAATTCATGAGAACAATCTATCATGATGTCCTACTAAAACGTCATGAAAAGGTGTCATCACTCATTTGCATCCATTAACTCTCCATGATGATTGTATGACATGTGTCCGACGTATCCATTTTGGGTTTCTGGAGTCGTTTGAGGAAAACCCGTGTTAACACTTTCACCGGCTCGCTTGCTGCTGAGAGTACACTTTAGCCATTGAAACCTGAGGCTTTCACCAGCTAACTTCGACTTCAAAACAGATGTTAGCTGTTGAAAATATTTTCTCTTGATTTTTTTGAAAAGACCTTTTGATGATTGATTTATTTCTAGGATAACATCTTAAATCCTATATTTTGACACTTCTAAAATTTAAAAATTTATATAGGACCCTAATTTATGACCATGCTATCACCTACAAAAGGAACAAATTGACCGATTCTTTTTGAGAGATAACAGACTTAATAAAAATCCATAAGATTTTGGGATATCTAATACAATGATGTCAATTACTTGCACAAATTTAGGGTGTGTCGCTATTCTGATCATTACATCTTTGAGTTCTCCCATGACCTTTACCTGTGTTTTGTCTAGTTGTATTACATGTTTATCGCTTTTGAGATGGAATATGTTTAATTTTTTGCAAATAGACAATGGCATAACATTGGAGGATGCTCTTGAGTCAATCAAACAATTATGGAGGTTTATGTTGAAGACTTCAAACATCAAAAGGAACGGTGGGACAAAAGGTTTTCCCTTCTTATCCTCAATGCAGGCTTTCACAGTTTGTTTATTTCTTAGATCTATGGGAGTTAGATTTCCTTCTTGGTTAGCGCTTGTCATGGGGTTTTCTATTGATTTCAATGCTTGTAACATAAAGTCCTTTTTCTAATGGATTCTACACATGTCCATGACCGATATATTTTCCTTCAAATTCTTCAAATCTTCTACTATGTTGTAGTCTAGATTGGTCGATTCTCATGTATGGATGTTTATAGGGTTTCTTTGGGTAGAAAATGGTGATTTTGGGTGATCGAGAGTTGGTTTTCCTCCTGAATTTTGGGTTGTAGTAAGGTCGTTTGAGATAGGTTTACCCCTACTTCATGTTGGTACAACCAAGACTTTTGTAGGTGGTTCTTGAACCTCAAATAGGTCATCGGAAGGCATCGGTATATCAGCGTCCCATATTAACATGGTTGTTTCTTCTGGTGGATCAACCTCTTCTTGATCGACAACATTCATAGCTAAGCCACTTGATTTTTCGGTTAGGGAGACTTCATCTAGAAACTGATTGTCCATCAAATTCATGGCATGCAACCATTGAGGGTAGTCTCTTTTAGAGTGATTCTCTTGATGATAGGTACAGAAAGAATCAGATGGTACATTTCCTAGATCAATGTTTAAGTTGGCTAGGGGAGGTTCAATTGCTTTGAAAGGTAGATTTCCTTTTAAAAAGGGATTATAGGGCCTCTGGCCTTGGTTTCCATCCCTAGCACTTCTCTTCATGTCTATGATTTTGTTTGAAAACTTCTTAACCATGCATTGTAGATATTCTATGTCCCCACTTCACTTTTCGGGACCTTGTCCTGTTTTTTTCCCTGGGGGTCTAGTCAGCAATAGTCCTCTCCTGGGATGAGGTTGAACTTATTTTTAACTAATGAGACATGGCCTTCTTTACATCCCTTCATTTGGAACTCTATCACTTTGGATTCTTCAAAATTCCCAACTAAGGTTAGTTTGGAAGCCCTCTTCACAAACATGGAAATAGTAATTGGGAGAGCGTTAGCATATACTTCGATTTGCAACTCCTGAGTGGGTTTAGCTTTGGGTTGTAATTTGTTCAATATAGTGGTTAATATTTGATTGAAGTCTTTGACCTTATCCTTTGAACTCATGGTGGAGGCGAACAACTCGGACATCAAAGATCTTGTAGTGGTTTCTTCTGCAAATTTATATAGAAAATCCTTTTGAAACTTTGTCCAACTAGTTATGGATCCTATAGGTAAGTTAAAGTACCACGTGGAGGCCGAATTCTTGAAAGTGTACAGGAATAACCTGCATACTATATCTTCATGTTAGACATTCATCAGGGTCAAATTTAGGGAGTAACTTATTTGGATGTCGGGGAAGGTTATGTACTCATCTAGGGATGGCCAAAGCATATTTGGCCAACCAAGGTTGATTTTTCTGAGGTGGGTTTCCCCTTTATTCATTATGGTCATTATTATCTTCCATGTATTCAGATCCTGAAACTGAGTGTTTTGAGTTAAACCCTTCCTCTTTCGAAAAATATTTGGGCTCATAGAAGTTGTTGACTGGGGTTTAAGGGATTAGATTAAGAGGATGATTGATTTCGATGAGGGAGAAATCTATCAGGTATTCTACCATGTGCAAAAAAACCTGGTTGGGGGACTCGACCACTCGTATGCTTATTTGTTTTCTTCGAGGAAGTAACGGGGCTAAGGGAAATATGTTGATCTGTCGAGCGTAAGCTCTTGTGATTCTTCTGAATTGGTTTTATTCCTCGTGAGGAAGAGCATAAGGTATATTAGGGAACATATTTTATTCCTTGTTTTGGGGTGAGTTACTTGTTTCAGGAGTACTTAGTGTGTGTGGGTTGTCTTGGGAATGACTAGCCATGCATGTGGGTTGTTTTGAATCTGTAGGTTGTCTGAAATATTATGTCAACTATATTTTCATCCATTCATTCTTAGGCCCTCCTTCTAGTGCTAATTCTGTTGAGGAGTCCTAAATCCTTTTGACTCAACAGAAGGAACCAAACCCTCCACCGAGGCCCAATTAGACTCTACAACGTTTAATGGTGGAATGGTTCTCCAGATCTTGCGATCCAGCCAAATAATCGATGGGATTTACTTTTTCTAGTGAAGGATTCTCCTTCAGTTTAGACATTCTCTTTTTGTATTTTTCTCTTATAGGTGGGACCGATACAAGATAAAAAAAAAAGGTCGGTATAAACCAACTAGGTAACAAGGTGGGAAATCTTAACTACTGGAGTAGGTTGAGCTTGGGATAACCCTTTGACTCTAGCATGCAGATAATGATTCTCTACCACAGGCCTAGTACTAATTCATTAACTCATTGGTGTTCCAATGATTGACTGAGGTGAAATTATCAGAAGAAAACATATATGCAATAAACGATGGCAAGAAAAATAATTCCCTTAACTCTAATCATCAATCACATACTAACACAACAATTTATTTTTCATCATTAAATACAAGAACTGTATAACATTGAATTAAATAACTTATCAATAGATTTATAAGCTCTTACTCGTTACAACATCCATTCATGAGATGAAATCGAAAATAATTCTTATTCATCTCCAATCATACATGCTTTTGATGAAAAATACAAACTTGTCTCTTGTCCTAAACATGACTTCTCAATTAAGGCATCTCTGAAATATTTCTTTATAAATCAAAAAATGAGGGTCTTTGCAACAACCATTGACCCCTTTCTAACAAGTCAATCCTCCTATTTATAACATACTATTAACTAAAAATAACTATTAAAGTGTAACTAAGTAAAACAAAACTCGCCACATGGCGCTTTCTTCTATCAGTCTTCAAAGAGTCATCAAATGATCTCACTTGAGTGGATGACTCTTCTCGTACTCTGACCACTTGACAAAGAGATCCTCACATGTGTTAGCATATGGGAATCTATGTTGTTCCATTGAGGTCGAGAGGATCTCTCTTATCTCTATTTCCTATGCCCGATACTTGACTATTCTGGCACTTAACTGCTGTAACATGGCTCGAGCTCTGATCGGGTGCTCCATGAAATACTACACCTATCCTGGTGCCATGTCTACCACCTTTTCTATTTCAGAATCCCATGATGAGTATTGTTTGGCGTGTGATTTGACTATGTCATGCAAGTCGAAAAATTCATTGGGTGTGCCAAATTTGGGGAGACCGATGTCTCTCATTGCCCGATTGATCTTGGTCCATATTTTATCGCACTTAGCCCATTTCTCTTGGATTTCCCAATGAGGTTCTTGAGCCATTTTTTCCCAATATTCGGTCAATTTCCTTATGCGGTCGATGTTTCTTTCCCTTAGCACATTGATGATGTGCTCTTCGACGTCTCGACCCTATTGCATTGCGCTGATATAGTCGACCCTTTCCACGGATTGGTGTTCTTTCTCGTACCACCTCTCCATATCCTTGCACATTTCTAGTGCCATGAGGGTGTCTTTTAGAAGCCCAATTATCCTTACAATGAATAGGTGTCGTTCATCTGTAAATTTGTTGTAGGCCTCCTGAAAATTTTCTCCTTAGTAACACCATGACCTTTGTCATGTCCTGGTAACATTTCTCCAAGTGGTGCAGATGTTCCAATTCCTTCAAAGAAGTGAACAACTCCTCTTCATCGCTTTTCTCTCTGTCCAAGGTGGCATCTGTGATTTCCATCCCTGCACCAATAAGTTTGAATGTATTGGCATGCTCCGTGTTGATCATTTTTTCCTCTATGGTGATGAGGGTGGAGGGATCTAGAGTGATATTCCTTTTATTAGTGGTTCTTTGCATGATATATTTCCTTTTCTAGTCATAATTGATGGCATGTATGTCAGTGACTTCATCCACAAGTTCGTGGATTTGTTGATCTCCCCAGGTGAGCATATTTCCCAAGCTCTCGATGTTGTATATTTGTTCAAGATAGGGTTCTTGAACCTCCTCTGTGTGTTCCGAAGGTCTGGAATTTGTTTGTTTCTCATCAAGAAGTTGAGTACTGGTTGAAATTTAAGCATTAGGGGTAGGCTCTATGCCTACTTGATAATCGGTCGTTGAGATGTCGATTTCCTGCTGAGGAGATTCTTCTTTTTGTTCGCCCGACCCTGGCTCGTCTGTCAGACTGTCCTTTTGAGTTTCCTGTACCTTGAGTATTTCAATGTCTAAGACACTTTCAACCTCCTGGTCATTCTGTGAAGGGATCTGAATTTGAGCGTCAGGAGCTGGGGAAGATTCTTTCTCGAGCTCCTTTTCTTCTATGATCTGCACAGGAGTCACCAGGGATACCTCTAGAATTTCTTCATCGTCATAGATGTTTATCAATTCATGAAGGGGGTTTGGTGCACCTATTCTCCCTGATGTTCCTACCATCTCTGGCTAAGATGAAACATCCCTTGGTGATCCAACCTGTGGTGTTGTAATTTTAGGGTTATCTAATCCGACGATTTCATCAATTTCTATTAGCTTAGGGCCGCTTAGGCCTACCTATCTTTCATCTGGGTTGTCAGAAAGGGCCCCTATCATTCCTATGAGGTCTGGGTCATCTTGCAACTGATCAATTACTCATTGTGCATGTTCTATCATGATAAATCCCCTTGTGCATGCATCCTATGTCATAGGGAATCCTCTATTCTACACTGGGGCCACCAGGGGAACCTCTGTTGCTTCTATCGCTTTGATTTCTTCTCTGGATTTGAGGGAATATTGAGCTGATTTATATATGGTCATCTCTTGTTCATCTAGGCTCATGGCCCTGAACCTGGTCATTTTGGGTTCGACCATCCTTTCTACCACCTCTTCCCAGTCCTAGGAATTGTTTGTGAAGACTTCATCTTCAAATTTGTCGTGAGCATATGACAAGAAGGATGACACTTGTGAAGCTTGATACAAGACCAGACCCTTTGGATCATGCTTGCGGAATAGGCCTGTCTAGGACCTGAACTTGAGCTGGCTCAGCCCTTCTTGTTTGGCTTGAGTTATGTCTTTAACCAAGTATAAACCTACATGAAAACCATAGGGAATGAACATACGCTCCTTGTCCTTGACTAGGGTGGCATTGTAGCCTTGCAAGATGGTTTGATAGCATATATCTACTAGTAAAAGACAGTCTGGGACATGAACTAGTAATATATGTGGTGCTCTAGTGGCTCCAAACACCCTGATGTAGGTGTCACACTCGTCCAGGTACCAGTGGCCTACTTTGGAAATCATTTTCTTGGTCGTAGCTGATAGTCTTGGGCATTCCTTCTTAAAAATAATGAAATAAATTTGTGCGATGAATTCATCATAGATGAGGGAGTAATACATTTTATACATGTTCTCCCATAGCACGTTGAAATAGACGTGGATTGGGAGCTCTATGACATGCCATCTCAGATTCATGCTGGCGAATATGTTTCTGGTGCACATGACATCGAGCAGATATGAAGCCATGTAGAAAGTTGGTGTCTCTCCTTCTTTCGACGTCTGAGCTTGTTGTATACAGATTCTCATTTGTTTAGAAATGATCGCTCCCCATTTGAAACCTCTCCCAAATATTTCCACTATATAATCTAAGGGCATCCATGCCTCTTAAAATCTGGAGCAATCCTTCTCTCCATATAATCGACAGATGAGAGTCATCAAATAGATGTATGGCTCTCTTAAGTTGGTCATCTAGTACTATCCAGTGCTCCGGTTGGTGTATTTCTTGTCTTCCCTCCACCATGAGGCCATCACCCGGCTGGTGTCATGGTGCTCATAGAACTTCATGACAAAATTTGTGTTTAGTCTCTCCTCAGGATATCTAAGATTGTAATACTTTTGAATGTCCACCTATAAGAACACTCTGACACACACGCCATTTTCATCGTTGATAAAACATTTCTATGTGTATGTGTGGTCAATGAGACACTTAAGGACTTCAATACAGGGAAAAACATGAGTTATTCTCACCACCATATGTAGGTATGCTCGTCGGATGTTCGGGAATACTTCATTGTCGAGAACTCTAACATCTATATCAATGCATGGTATATATTCTAGGTATTCCTCTCGACTGATTTTGTTAAAGAGTTATCCCCAATGTGGGAGTGTCATCTTGGATCCTCTGCTTGCCTTTGTATCTCTAAAGGCTGGAGGTTAGGTAAAAACCTTCTTCATCATTGTTTTGATGACAGGTTCTGGTCTCAGAGTGTATTCCAATTGTTTTGCGACCCCTGGATACATACCTGTAAATTTTGGATACATACAGACTTGGATACATACCTATAAAGCTTGCTAAACCTAGTTAGTTTGAAACTCATGGGATATTTTCACCTTTAAAATTACTCATCTTCCTTCTCCGGATGCTATGAATATCCTTGCAGAATGATTTTGTTTGCAATGACTCAAGAGAATTTAAACCAGGGAAGAACTTATTGTGTCACATCAACCATTCAATTCGGGTGATGAGTGAAATTTGAACAAATCTTCCTCCAAATATCTGCAACTTAAATTCATCATGTGTTGATGGCAGAGGCATGGGGGGTGATGTGGTGTATCGGCGATTTTAAACAGTCATTTTGATTGGTGCACGAGGTAGCAACTAATGCAAGATTTGGTATTAATTAACCCTTTAAATGCTCAAAATCCAATCATATCTAACGCTAAAACTTCCCATCATGTCTCTTTCTCAGTGGGTGGATCGGGGATCGAGGATGCGCTATGAACGTTTTCATTGATGTTCTTCACAAACACTCTGACGTGGATCAATCTCATCATACAATGTTGTCATGGAAAATCTAACTTGGAGGTGTGACTTGGACCCAGGGAACCAAGAATGACTTGGGGAAAAACTAGACCATATGGTTCTCCAATCTGGCAAAGACATGTGGCGTTGAAGACCGATGACCTAATTCTTGTTTATTTATCGGAGTTTGAAATTCCCTTAAGTTATTCATTCTAAAAGAAACCTTAACTTGTCAATGTCAAAATCATATCTAGGGTCGATGATAGACGATAAACCTATCTAGTGCTTCCTCCAGATTAACTCCCTCGAAAAACTCTTGATGCCAAAAACGCATCGAGGATAGACGATCGGGAATAACTTTTAATGCGGTCAGAATGTTTGTTGCAATATTTTTGGGTTTTTCCCCAATTCTGATAAGCGCACTGGGCATCGGCTATCGATGATGTTTTTTTCTCTTTTGTTAACATCTATTTCCCTCGTCTTTCACTGATGTCGAAGGGGAGTTGGCTATCGGTGATATCCTTATGCGCGATTTGTCGCAAAACAAAACTTCCTTTTACTGATACCGATGAATATCGATGCTCGATGACTGAGGTTTCCCGAGGGGTTCTTTTCCATCTTTGAATTCCTTCTAATATCAAATCTGAGCATGCCGGTGAAGTATTTTGGCTGTTTATTCTTTATTCATGTATTAAGGCCTTTTAAGTCATGGCGTTTCATAAGTAAAAACAAGCCTGAAAATTTGATGAGAGTCATGATAATAAGCAATGACAACATTTCTCAAAATGAAGTCAGACCAGATAGTGCAAAGATCAAGTGGTACCCAAAAAAGTAAAATTTGACATATTAGGCTTTTAAGGGTGTGTTGAGTGCTCAGCATGTCCTTCAATGTAAATTTTAACAAGACCAAAGAAGGTAAACTCGATGGTATTTTCATGTTTAGAGATTCTAAAAATATTTGATAAAGAACACTCCACAATGAACTTTTTCGTAGAGTTAGTCCCCAAGGTCCAAAAAAGTATAAAATGATACCTAGGAGAACTCTTCTAATCATGCTTGATGAGAGAATTCATTTTTTGTAATTAGTCTAATGAGTCCTAAAAATGGGGTAAACTATCACTCGAAAGACGCCCTTTCTAACCTTTTAATGAGTGTGAAAGGAAACAAGCTCACTTGATAATCTTTACATGTTTATAGAGTCTGAAAAGAGATTAAAGGAGACTCCAAAGAGTTCCTTTTTCGTAGAGATTTTACAAGTCTGAAAAAGAGATAAAAGTGTACTCGGTAACCTATTCTCATGTATTAAAAATCACGAGAAAGAATAAAGACTAAGCTCGGTAACCTATTCTCATGTATTTATGAGCATAAAAAAGAACAAAGACTAAGCTCGGTAACCTATTCTCGTGTATTTAGGAGCATGATAAAGAAAAAAAACTAATCTTGGGAACCTATTCTCATGTATTTATGAGCATGAGAAAGAAAAAATACTAAGCTCGAGATTGGTTTCATTTTTACATAAGCTTGAAACAAAGTAAAACTATGCTTGGGTAGGTTTCATTTTTTTGCGAGCTTGAAACTAGAAAGATAATTGTGCTCGACACTTCCCAATGGAAATTCCAAAGGTGGGTGGATGGTACTTTTCCCCCAGCTTGAGAAGCTAGCATCTTAACTCCATCATAATAACCAGAGGTTGGAGACATACCCCCCAATATTCGTTTCATCTTCCAAATCTTCTCCCATCGCTAATTTTTTTGCCAAATTAGATTGTTGGCTACTAATAGAAAAATGTTCACTAGAGAAAGAAAGAGGATAAACTGTCATAGGAAAATCAAATGAAGGATCAGTTACAAGTTCTACTTGACTCAATGAGAGAGGAAACTATTTAATTTTTTAATGAGCTTGACACAAGAAAATAACTATTCTCATAAGGGTCTGTTTCATTTTTTAGTGAGTTTGACACATGGAAAGAACTATGCTCATCGATAAGTTTCACTTTTTAACAAGATTGAAATAAAAAATAAACTATGATCTTTGTTGGGGGGGATCCCATACCTCTATTTCATTTTTTAATGATCTTGACATATAAATGGGAATCATGCTCGTAGTTATCATCTTGATCATGGCTTCCAAGAGGACAATGCTCTGAAAGGAATACATGTCAAGGGACAAACCCTTATCATGGATTCCAAGAGAACTTTGTGAGACAGAAGAACAACACTCTAGAGGGAATACATGTCGATGGTGCGATAGGGGTAGGGGGATCAGGATCTAAAATTCCAATCGAATATATCACCATGTCAAATACTGTATCTAAGTCAAAAGAAGGGAAAGATTCCTTCTCATTCAGAGTTAAACACATGGGATAGGTTTCCACATAATTGACCTGTGGCAGGGAAAATGACGCTATCATATAAGGACCATTCAAGGAAGACTGATGGTTGACCATAATATGAGGGCCAATGAATGAAATATGGTCAATGATCACTATGTGTCCATTATGAGGAAAACACATCACTTGAAAGAGTGTGGACACAAAATCTTTCATGGCATAAACATAGTCTCACCCGAGGAGAAAATTAAAGTCCAAGGGGTCATGGACTACCATCACATCAATATAGACCATCCCCCC
>JZKD02S1034517.1:281959-304789 GCA_000966675.3 Picea glauca | reverse complement strand
AAAGGAATAGGAAACTGAGGAAGGATATCTAAAGGTTTACTAACCCTTCTATTGAAATCCAATAGATCCTGAGTCACTGGGGAAAGCTGAGGTGAACCAAGATCTTTCCAAGCATTCGAGGATAGGATAATAATATAAGATCCTTTGTCTATTATAGTGTTAGGAATATGCCTACCACAAACTTCAACAATGATTTGGAAAGGCTCATAAGAAGGGAGACAAGGTTCTGATAGAGAATTCCAATCAATAGTATTCACATTGCTTGGAGGGGGTGTCGTTCGAACGGGTGGACTTCCCCCTTCTCTAGAGGAATCTGCAGTAACAATAAATACCTTAGCAACATCATCACTCTTCGAAGGAGGAGTGGGATATATTGATGGGAACATCTAATCGAACACTTGATGGACCATATTGATCAAGGAGGGACTCAAATCTATCACTTTGGTTTCACTCTTCGATGCAAGAGTGGAATCGATCGATGACGAAATCAGATCAGCCACTTTTTCAACTGGGTCAACTGAGGATGAAACCAAATTGACCACTTGATCAACTAGACTAAAATAGGGTGGAACTGGATTGACCAATTCATCAACTAATGGCGGGTTGGGAGAGATTTTATGACAACCTATTGGATGTTGTTGTTGAACATAAGTAACCTTTTTATAGATATGAAGCTTCATTCATGTGGGGACAAAGGTAGGTGTGGTGCATCTCCTTACATAAAAATCAAGAAAATTTGACTTTACCCTTCTTATTTCCAACCTAAGTACTAGTCTAGGGGTTGTCACCGGCATGATTTGTATAGGCTGATGATGTGGATTGAGAAGAAACATGACACCACACTTCTACGACCTTAGGAATACCAGGGAATCCTTGAGAAGGTGATCACCCTTGCAAAACCTGCAAGGGAATTTGACGTCGACTATGCCCCTACCTCGGCCACAGTCTCTACACTGACCTCCCAGTCTTAACGGATCGTTCTAATTTCACCTTCGAGCCAAAGTGGCTCTTTTCAATTCCTCACTAGAATCTCTGTTAAAAACCCAATTCACAGGTCCTTCCTTTTCCCCTGTCACAACTTCTGCACATACTTGATCTCTTTGCGACATAAATTTTGGGTTTTGGGGTTTCGAGATTCCCATTGTCGAGAACCTCAGTTTTCTCGATCCCCTGATCTCCAATATGTCGATTTTACGAAATGGATTTTAACTTCAGTTAGCCCCCTGGGCTATACCTTTGGTCCACATGGCCTTCCCTTATATGAATGCAATCCCTTTTGGGTTTTCATGACTCAAGCGCCCGACCTCTTGGTATCTCGACTCTCGAAGTGCTGAAATGACCTTGCCTTTCAGGATTTTTTTTTCCAAAACCCTAGATTGTTTCCACGTGTCCCCTCAAGATGGACAGTCCTCGTCGCTTTGTGATTTCAGGAAATCAAATGCCTATGGGTTCTTTCCCTCGGAACTCCCAAATTTCCAATTCCCGACCTCCTATATGATGAAATTACATCAATTGGCCCCACAACAGAGCTTTCCACCTTGTTGGGATTTTGGACTTCGCGTTTCTGAAATGTGTGTGCTTCTTGTCTTCAGGATTCGTGAAACGCCGAACCCCGATAAGTCAATGGAATTTTCTATCGGGATTTTCTGCAAACTCAAGGATTTCTTCCACTCATCCTCCTATGATGGACGGTCCTCAATAATTTCGTGATTTCGCAAAATCAAATGCTCTGGACATCTCGTCTTCAGGATTTGCGAAATGCCAAATCCCGATATGCTGATGGCTCCCGATCTCCACCACATGTCCCAACCAATGGACAACTCAGATCTGTTTCAGGGTTTTCATCGTGGAGTGACCCGATCTCCTGCCCTCGAGACCTCTGATATCCCAAATTATGAAGTCCCGATATCCCGACGCCTTTTGGGGTTTTTTGCTCTGCTTGCAAGGGTTTAAACTCCATGCAACTCCTGTCAGATCCTAGGAATGACGGGTATCTAAGTGAGGTCCGACGGCTCATGATCTCCTGATCTTGAAACTGGGGAAAAATCAGTCGTAACCCCCTTGCTTCTCTGTCAAATTGGACGGCTGGTGGGATTTTGCAAATTATCTATGGAGAATTTCAACCGTTCGTCTCTTCCCTTAAGAACCTCCATGAAATTTAAATAAAATATTCTCTGCATGGAACTTGTCCTTCTGCAGCAAGATGTCACTACACCTCCTTTCAATTCTTACTAGCACTTAACCTTTTGCTTCCCTTCGACGACTTCAAAGGTTCGAACCCTTCTGAGGTTTTCCACGACTTCAAGTCTTTCAGAGAAACTCCTACTGGCACTCCTTGCGGTGAACCTTCAAACACTTTCAAGTGTTGAACTCCTTTCGAATCTGCGCACTCCCTATAGTAGTAGTCTCTCAACAATTCATTCAGGTTACAAACCCCTAAATCTTCATTCGGCCTACGCACACTTTGCACGGCTCCTGTGCCTAATTGCACCCTTGAGGAAATGAGAACAAAAGATAACCTATCTAAGCTTTTAGAGACAAAACCTCTGAACCCTTTTTTCAACGCACTCCTTGCGGACAATTCAACTGCACTCCTTGCAAGAACTCTCGCTCAGACAGAGAAACAATTGAAACTCATTTCCTAACTCTTTCTCTCTCAGACTTCAAACATAATCCTGAAATCATTCCTACACAGCATAGAAATCAAATGTATAACAGAAAGAGTAAAAACATGAACATACCATTCAGCATATACATACAAGAAACAAATACAACGCCATGAATCTGAATTAAGACTTCTTCTATTAACTCAAATCTCTGTACATGGGTGTTTTTCAAACACAGTTTCTCTGTTCCATCTCTGTATGCTCTTTTCTTGGTAATGTTCTTCACTATCATACAATACTACAATGAGGGTGTCTATATCTGTTTTCCCTCCACTCCTAAAACTGTCTAATCTGAGAATTCAAAGCTACCTACAACATAAATGCCTTCTTAGTCCTTCAGATGAGAGAGGGTCGCTCAAGGTCTGATTACAATCTATAAGTACGCCTCTCCTTAACTATTACATTTATGTTTGTTGCATCCATCTTTAAAAGTTTTTAAACAATTTATCATGTGTCTAAAATGTGTTGGCACTTGCCCCACGTTCGCTTGATGTTGGCGATGCTCCTGCATCAGAATTTGGGCTTGCGATTTTAGATGTGATGATGCCATCAACACTCCCATAATGATGCCCAGAGGCTAGTTGATCGCTTCCAACATGTTCGACAGTGGTTGAAATATTTTTCTCTTTCTTAGTTTTCTTCTTATTAATCTTTTGTTTCTTCTTCTTCTTATCCACATGGATACTAGTTGCATAGCTTTCACTGGGAAAAGAGGAAGAATGGGAAAAATACCCTATGGGTGAGGAAGGAAGAGGATCAACACGATGTTCATCATTCGATGGTGGAGTGTTCACAAATGTATCACTAGGAGAAGTGACGTTCACCGAAGTGGAAAATAACCAAACCAGTAACCCAATTGTGAGACCAAGAAGAGTCAAAGTGGTGATGTAAGGTGGACCAATGTGTCCCATAGAAGGAGAAAAAAAGGCATCACTGGAAAATGGATTCCTTCATTAGTATTCCTAGGAACTCGCTCCATAGATACAAACTCAAACCTGAGGTCCACTAAAAAAACAAATAGCATGCGCTAGAAAATCTAGGAAACAAACCAAACAAACCAATAACTTCTCATAATGAACTTACTATTTGGTGATGAAATCCAACATTGCAAGAACACATGAGAAGGGGATGAGATGAGCAAGTGGATTAGTTACATTGGATACCTTCTTAACATACTTATGCCCTAGTGCAAGTCCCCTTACGACGAGAGCCGTGGGGGACCCTCTAAGGAGCCTGAGTGAGTTTGACCAATGTTTGACCCATGTATAGTGAATACTCCCCTTCACCATCACCTTGTGTATATACCCTAAGGATTATGGACACTAAGGTTGAAAACTCGCGGTCAGCCTTTGGGCGGGCCCAGTCGATAGTCCAGTCTAAAATTATGGGCAGGATATCAAGTCTGAAATTCTCCAAGAGGACTAAGAATAAGAGGACCGAAAAAATTTCCAGAGGACCCTGAACGGATTTAGGATTCAAAAAGTTCCGAGACCAAATGAAAATAGTCGATTCTCAAGGAGAACCCCCAATATACTAATGTTCCACTACGTTTGGTTAAGCCTTGGACAGGTAATATTTGTTGTTCTCCCTCACGTAACCTCATGTTTATCCCCTATGTGAGAAGGGGGTCTCATCTATGCTTATACAAAAATTGGATTTTATCTCCCTATCACAATATTCTAAGTTTATTTTAGGTGCTTTGGAGAGTTCACCTCACAACCTATTCCAAATCTCTATCTTGATCTATTGATGATGTACATGCCCAAAAAGGAAAAGTTACTATATCATTTTTATTAAGCGCTTGATTTTATGGTTGTTAGTTTAATGAAGGGTGTGGTAGTGAAACTAATGATGTGTAAAGGAATCAACTCCAAACATCTGCATAGAATGATGCAATGCAATAATTCTTTTTTTATGAAAGCTCGCTAAAGCGGGGAGGGGATTTATTTACTTATTTATAATGATAACTAAGCACTCAACAACATGCCATCTTAATTTTCTTTTCAATGAAATGGAAAAAAATTCCAAATGATGAAATGAAGTTCTTGCAATATAAAATAAAAGCGACTTTCCTAAGCTACTTTTGAAAACACGCCAACAAAATTATATACTTTCTCGTTTTCTTTTCAAGTAAATGCAATTTGAAAGGAATTCCTTCTATTTCTTTTATTTCAATATACAATGTGTAATGCACTAAAAATTAGATAAGAAGGAAGAAATAATATATCCCAAATTGAAACACACAAAACACAAGGCTTCAAAATTGAAAAAACCCTTCCAAATGACTGAAAATCAATCAACACTCAAAGCAATCAAAGAAAGAGTGGGAAAACAATCAAAGAGAAATTTCTCCAAACAATCTATCAGGGAGATGCCAAGGATATGTAGACTACTTAAGTAGACCAAGGAAGACAGTTCTAGTTATACCAATGCAACAAGAAGTTCAATACGATGACATATGATTGGTATATAGAAAGAGAGGAAACATTTTCAAGAAAAAGGAAAAAAATTCACAAAAAATTGTAGAATTCATAGCAAGGAATCTAAGGAAGATCCAAGGTGGATCTGGAGTGTTGAAGAGGGCCACAACAAATAGATCTGAGTGGGTTTTTAGAAGGATATCTCTTCAATAAGGGTTCTAAGGATGATGGTCTCTCCCGGAAAAGGGAGACAGAGCGATCAATCGCTCCATGTGAAGGGAGAAAGGACAACCAGAAGCTCTGGTCGCTCTTGTTTAACCTAGGAGAAGGTCTGTTCACTCGCTTAAAGAGAAAAATTTGTGACCAAAATAGCTTGCTCTCTCTCTTATAGAGAAAGAGGTGCGACTCAAGGAGTTTGGTCGCTCTGTGTACACAGGGAAAGGGTGACTAAACCTGGGATTTTGAAATTCTACAAGAGTTATTGTTATAATGTTATTTTCCACCTAATCATTTGGTCATTATAACCTAAAGATAACCTATCCAATCCAACAACATTAAACACTTCTTCCTTGATAATCTAACCTAATTTTGACTTTGTCTCTCTTATCCTTCATTGAGAGTGCAACTGAAAAGGGTTTGGTCACATTTTTATTCATTAGGGGGGAAGCCGAAGGGTTTGGTCACATTTTTCCTTCATTGAGGGTGAGAACAAAAGGGTCGGTCACTCCCTATGTCTTGCCAAAGAGTGAGTGGTCTCTCTGTCTACGTGTATAGGTCACAACTGAGCCTAGAAGCTCCTATTTTTGGATTTGGTTCGATGGATGAGATATCCCACTGACTTCTCAGGGTTTGGCCTTGAGAAGGCTTCCATTATGAGCTCAAGAATGTTATCCTAATAAATATATGTCCTTATCCCTAAACCCCCATAAGAACCAAGCCATTTCCTATAGGGATGAGGTGGAAAGGGCTAGCAAGGTTACTCTGGTGATTTGGTTGCAAGACTTGGGAAAGGAGATTGGAAGGAGACCATTGCATAACCTTCTCATTTGTAAGTTGTAATATTGCTTCTTTGATTAATATAAGACATATTGATGTTTTCCTCTATATAATTGTTCATACAAGTTTATGTATTTATTGATAGAGAATTAGTATAATTATGTGTTATGATATGTTATTAGATTTGTTTTCAATCCATGCATGATTGATTTGATGTTTGGGAAGATTTCATATTCTTTTGTTGTTTTCATGTATGAATCAGATACAGGAACATCTTTAGTTTATGTATTTATTCATGTCTTAGGCGATGGTAGAACCTAAGGAAGCTCGACTCCTGTAGGGTGCAAAATCCCTACCAAAATTCTAGTATGGTCGCCAATATATCAATGTTACTTCCAAAAATGATATCATCCACATAAACTACAATGATTAGCATCTATGTATTGTCTATTTTTATGTAAATATTGTTATTTGTTGTTCCTCTTTTAAAACCATGTTGCAGCAAGTACTTGTCAAGTCCTGAATACCATGCTCTAGGAGATTGATTTAATCCATAAAGTGATTTCTTCAATCTGTAAACGTATCCTTCATTTTCTGAAAATAAGAATCCTTCAATTTGTTCAATGTATACTTCTTCCTCTAAATCTCCATTCAAGAATGTTGACTTGACATCCTTATGATACACCTTAAAATTCTTGAATCTTGCAAATGCCAAAAACATTATGATTGCTTCTAATTTTGCAACAGGAGAAAAGGTTTCTTCAAAATCAATACCTTACACTTGAGCATACCCTTTGCAGACCAGTCTTTCTTTATTTCTTACTACTTTTCCATCTTCATTTAACTTATTTCTAAATACCCATTTTGTACCAATCGCATTTTTATCTTTGGGTCTTGGGACAAGTTCCCATGTATGATTTTTCTCAATATAGTTTAACTCTTCTTCCATATAATTTACCCAATGTTGGTCATTAATAGCTTCTACGAAACATTTTGGATCTGTGTTGTCAAGTAAAGAGAGATTTACTTGTTTAGAATTGGTTGCCAATTTTCTCCTAGTTTGGGTCTGAGCATTTTTTTCACCGAGAATCAAGTTTTCTGGATGATTTTTCTACACAAACCTTGATTGTGTTTTCATATCTTGACGTTCGGTTTCTTCTTCTTCTTCTTCTTCTTCTTCTTCTTCTTCTTCTTCTTCTTAATTTTCTTGTCCTTCTTCTTCATTTTCTTATTCTTCTTCTTCTTTGCTATAGTCTATTTCTTTCACTTTCGGCTTGTTCCTGTGTGGAATTTCTTCATATATTCTGACATTAACGCTTTCAACAATCTTCTACATTCTTTTTTTGTAACATCTATGGGCTTTGCTTCTTGATGAATACCCAAGAAAAATTCCTTCATCTTCCCTTGAGTCAAACTTTCCTAGATCCTCATCATCTTGTTTAATGTAGCACTTGATTTAAAATATTCTAAAGTGTTTGTCATATGTTGGTCGACCTTTCTATAATTAATAGGGTGTCTTTTCACCGTAGATTTTGATTTTTCCTTTGTTTAAAATGTAGACAACAATATAAACTACTTCTCTCCAAAAATCGTCTAATAACCATGCTTCATTCAGCATTGTTCTAGAAATTTCTTGTACATGTTTGTTTTTCCTTTCAACCACTCCATTTTGTTGAGAAATTATTGTAGTTACATACTGTATTTTTATTCCATGTGTTTCACAAAATTCTTCAAACTCATTAGATGTGAATTCGCCTCCATTATCTGACCTTACACATTTTATTTTCAGATTTGTCTCATTCTCAACTAATCTTTGAATTCTTTAAATTTTTCAAATGCCTTGGATTTATTTTTGAGAAATGTAACCCAAATCATTCTTGTATAGTCATCGATGAGAAACATGAAGTACCTTTCTCCTTGCAATATCTTAGTTCTTGTTGGTCCAAAAATATTTGTATGTACAAGTTCCAATGGCCTAGATGTTGTATATTCCTTTATTTTGAAGCTCATATTTGATTGTTGTCCATGTTGCCACTGATTACAGACAATGCTTCAGGTTTTTATGATCTTTGGCATATCTCTTACTTATTGTTTGATACTAATTTTTACCAAGTTTTAAAAGTTCATATGGCCCATTCTTTTATACCACAACCAACTTTCATCTGTCTTCCCTATAAAACATTTTTCTCCATTAATTTCATCAAGGACATATACATTGTTTGGATTTCTGATTTCTTTTGTAACCAGTTGCTTGAATTTTCTTTTTCAATCTCACATTCTCAAGAGTTAAAAGTAATATTGTGTCATTCATCACACATCTGGCTTACACTGAGGAGATAATGTTTCAAATTTTCAATGCACACAACCTTTTAAACTTTGGATTTTCCATTTTCAAAACCTGGAGTTCCTTTTCCCACTATCTTTGAGTTGTCATTGTCTCCAAAGGTGACACTAGCTTCATTCTCCTTCAAGTTGATAAAATTTGATCTATATCATGTCATGTGACTAGAGAACCCATTGTCAATGACCCACTTATCCTTATTCTTCTGTGCACGAAGTACATCTTGAATGAACATGGATTTTTATTTATTTTGTTCCCTTTGTTTTTTATTTCTTTCCATGATCGTCAAGGCTTCCTCTTTCTCATTTTCTCTGAAATAACTTCTGCAGAATTTTTCTATATGCCAAAAATTATTGCAGTTATAACATATGATGTTATAGTTCATTAAAGGAGAAAATGATTTGTAATTTCTTCTCGATAATCCATGGGTATATCTATTTTTTTTCCTCATATAACCATCTCTTACATTTCTTCTTCAATCTATTGTTTTATGACCAAAACCATTGCAAGAATAACAATCGCCAAAGAAAGAATTTTGATACTTGATTGTGTGATTCCATCTTGATGGGAGAGTCTTCCCAATTCTTTACATGTGAAGAAGATTTGTCTTCTATGGAACATATTGATCTTCCTTCATGTTGTCTTCAACCTTGATAAAGTTTCTAAGTGTATCAGGATAACTCTTAGTTCTTTCTTCAGGTGATTATTTTGAAGAAGTTGAGGCTTCTTCATCAACAACTTCCTTTCGTTTATGTAAACAAGACCAGTCTTTTCAAATGGTTATAATTGATTATTTATTATTTCATTCAAGTTTGTGGAGCTCTTCAGAAACATTATGTTGGTAGGTGATATTTCCAATTTCTTTCTTAGATGTACTATTTCAGATTCTAGACTGCTGCAAATATCTTCATTTTCTTTTAGTTGGGATTTTAAGAATTCTTCAACTCTCTTTGCCTCTTCCACTTGAACCTTTAGGATATTTATTATCTTCTATGTTTCTTCAAGATCATGTTCCTCCTCTTTGTATTTTTTTTAATTCCTTTTTTTTTCTTTCTATTATTTTCTTTGAGTCTGTCTATTTCTTCTAAGGCACTAATGAGTTATGCTTCAAGAATTACTTATCCATCAATTTCAGTATTGTCTTCTTCTGTTGAATCTTGTGTCTTCATTTTCTAGGGAATATGTCTTATTCTCTAGATCCATAAAGAGAATTTATTTTTTATCATTGTCACTGTCATATGAATATTTGTTGTCCTCATTGGTATATAGATTCTTCCTTTGTCTGAAGAATTTTATTTTATTTTCAGTCTTTCCCTTCATGTAACCTTTGTGACTATAATCTTCTTCATTATTTTTATTCTTATAAGGGAATTTAGCAGCAAAGTGTCCTACTTTTCCACAATTAAAACATATAAAGGGAATCTTACGTTTGTATTTTCTTGATTTGAGCTTCTTGAAAAAGTTGGCCTCTTCCTCATCTAATTCATTTTCTGAGTTTTCACTCATCCTGTGTTCTTATATATCTGTCTTATTTGATGCCTTGAAGGATACTTCCTTCCTTTATAGTTTTAATGGTTTGTCCTATTCTATCTTCATTTCATATGCAGTGAGAATTTTGTGCAACTCATCCATTGTCAATTTTTCTGGGTCCTTTAATTATTCAATGACAGATATCTTGGGATCAAATATTGAGGGAATTCATCTAAGCACCTTTTTGTTAGAAAAAAAAAGATCACGGAGAAATAAAAAAAAAAAATGTAGAAATAAAACATGGAATATACACAATAACAGATAGACATGGTTCACCCAGTGTGGGGCTATGTCCACCAGAGAAATTTCCAGGTCCTTCCATTTTATTATCCAACAAATGAAGGGATACAACCTACAACACACTCATTGTAACCTCATCTTATTTATCTCACAGTCTCCTCTCTCATAATAAAATATTCGCAATGATACATAGCTGCAATACATTTCCCTCATAAAAGAGGGTTGTCTTCTAGGAAAAAACCCTAAAATAAATTCTACCATCAGATATGCGACCTTATAATGAACAGTCCATATTTACTATGAAATTAAAATATACATTTAAAAGGAAATTTTTCCTTCAGGGGACCACTTACCCTCGGACCCCACATGAGGTGAAATCCCCCCTGCAATCCCCCTGCATCGAGGGGTGTACAGTATTCTGGGATGTACAGTCTTCATGGGGTATAAACATGGATGAAAACAAAGGCCTATGAAATAGGAAGATAATCAGGCTCCACAGCCAACAATATTCCACTTGGAGACTGATCACAACAACTCCATTGTTGTTGTACCTATTGGACTATACTCCACCTTGGACCTGAAAATTTATCATCTTCACCTTCATGCTTGAAGACTAAATGAAACTGAGTAGAAAATCATTTTCTCCCTCATTACTCCCTTTGTTAACATGTCTACAGGATTCTTTCTAATGTGTATCTTTTCCAACTTCAAATGTCCATCTTCCAAGAAGGATCGTATGAAATGGTACCTTATATGTATATGATTAGTATTTTAATGGAAGGTTGAGTTCTTTTCAATATGAATGACACTCTCACTGTCACAGTACAACCTATTATTTTATTTATTCTTTCCCAATTCCTCCATAAACCTTTGTAGCCAAATCATCTCTTTAATAGCCTCTATAGCAGAAACATACTCTGCCTCTATTGTTGAAAATGCAACAACCTTTTGCAGTTTTGAAATCCAACTTACTGATGTTCCACCTATAGTAAAAACATACCTTGTGGTGATCCTCCTGCTATCTTTATCACCTACTATATATGAATCAACATATCCTTGTAGAACAGTGTTTGAACCTCCAAAACATAATGCATGAGTATCAATACATCTCAAATACCTGAGAATCCACTTTACTACCTCCCAATGTTCTTTACCTAGATTGTTCATATACCTTCTCACAACTCCCACTGCATATGAAATATCTGATCTTGTGCAAACCATCTCATACATCAAGTTCCCAACTCCTGATGAATAAGGGACCCTAGACATGTATTATCTCTCCTCATGTGTCTTGGGACACATTTCCTTAGTTAATTTGAAATGTATGGCCAAAGGTGTACTAGCTAGTTTTTCATTCTACATTCTAAACCTCTCCAACACCTCCTATGTGTACTCACTATGAAACAATGTCAATTTGCAATTTTGCTTGTCTCTTATTATTCTCATACCAAAGATTTTCTTTGCGGCACCCAAATCCTTCATCACAAATGAATTAGATAATTTATTCTTGAGCACATTTACATCTTGCATATTAGACCCTGCAACAAGATGTCATCTACATACAATAGAAGTATAATATAGCTTCCATTTTATATCTTTTTAAAATAAACAAAGTGATCAGAAAGACATATTATATAACCTTGTTCTGTCATAAACCTGTCAAACTTCAAATACCACAGCCTTGGAGCTTACTTTAGGCCATAAAATCTCTTCTTCAACTTGCATACCAAATTTTCCTTCCCTTTGACCTAATACCCTTGTGGTTGCTGCATATAAATATCTTCGTCCAAATCCCCATGGAGAAAAGTTGTTTTTACATATAACTGTTCAAGATCTAAATATTCTATTTCCATAAGACTTAAAATAGTCCTAATTGAATTCATTTTAACAAAAGGAGAAAACATTTCATCGAAATATATACCTTTCTTTTGTGCAAACCCCTTTACAACAAGTCTAGCCTTGTATTTCTTTTTGCCTCCATCTTCTTCCTTCAACCTGTAAACCCATTGATTCTGCAATGCTCTTCTTCTAGGAGGAAATTGAACCAAATCCCAAGTCTGGTTCTTTGTCAGGGAACCCATTTCCTCTTTCATGCCTTTCTCCCACTTATTTTTAGTTTCTACCTGCATTGCCTCTTCACAACATTCTGGTTCACCAGAATCAGTCAACAATAAATAATATAATGAAGGAGAGTATCGTTCAGGGGGTCTACTTAACCTGGTATATCCTCTAACAACACTTGCAGGAATTTGAGGTACTTGTTTCTCATGTTTTTGTACATTTTGATTTTCTAGTACCTTTGGAATTTCTTTTTCACTGATCTCATCAAGCACTGTGTATTCTGGTTTTTCTTTTTCTTGTTTCTTTCCCTACAACTAATCTTTGTACATGTGATCCGGACTATTTTCGGCACAAAATGAGAGCGAAGATATAATAAAGAAATGTGCAGAGATATATCAGATATATTATAATATACCATAAATGTATGAGATATGCAACCATAAACACGGAGATACAGTAATACACAATTTTCTATTAATGAGAGAAAATGTACAAACACTGTAAAAATACAGAGTGAGAGACTCGCTAGAATGGTGATAGCTTATCTCTGAGAAGAGATATGTCCGCTACTCGCATTTGAAAGAAGATTATTTTACAATGAGGCTCCAAAGGCCTTTTTATCATAAATAAAATCAACCCTAACCCTGGAAGATGAAAAGCCAACAGTTTTGTGGAGATAATTTTGGGTAGTTTGGTGTATCAACTTCCTGGGGGCATAACTTTAGAATACGGTCTCCATTTGGGGTGCACGATATTTTGTTGGAAAGGTATCATCAAGAAGATTCATTTTGGGGGCTCAATCAAAGCCTTTGCCTATCATTGAGAAGATCGATCCTGAAAAATATTCATTTAGGCCCTCAAAATGGCCCCGAAAGTTAAAACCTGCTAAAAATAGTAAATTGCCAAAATTGTCAGAAAAATGTTTTGAGCCAAGTAGAAGAGGTGAGTGACCACTGATATCCACATGGATAAATTATCCCTCCTTAGGAAGAAATGGTCTCCCTTTTGTTGAGTTCCCGGGGGAGAGGGGAAAGCGATTAAATCTTGGTGCACTGCTTGCATTGTTAGAGACGTTGCGTTGTGGAAGGCTATCACGAACCTATTGTTGGTAGGGTTGAATATGTTCAACTAGTTTGGATACATGAGATTTCTGGGTGCATAAATAATATTTTCACTTTGTTGCATTATTTTCGATCTGCTTCTATTAGATAGAAGGTGCTTGGACCAAGGCTGTAGTGGTTGTAGTATCCTTTTCTTCACCTTTTGAACAGATTGTGAAGAAGATGAATTTTGTAGTATGAGATACTACCTTATGGAATTGTTTAGGTGGGACAATAGTTGGAACTACCTCTAGTATCTTGTAGAGATGACGCCCCAAAGTAACAATGACACTACGAGGTCGAGACTCATAGATAGCATGGCGCTTCCACATATATGGTTGGCCCAAGAGAACATCACAAACATCTAGTGGGGAAACATCACATAATACCTCATCCTTGAAGGGTTGGATTCCATATGATAATTGGAACTACTGACTGACACAAAGATATCATCCCTGGTGAAGCCACCCGATGTTGTATGGTTGTGGGTGTGGTGTTGTCGACAATCACAATTGTTTGACGACCTGTGCTAAGATGAGGTTCTTCTAGCTTCCGCTATCAACAATAAAATGCAGCAAGGTCCCCTTCACCCACATATGTGAATGAAGAAGGCATTCCCCCTCTTCAGGATATATAGGTTTTTCTGGTTGAATTATTGCAGTCCTAACAATAGTAGTGGGGTCTGCGTCGATGATTTGTCTTCTATAAATATTTTCTAAATTAGATTTTGAATCAAGGTTCGTCTCCTTGTCTCCGATCTCGACCACCAATGATTTTTTTAAGAGACATTCATTGGTATTATGCCAGGGGATTTTGTGGAAATCATACCATTTTTCGATGTCCTTCTTCATCTTTGCGTGACCCTTATTTTCTTATGGCTTGGAATGGTTTTCGAAAGACTGTTTGTTCAAGCCGTCTTTATCATATTTTTTTTGTTGCATATTTGCAGACCCTAACTCCCATTTGCTTTGGTGCTTAAATGTTTTCTCTATTTTAACAACATATCAATAAGCAACACTGAGTGATGAGATGTCCAAAACATCGATTTCAATTTGGATGTATCTGTGTAGAGCCCCATGGTATTTCAGAACCAAATTTCGTTCGGAGTCTTTGATACCCAACTTGGTGCACAAGTTATGGAAGGTATTGGTGAAATCTGGAACATGTTGGCCCCTCTCTTGCCGCAATGTGGTCCATCTCATGTATTGGTCCTCATAGTTTCCAGCAAGGTAATACTATTCCTTTACCGCATCCACAAAAAAATCCCAAGTGGGCTTAGTCCCATATATTCCAGACACCTCCGTGGAACTTTTCTCCCAGTATGTTTCCCACCAATGTTTGACATGGGGGAGAGCCTTAAGGAGTGTGAAGGTGATATTTTTCCTGTCGAAGAAATTATGAATAGAGAAATAACCTTCTAGCAAATTTAACCATTTTTCTAAGGTATCTTCATTTATCTATCCTTCAAATATTGGAATATCAAAATTAACTTGTACCTTGAAAGGTGAGGTACCTCCAAAGTGGTCTCTTTATGAAGATGTGCCTATTGTTATTGGAAGGCATTGAAGGATGCGGGAAAAATTCTCCATCATTTCATCCCTCTATCACATGAGAGCTTGCTCAAGAAACAGATTAATAGAATCGTCTTCTCTGTCGATTTTATTTTCTTATGCCATGAAGGGTTTCTTGGTGCTTAAATTTCTGCATGATTTTAACAGCATATCGATAAGCAAAACTGAGTGATGAGATGTCCAAAAAGTCCATTTCAGTTTGGATGTATCTGTGTAGAGCCCCACGGTATTTCAGAGCCAAATTTCGTTCGAAGTCTTTTATACCCAGCTTGGTGCACAAGGTATGGAAGGTATTGGTGAACTCTAGAACTTCTTGGCCCCTCTCTTGCCGCAGTGTGGTCCATCTCATGTATTGGTCCTCATATTTTCCAACATGGTAATACTATTCCTTTACCGCATCCACAAAACAATCCCAAGTGGGATTATCCCCATATATTCCAGACTCCTCTCTGGAACGTTTCTCCTAGTAAGTTTCACACCAATGTTTGACATGGGGGATAGCGTTAAGGAGTGCTAAGGTGATCTTTTCCTCGACAAAGAAATTATGAACATAGAAATAACCTTCTAGAAAATTTAACCATTTTTCTAAGGTATCTGCATTTATCTGTCCTTCAAATATGGGAATATCAAAATTAACTTGTACCTTGAAATTCAAGGTACCTCCAAAGTGGTCTCTTGATGAAGATGTGCTTTTTTTTATTGGTAGGCATTGAAGGATGTGGGAAAAAGTCTCCATCATCTCATCCCTCTATCACGTGATAGCTTGCTCAAGAAACAGATTAATAGAATCATATGCTCTATCGGTTTTATTTTCTTCCACCATGGAGGTTTTATTGGTGGTTAAATGTCTACTCGATTTTAACAACATATCGATAAGAAACATTGAGTGATGAGATGTCCAAAAAATCCATTTCAGTTTGGATGTATCTGTGTGGAGCCCCACAGTATTTCAGAACCAAATTTCATTCAGAGTCTTTGATACCCAGATTGGTGCGCAAGGTATGGAAGGTATTGGTGAAATCTCGAACTTATTGGCCCCTCTCTTTCCGTAGTGTGGTTCATCTCATGTATTGGTCCTCATAGTTGCCAACAAGGTAATATTATTCCTTTACCACATCCACACAAAAATACCAAGTGGGCTTAGCCCCATATATTCCAGACTCCTCT
This sequence comes from Picea glauca, assembly GCA_000966675.3. NCBI lineage: Eukaryota > Viridiplantae > Streptophyta > Pinopsida > Pinales > Pinaceae > Picea > Picea glauca. The sequence goes on along the minus strand of JZKD02S1034517.1, from coordinate 288,697 downwards.
ATGGAAATTTTCTCCCAGTAAGTTTCCCACCAATGTTTGGCATGGGGGAGATCCTTAAGGAGTGCGAAGGTGATCTTTTCCCTGTCGAAGAAATTAGGAACAGAGAAATAACCTTCTAGCAAATTTAACCATTTTTCTAAGGTATCTTCATTTATCTGTCCTTAAAATATGGGAATATCAAAATTAACTTGTACCTTGAAAGGAAAGGTACCTCCAAAGTGATTTCTTTATGAAGATGTGTGTGTTATTATCAGCAGACATTGAAGGATGTGGGAAATATTCTCCATCATTTTGTCCCTCTGTCGCGTGAGAGCTTGCTCAAGCAACAGATTAATAGAATCATCTGCTCTACCGTTTTTATTTTATTTCTCTATGGAGGGTTTCTTGGGCATGTGAGAGCAATTTTATTCAAGAGATACAAGCTTGAGACCCAACTTGCTATACTTGGACCTCGTCGGGACATGCACTGAAAAACAATCAAGAGCAACCTGCTCTGATACCACTGATCTGGATCATTTTTTATACAAAATGAGAGCGGAGATATAATAAATAAATGTACAGAGATATCTCTGATATCCAATAATATAATATAAATGTATCAGAGATGCAACCATAAAAACATAAATATAGTAATACATGATTTTCTATTAATGCATGAAAATGTACGAAGAGTGTAAAAATACAGAGTGAGAGACTCACTAGAATGGTTGTAGCTTATCTCTGAGAAGAGAGGTGTCCGCTACTTGCATTCACAATAATATTATTTTAAAATGAGGCTCCAAAGGCCTTTTTATCATAAATAAAATCCAAAACCCTAACCCCGGAAGATGAAAATCCAACAGTTTTGTGGACCCAGTTTTGGGTAGTTTGGTGTATCAACTTTTGGGGGGCGTAACTTTGGCATATGATATCCACTTGGGGTGCATGATAGCTCGTTGGAAATCTATCATAGAGGAGATTCATTTTGAGGCCTCAATCATAACATTCAACTATAATTGAGAATCTTGATCCCAAAAAACCTTAATTTAGGCTCTCAAAATGGTCCCAAAAGTTAAAACTTGCTAAAAATAGTAAATTGCCAAAATTGTCAAAAAAATGTTTTGAGCCAAGTGGAAGAGGTGGGTGGCCACCGATATCCAACTAGATCAAAAATACCTTCTAATTAAATATTAAATCTATACTCCTAATGATTTTTTGATTTTAATAATCCCATAAGAGATAACCAAAATCATTAACACCATATCCAATAAAGGTACACTTCTTGGATTTTTCCTCAAGCTTTGTTCTATTTTCTTTATCAATATGGACAAATGTTTCACATCCAAAATTCTTTAAAAAATAATAGTTTACCTTTTTACCTATCCATGTCTCCTATGTAATTCCACCATCCAAAGATCTTGAAGGCCCTCTCTTTATTAAGTAAACAATATTATCTACAACATCTGCCCAAAACTGTAAAGGAAAACTAGCATGCAATCTCATACTCCTTGCATGCTCCATGATTGTCATGTTCATCCTTTATGACACACCATTTTCTTGCAGTGTTCATGGAACTATCTTCTCTCTATGAATCCCATGGTATGAACAGTAATCATCAAACTCCTTCCTGCAATATTCACCTCCATTTTCTGATCTGAGACACTTCAAACTTTTTCATGTCTCATTTTCAACCAAAGCTTTCCATTTCTTAAAAGTATAAAAAACGTTATATTTTTTTCGAATGCAATTAACCCAAGTTTTTCTAATTGAATCATCAATAAAAGTAACATAATAATGAGAGCCACCAAGAGATGATACCTGATATTGTTCCCACACATCTATATGCACAAGCTCTAACCTTTCACTCTTCTTTTATTTTCCAAATCTGAGAAATATGACTCTCTTATGTGTCCATCAACATAATGCTCACATAAATCCAAATCAATTTGTTTAAGATTTGGAAACAAATTTATTTTTTGAATTATTTTCATCCCCTTCTCACTCATACATCCAAGTCTATGATTCAACAGTGTTGTATCCACTCTTGTAGAAGCTAAAGAGATAGAATAATCAATATTACCAGTACATAAATACAATGTACCTACCTTCTCTCCTTTTGTTATCACCAGTGATCCTTTGGTGACCTTCCACACCATATCTATAAATATAGATATACAACCTTCACTTTCCAAATGCCTTGTTGAAATTAGATTTTTCCTTAGATCCGGAACATGTGTTACCTCTTTCAACAACCATTGCTTTATTTTTACCTTTCCCATTCCAACAATTTTGCATGGTGCATCATCTCCCAAATGAACCTATCCAAAATCACCTTGAACATAATCTAGAAAATGTTTCCTATGGGGTGTGGAATGAAGTAAATCCCCTGAATCTACTACCCAGGACTCAGAAATATTGTCTACAGAAAGAATCAAAGCATATTGTAACACATCACCTGTTACATTTTATTCCTATTTTTTCCCCTGTTGTCTGTCTCTTTGTTTCTTTGGATCTCTTCAGTCTTTCTTCAAATGTCCTTTCTTCCCACAATTCCAACACTCTATCTTTCCCAGTTTATATTTGGATCTACCCTTCCTAGAATTCCCGTGGTTCCCTGAGCCCTTTCCTCTATCCTTTTGTCTTCCCCTGTTCTCCATGTTTAACACATTACTTGATGTCTCATTTGTGCTTTTTTGTCACATTTCCTTGCTAAGGATAACACCAACAATGTCATCAAATATTAAAGTGTTTGAGCCAGAGATAGAGTTACTTACATCCATGACCAAGTCATTCCAACTTTCTACAATGAGCACAAGATTAGAAGAGACCTTACCTCATCATCAAAATCCACTTTTACATAACTTAGTTGATTAGTAACCATATTAAATTCATTTAAATAATCTGCAATAGACCCACCTTCTGACATCTTCATATTAAATAATCTCTTCATTAGAAATACCTTATTGGACACTGAGGGTTTTTCATCCATTTTGTTCAATTCTTCCATCAACTCCTTCGTTGTCTTTTCTTTCGAAATATTGAAAGGCAACGACATTTCCAAGCTCAATTGTATCGTTCCTAGTGACTTTCTGTCAAGAACCTCCCATTCTTCATCCTTCATGGATGTCATATTCTTTGTTATTCCACCCAATGGTAGAAACAGATCCTTCTGATATAAATAATCTCCGATCTGGATCTTCCATAACTGGTAGTTTTGGCCATTAAATTTCTCGACTCTAAACTTTCCATCTTCCACCATTTCTCCCACTCGAACCAGGAACACTCTTTTTCTATGAGTTACCTTTCACTCTAATACTAGTTGTTAGAAAAATAGGATCGCAGAGAAATAAAATAAAAAACAAATGTGGAAATGAAACATAGAAGATACACAATATAATAGAGACACAGATATATGTGGTTCACCTAGTGTGGGGCTACGTCCACTAGATAAATTACCAGGTCCTTCCTTTTTATTATCTAGCAAATGAAACGATACAACCTACAACACACCGATGTAACTTCCTCTTATTCTCTCACAATATCCTCTCTCATAATACAATATTCACAATGATACATAGTCGCAATACATTTCCCTCATAAAATAGGGTTTCCTTCTAGGGAAAAAAACCTAACATAAATTCTACCTTCAGATCTGTGACCTTATAATGAACGGTCCATATTTACTATGACATTACAATATACATATACAAGGTAAATTTTCCTTCGGGGGATTTCTTGCCCCCGTACCCTCCAACCGAGGGGATGAGCCCCCCGGACCCTGCAAAGGCGGAAATCTCCCCTTTCAACCTCCCTGCGTGGAGGGGTGTATAGTCTTTATGGGGTATAAACACGACTGAAAACATCGACCTATGAAATAGGAAGATAATCAGGCTCCACAACCAACACTTTTTCACAATCAGGGTTTCTTCACTTTCTTCACCCAATCCTTTAATATTGTCGGCAATCTCATCCACACAAAAACAAAATAGGCTAAAATACTATCTTCTTCATTCATATTGAGAGTCTCAAATTGTCCTCAATGGATTTGTAACTTTTTCCTCTTGACCTTGTCATATCCTTCATAATTTTGTTTTAATTCGTCCCACATCTCTTTTTTTGAGGAACAATGCATGAATTTGGTATACACTGATTTTTCCAGACCGCAAAGAATAACATTATTGTCCCTAGAATTATTGTTATCGAGCCTCTTTCCATATGTATCTATGGGTTGAGTATTTGGATTTGTGTAACCATTATCAAATGCACTCCAAACGTCACACCCAAGTGACATCAAATAGGTTTGCATTCTTGTCTTTTAGAAAACATAATCCAATCCATCAAAACTTGGACATTTTTTTGTGGAAAAGACTTCATGTTCATCCATTTTAATTGTAGGGATTCACCTTCCATTGGTTAGAATATTCTTGAAGGAACCCGCTCTGATCCCAATTGTTGGAATATTCAGAAATACTGAGAGGGGGGTGAATCAGCATTGCACATATTTTAACCACTTTTTATCTTTACAATTTTAACTAATAATCATATAATTAATCATAAGCAATGCAAAAAATTATATATATATCAACAAAGCTCAACACAAAGATGCAGTACAAATATATTTTATGCGGAAACCCAATAAGGGAGAAAACCACAAATGTTTTTCTTATATTTAAATAGGAATTAGATTATGTACATGATCCAACCTGTGAGGGACACAAATCCATACAATAATAACCTACTTACAAATTAATCTACCAGGAACCCACTTGTTTAGAAAATTAGGAAACCAATCCTCACTATAAGAACCCACTTACAGTTTGTAGACACTAATCTTCCAAGCACCAACCTATGAATAGGGTGAGGACATTGATCCTCTCCCTTGCTCCACCCTACCACCCTTAAATTATCATCTTTTCATTCTATGACATCCATGATCCTTGTAGCTTCAAAGCTTATCTTCACCTAATCCACTGCTCTTTCCCTATTGACTCTTCCATCCTTTCTCAATTTCCACACACTAGAAATGAATCCGCACATAGTTATTTATACATTCTATACCTTCATGACTTTATCCACATGAAAACATATGTTCATGAAGTTGGCTCCAGACCTCCTCAAAATCGCGTTGCAATCCTCCTTAGAAACCGGTCTTCAATTTCCTTTATTTCATGCCATATTTTATTATGGACAAAGAATCAACCATGACACTCAATAGGCGCCCAATCTTCCCTCAGATTAACTCTTGATCATCGATTTGTTTTATGTTCACCATGTTATCCCCCTTTCCTATAGATAAATAAGGAGATAATGTCTTGAGGCCCGCAAGTTGTAGACATGGAGTACCAAGAGGTAGATGAGCATGCAGAGGGGCCTATCGTACAACACATAACCATCTGATCGATGGCAGCATCATCCACCACACTCATCTTTGACCATAGAGGAAAGCATGTCTTGCTTCATGAGGTAAAAAGTCTGATATTGTGGTAAGTGTCATTTTAATGTCTTAAGCATTTGAACATGTTGTAAAGGATCCTTTCTTGATTTTGAAAACATTTTCTTGGAAATTATGTCTTTTACCCTATTTCACCTTGGTGAGTTTCATGCTTTCCTATTAAGTGGAAACCCTTAGGGAAAGTCTTGCTACCAGGGGGTCTCCTTGAAGAGTCATAATACCATTCCCGCTCATACTTGCCACTTTGTGTCACTTCTTCCCCTCGGTCTCCCTGCCTTTTAGGTTTTCGGTCTTATTGACCCAAGAAGAGCATGTACCTCATTTCATGGGAAGAAGGGTCCATTAGGCTTGAAGGTTTCCTAGAAAAAAAATCATGAAATAAAGGCTCACCCAAGGATCATGATAGAAATGAAACGCTTCTCAAAAAAGTGAGGGACCCATAAAATAAATAATTAATTAATCAATAACACTTTCCAAGGTAGAGCGTTTGTGGGCTATGTATTTCCTTTTTAGTGCCCCTTATTGTCTTCAACTTGGAAAGAAATGAAAACAAAGGTAGATCGTATGTGCGCTATGAATTTCCTTTTTAGTGCCCCTTATTATCTTCAACTTGGTGACACATGCAAAATAAATCGCTAATAAAAGGGCTTGGAAAAATGTGCCTTAAAAACAAAAAGAGGAAATGGATGTGGCTATCCCTCAACAAAGGAGCCCATAAATGAGGAAATATTAGCCCTTGTATGTCATGAAACCCCATACATATAAGTATAAACCCATCCACCTCACATTCACTACATGATTTAGAAAGGTTTATCCTTCGGAACATCCCCTACTTGAGTAATTGGTTCATCCAATAGGGCACTATGACATCCCTCCTATATAAAATTTGCTAAGTTGCATAAAGTATTTGAACATTTGTTTATTTTGAAAAGGGGGGATTTGATGCACATGTTTGGGTGGTTATTTTATTAGATATAGCTTTCTTGGTATGATATTATGAATTTTGGACCCTTTCAGGGTGTACTTGTTTGTTTTTACAGGACCTTGACAGGTGAAGGTTTGATCATGAAGGCACAAGGTCACTTGGACCATTTGGGGAATGAACCCCACTAGTTGGATCATGTGCCCTCTTCTCTTAGACACATTGGGACAAGCTAGATGGTGAATGTTTCCTTTGGATGCATGAGAGGACACCTTGGAGAAGGAAACTAGCCCCCCTTTGCTCAATGTTTGGCCTTAGAGGCTCAAAACTTCATTTCCTAGAGTATGACATCATACTTGGAGGGCTAGGGTTTGGTGATGTTGGA
>JZKD02S1034517.1:231094-243890 GCA_000966675.3 Picea glauca | reverse complement strand
TTTTAGTAAACAAGACCTAGTGTGAACACAATAAATGTAAGAGGGCTTACTAGAAGGTTCCTCCTCTACAATGTTCTTAGGGTGTAAACAATGTAATGGGCATGATTGATGAGTATTGTAACCGGAGCATAGCTCATTAGGAGGTTTCCCCATCGAAGTGGCAAGTGATAAGGAGTGGATCCGTTACTTAAAATGATCAGTTGTAAGGTGTTTCCCTACCTTAAGGGTTTTCTATATAATAAAGGATATTTTCCATATTGTTCTTCATATCTTATGTGGTGATTGTATTTGTAGATCTTTGATACTTAACGAGGAGAGATCAAACAAGCAAGAGGGGGAGAGAGAGAAAGGAGGTGGAGGCTGAGAGGAAAAGAAATAAAAAATAATAAAAAGAAAAAAGTAGAGAGAAAGAGTAAGATATAGAGATGGATAGAATACATAGACAAAGAGGAGGAACAATGGGGAAAGAGAAATGAGAAGAGGGAAACAAAAAGAAAAAAACGGTGAGAAAAAAAAAGAAGAGAAAAACTATATTTATATGTTAAAAAAATTCAATGTATAAAATAAATTTATATTTTACTCTAATTAATTCTAAAATAGAGTGTATCTATTACAGTAAATAAAGTGTATCTATTTTATTCTAAATTTATATTTTACTCAATATTAATTCATTATACATCACCATTACATCATCATAAAACATTTGTTTAAAATATTTAAGGGCAAGTGGGAAAATATTAACACCGTCTTAACTATTAAATATTAACACCGTCTTAACCATTGAACCAAAACCTATTCGCTGGAAAAGCCCATCGACATCGACATAGACATACACTCAATAAGAAAAATATTTTGAATTCTTTTTGTTTGTTGGTTACGTAACCGACGTATCCAAACACAATCTTGCTCGATGTCTCCTTTTGATATGATATGGAATTAGGCAGCAAACAGATTTTTTTTTATGTAAAAAAATGTATCTGAATTTGGTTAGATTTTCTGAAGTAATACAAGTTTTTTTTTATGGATCAAAATTCCATGCAAAATTTTATATTTTTTAGAATTTGATTTCAAAAGTTTTGTCTCATTTTAAATCAACCCAAATATTTAGAAAATTGATCAGAATTTTGAATTAATAAAAAATTAAAAATAGAGCAGCCTGAAAACGTACCAAAAAGTAACTCTATTGAAATACTATACTGTCACTGTTCACATTGTATAATATGATTTGTAGGTTGGATTGGTTGTTGAAACTTGTAGAGACAACTGTGAGGTGTGTATTTTCATATGCGGTCCCATGCTGGAGGTGGCTGTCCCTGGAGTTAGGTGCCTTTCACAAGATTCAATGTCCTATAAATACAAATCTCCTCTACAATATATTTCCAGAACAACGGTATCACAGCAACTTAGAGTTTGGGAGCTTTACTTTCATCTCAAATCGCGGAGAGCAAAGCAGAGTTGTGAGTATTTCTGTCTGCTTCTTAGGCTCTGCTGTTTCAAACTCTGCGCATATTCTCTGCAATTTTTTTGTTGGGTTCGACTCAGGTTTTTACCGTTTATCGATGTTTTCTCTGCAAAGAATATTCCCTCTTCTGCAGCTTTTAAGCAACCTCTTAGAAGTTTTATTCTATTCTTTCCGGGCGTTGTTTGGCATAAGATCCCATAGATTCGACTAGTTTTTTTGGCTACTGCGGTTTTTAGTTCGACGCGTAAATGGAGGTCGTTGTGTTTTGCTATTGTTAGAATAAAGCTTATTTTAGTAAGAGATAATGCTTACAGTGGTTGTAACTGTGAGTTAGCCTTACAGCTGTTGTAACTGTGAGTTAATTGTTGTAACTGAGAGTTTCTAGGTTTACTATTTTTAGCTAATCAGATCCACTTTCTTAAGATCTAGATTGCTAGGAGTCAGTGATCTGCATACTATATATGTAACCTCCATTTGTTTCTATAATACATTCTATTATTATGTGTTAATCTTGTGCAATGGCTGTTCTCTCCATTTCTAAGTGCTATCGCTGCCACTGTGCCGACTTAGTGAAACCAATGGTATTTGGTATCAATGGCCTCACTATTTCTGCATAATAAGATCTGATACAATGGTATTTGGGATTCTATATGGTATTTGAGTCAAATATCTGAACAAGAACTTCTACAGCCTGTGCAGGCTGCCCATTGCTTCAGATCCGTCCAAGTTCAGGCTGCCTATTGCTTCAGATCCTCTCTCTATGTGAACACTGAATAAGACATTAGGGGCAAAAAAATATTGTTGCATGAGTCTGGCTTTGGACACCGTCATTTTCATCCAACCCCTGGGGTTATTGTTATGCTTAAAATTCCTCACTTAAAAGTCCCAAATTAGGATGAATATTACAGTTGTTCCCAATTTGATGTTTGTTGTGAATATTTATTTACAACATTTGGTAACGATGGTAACCAGGCTAATTTGATTTATGACATGATATATATTTATATAGTTTTATATAAACATGATCAGAAAAGTTTGTTATTAGTTACATGTTTAAATTAAGAGGTAGGATATGTAATCCAGATGAGATATGATATTTTTATAGGATATGTAATACAGTTTGAGTGGATCTAATGGTTAAGAACATGTATTTCTTCTTAAGAAATCATAGATTCTACCTGCTTAGATTTTAGAGTCAAATAGAATAAAAATCTAATATATATTTTAATTTAAAAATAATCATATCTTATATCTTTAATATTTCTTCTCTAATTAATAAATCTCTTATTTGTTAACTTCTAATATATAAAAATAAATAAAAAACTCAAATTAAAAAATTGTATTTTCTTTGTTAACTTCTAGAAAGAAGGAAAACTCAAATTAATAATTATTTTATTTGTTACCTATCACACTTGTATACTTCTTCTTTGTTACCTATCACACTTGTATACTTCTTCTATAATTAACAAGGAAGAGTTGACCAGTGGCCATTGCAATTGAATTTGAAAGTTATCTATTCTCTCTTTTTTAAATTCAATATCAATAAAACGCCAAAATAGGGCCAACCTTTTCTATGCACGATCACAAAACAACCTTAATAAGTCAACTTGAAAATACAATATGCCAATGGTTGAGCTTGACGGTTACATCTCTCAATATCTTAAAAGTGGTCTCCATAAATAACTTAATTGGGAAGTGCATTGTATGATATTTTATTAAAATGAAATGTTAACCACATGAAATGAAATAATGTTTAACATGGGCTCATTGGGTTTTTTGAGATACTTTTTTGAGATATTGATGGCACTTGTATTATCACAATATATTGGAATGGGTTCATCATACTCAATCTGTATATCTGTCAAAGTTTGTTTCATCCAAAGAACCTGTGTACAACATGTTGTTGCTGCAATATACTCTGTCTCGGCTGTAGATAGAGATATTGATGATTGTTTCTTGCTTAGCCATGATACCAAACATTCACCTAAGTAGAATGTTGCTCCACTGGTGCTTCGTCGGTCATCAATACAAACTGCCCAATCTGCATCTGTGTAGGCAACAAGTGATAGATATTTTCCTTTTGGATACCCTAATCCAAACTCTTTTGTTCCTTTGAGATATCTGAAAATCCTCTTTACTGCTAATACATGTGATTCCTTTGGTGCTGCTTGAAATCGTGCCACCTGTCCATCTACTTACATTACATCTGGTCTGGATGTTGTCACATATAGTAGGTTGCCAATCATTGACCTGTATCCTCTGATCTGTAGACTTCGAATCATCATCTTTGCTCAACTTACAACTGGTTTGCATGGGAGTGATAATTGGTTTGCAATCTTCCATTCTGAACCTCTTTAGCATTTCTCTGATATAATTGGTTTGAGAAATAAAAATTCATTGGTTGTTTTGGCGTATCTGAAGTCCCAGAAAGAAGGATAGTTCTCCAAGTAACGGCATTTCAAATTCATTCTGCATGTCTTTTGCAAATTTCTAGCTTAACCTGTCATCATCACTACCAAAAATAATATTATCAACATAAACTTCAATTAATAAAATATTACCTTGACTTACCTTGATGTAAAGGTTGTTGTCTGCAATTCCTTTTCTGAACCCTGCCTACTGCAGATACTTATCCAGTCTGAAGTACCATGCTCTAGGAGCCTGTTTTAGACCATCCAAGGCCTTCTTTAATTTACATACAGTCTTTGTTCTCTGACAACTGGAATCCTTCTGGTTGTTCAATGTAGACCTATCCACTATTTGTATGTTGTAGTGGATAGGTTCAACAAGATGTGTATCTTGATGCCATGTAAAAAGAAGATCACTACTGAGCAAACTGTTAATCTCTTCTTTCAGTATGTTTTGGTTCACTTTGGGTTACCCACATCCATTGTCTCGGATCAAGATACTTGATTCCTTGGGGACTTTTGGACTAGCTTGTGGAGGATGATGGACACCAAATTGAAGAGGAGCACTGATTTCCATCCACAGACTGACAGACAGACAGAGGTGGTAAATCGAACAGTGGTACTTTTTCTTCGAGGCTACTACAACAAGCATCCCAAGTCATGGGATGAACATATACCCTATGTACAACATGCGTACAACTGAGATTTACATTCAAACACTCAGAGTTCACCTTTTGAGTCATGTTTTCGGTACCTACCCAAGGTTCCTTTGGAATTGATGTATGGCAGAGATGTTGATATGAATGAAGAATGAATAGAGGACAGAGCCTGCAATTTCATCCATAGGATCTAGTAGATACACCAGGAATTCAAGGAGCATTTGGAGAAAAGTGAAACACAGTATAAAGCTCAGCATGAAAAGAACAGGGTTGATCATCAGTTCCAGGTTGGAGATCGGGTATGGCTTCACATCAACAAGAAGAGGTTGAAGGGTGATTGCAAGAAACTCAAGCCCATTCGTTATGGAACCTTCACTATCTTAGAGAAAAGTGGTACCAATGTTTTTTGTCTGGATCTTCCACCTTATATGTAGATTTACTCAATTGTGAATGTTGAGAACTTAAACTTTTTTAGCCTCCCATGATCATGGATCAAGATGAGGAATTTTCAATACCTTCAGTTGATGAGTTTGCACCTGAGTAATTGGATGAGTTACAGGAAGATATCATCCTAGACAAGAGGACGATGACTTCAGGAAGGGGTGATGTTGATTATCTTCGAGTAGGATTAAAGGGCACACATCCAAGCAAGGGAAAGTGGATAGAGAAGGACAAAGTGAGGGGACTCTTCCCTCACTTACCTGTTGATTGATAAAATCTTTTGGTGTTCCAAAAAGATATCAGTGGAAATGTGTGATCCAAAAAGGATCCAGAGAAGGATAAGAACAACTCAGAACTCACAAAGGAAACTCAGGACGCTCATAATGGCTTCAACAGATAGAGAAAGGGAAAAAATTCAAAGTTCTCAAAACTTAGTGAAAATGACATGATCGCGAAGAGAGTGTCGCAAAATTTCTAATGATGCAAACAACTCATCAAACGGAGTTACAGATTGAAATATATTCACGGTCAAAGTTTGGTCAACCTAGCCCAGTCAACAAGAGATGAGTCATCATCCGTACTATTGACGTCAAAATCCGTACAACACACATGGCAGGAGAAGGAAGGTGACACATTTCATTTTGATTTCATCATGGTGACGTGGCAGCACCGAAGCCTACCACGTGTCACCCAATTTTGGCGTTTTTGGGCTGATCTGTGGACCAATAGGATCTTGCCACATGGCAGTCCATACAGTCTATACGTTGACATGGCATGATGACTTGGAAGAGGAAAATGTGGCCCAGTGAGAGGTCGCCATGTGGCCCAATCAGAGGTTTACACGTGGCAGGCGAGAAAAGCATAATGACAGCCCGTGAGCAGATTTTGAAAAAAATATTAAGTTTGGTGGGTCTGTCAAATCTAGAAAACCATGCCAAACTTGGTCACAATATAACCATTTGGATATGGATAGCGCCACCGGTAAACATATAGGAACAAAATTTGTAATATATAAACATTGCAACGAATTAAAACCCAAAAGGGGGAGGCCCGCGGGTTTGACCCCGTGACCTCCTCCCCTTTATACGCCTCAATCATTTTTCCCAAACCAACGGACCAATGGTCCATTCTTTGTATTGAACATCGCCCAGATTACTTAAATGTTGAGTCTGTCGAGCCAGGGGGGAAGGCCCGCGTATGATACGGTGTTTTGGGCATGCATTTCTATGTAATCCAGTCATTAATGCAGGTTGCAAAGGGGCACACAAATAGAGACAAATTTATTTTTGGGCCTAGGAGTGCCAGAGTCGGATCGAGGCGTGGAGACAGTCATTTTTGGGTAATTCGACACCATGAATTTAGTGGTGCGGTCTGTTTTCTAATCTTAGTGTTATTTATGCAACTTGATTTAAGAATGAGGTATACTTATGTATTTTTCCAAATTCTTTTGCTGAGTTAATAAAAGAACCTACCCATTTGAGAGAAGGACCTAGAGACGTAGTCCACCAGGGACGAACTCCGTTATCAAGTTTTTGTGTTCATATTTGATGCTTGTGTCTCTTCATTTTTTAGTGTTTCCTTCTTTAATGGTGCACTTTAATTTATCCTCATTTAATGCAATTCTTTATAAGTCACTCAATGAAAATATCCTGGATCACTTGTGGACCCTTGGAGGGCATAGTAGATTTTTTTTGCAGGACCTTGATAGGTGAAAATTTGACAATGAAGGCACAAGGTTGTTTGGACCTTCGTTTGGGGCATGAACCCCACTAGTTGGATGATGAGCCCCCTTCTCTTGGACACATGGGAACAATCTAGATGATTAACATTTCCTTTGGAGGAATGAGAGGACACCTTGGAGAAGAAAAATAACCCCCCTTTTCTCAACGTTTGGCCTTGGAAACCCAAAACGTCATTTCCTAGAGTATGACGTCATACTTGGAGTGATAGGGTTTCATGATGTTGGAAGATTTGATGATGAGTTGGAACATCTAGATGAAGGAATACCCTTGCAAATGAAGATATTTCCTTTGGAGGCCCAACGTCTCCCTAAAGAACCTCAACGTCTTGCTCAATATTCCAAAGCATCACCCCTAAGGGGTATGACGTCATTATATAGGGTTTTACTTCATGTAATAGTTGAATTTTAAGATGTAAATGGACAAAAAGAGGAGGTCAGTCTCCCTAATTTCATGTTGAATTTTTGAGATGTGGACAAAGGTTTTTAGGTGACCTCAAATAAATAGAGGTCACCCCTTTGTCATTTTAGACATAACTCACTTGAGAATTACATATTGTTGGTTGAAATTTGTACCCTACTTGGGCAAGGCGCACTATCTCTTCTTGGTCTCTTTTAGATGCTAGTACTTGTATTTTGGTAATGGAAATCTAGGCGCTACCTCTTGGATGCTTTGTTCTTGATTTTTGGTGGAAAATTTTTGGTAGAAAAGACTTTTTACTTGCTATCTATTGGAATTGGTAAGGCATTTCTGCATATTGTTGTTACTTCTTCTTGTTCCATGGTTATTCTTGTCTACATCCTTGGAGGAGTATAAGGGAATACACCCTCCACAAAGATCTATCATTTTTTCATTGAATAAGCTATTGCAAAGGTTGTTAGGAGTAAAAGGCTTACACCCTCCTAGATTTACCTTGCTAGATTTGTTTTCTCTAGGGAGTAAAAAGGATTACACCCCTAGAGAAGAACAAACCTAGCTATTACACAAGAGACTCCATAACCCAATTAATAAGGCACTAATCTAATTTTCATGGAGATATAAAATCATTGCATTGGTATATGTGAAAAGATGATATTTTGCAATTGTCTAAGTTGGAAGTTATCTATCATGCTTATGGATTTCATGTGCCCTTGAGACGTCTTGATTGGCCAATTATTTCTTCTTGTTGTTATAAATTAATGCTACAACCATTAGGGTTGCAGCAAACTCATCTAAATCTCTTCATTTACTCACTATTCTACCACTGAAATTGCAATCCTTGGTGATAATTCTACTAGTTATTGGCTAATTATTGGGTGGTTTACTTGCTTTTTTCTGTTGTTAGAATTTGTTTTTGTAGAAATTGTTTACTATAGCCATTTGGATGTTACAATACTTATTGATAACATCATATAACATCCCTCAAACATCATCAAAATATTTCTCTAATCATTGGACGTTTTTCTATTCATTGTTATCTTTATTTCCAAGTATCTTGTACATGATTTTGATTGATAATTTGCAGTTGTCATTACTTGTCTTGTTTCGGGAAGGGATAATGTTGTTTTGTAGGTGCATGACCTTTGGAAATCATTTACCCTTTTCCAAGACTCTTTTTCAAGACTTTCTCCACTTCCAAGCTTGACCTATAAGGGACTCGTTCATCATCGTCTCACTTTCCATCTCAATCCCCCTAGGATCACTAGGATTCCCCTCTTGTGGTGATATCATCATCACTAAAGTGAGGGGAGTGTCTATATAAGGTGACAGTGGGTAGGTACTCCCATAGTTGTCACACTTCCATGGATTGGGTTGGGATTTTCCCAATCTACAAATTATGCGATAACACACCAAAATACACAACACTCCTCATGACTCAATAACCATCTGATTTTGTCTTTGATTAAGTCTCCACTTTTCGATCTATTCACTACCCATAAAAACACACAATGCAATCACAATGCAAAACAGTCATCCAATATGAACCTTCGTTCAATCGCGACCATTTATATACTTAACATATCGAGACCATCAGGTCTTCATCTTACAACCATCGTCTAATCATATCTCAGATTGATCTCGACCATTGATCTTTCCTTTACCCATACTTAGAAGATTTCTTGAAGTCTTATTGTAGGTTCGTGTGTCCAAGGTGTCTACGTTCAAACTTTTGCGGCCTCCAAAATGCATCGTTTGTGTTTCCCCGCACTCATATTGCATCTACACTTAAATGAATTTCCAAGCATTTCACCATGAGTCTATGAAACATCATGAGTTGTCGGATCTCTCACCCTCTGTACCATCTGATATGAGACATGTGGCAACCTTTTGGGCCGTTGGATCTCTCACCCTTTGTCATGTCCGATCTACTCCTCATACTTAGACAATTTTGCATCATTCATCATGCTCCATGATCTCTTGTCACTTATTCAATCTTGATACTTAGTTAATTCTCGAATTTCATTATGGGTCGCTGGTCTACAACATTTCCCCAATTCTTATAGCCTTGTAAATCCGACCGATTCTTGACACTTAGTCAAATTTTTGAACTCCTCTGCGGGTCTCCTATACTTAGTCGATTTTCAAACTCCTACCGCAGGTCTGTGATACATTTCCATTCTTCTCGTATTCATGACTTTGTCTGCCCGATCCAATCTTGGTAATTAGTGTATTTTCTAAGATTCCACAGCAGGTCCACGGGTCTCCTATACTTAGCCAATTTTCGACCTTCTTAGCATGATTTTGTCGGACATCTTCATCCATTCTTCTCTTGTCAACTTTATTGTTAATCTTCATACTTATCTATTTCTCAAGATATCAGTTGATTCCTGGTACTTAGTTATTTTGTAAGATTTCACTGAGGATCCGCGGGTTCATGCTCAATTATTCACATACTCTTGATCCTCCTTTGCACTCACTATCTCCGCGATGTCCTGATACTTAGTTATTTTCTAATATATCTTGTGTTGATGTGGAAGATGAAGTGGTTTCCATGTGGATGTCTTCTTCTGCACTTGATGATGTGTCATCGACACGTTTTTTGACTTGTGGCGATGTTGTGGAACTACCATGGACAAGTTGACCCACCAAGTATCGAACCTCAATCTTCGATCTTAACCATTGATCTATGGAGATGAACGGTCAGGATCTAATTTCTCAAAATTTAATCATTTACGTAAGGTTCCATAGCTCTTTTGCTCGCTTTCACTCAAACTAAGTGATAACGCGTTTTCATTATAAACTCTTTTGATCACGATTTCCCAATGAATGTGGGATATATCGTTTTGTGGAAAACTTATGTTGTATCTTCAAACTTTTACATTGAATTCCTTACCAGACTTATTATCGCTTCAAGTTTATATCTCATTCATCTAACAATTGTGATCGCTCATCTGCTCACCACAAAAGTGTAGCCACATTTTCCTCACATGCACAGAGCTTATTCTTCTACACCATCGAGCTTCAACAAGATGCAATTAGTCTACCATATAACTCTTCCACTGGTTTTTTTTCATTTGGTAGCACAAAGGAGCACTTATAGAGACTCATTAGTGTGTTGTAGTCTTCTTTTTGTATGTAGTTTTTATCACCATCATTCACACAGAATCGCACAGGTACATACTCAATTACTTCCATCTGGTTTGATTTGTAGTGTAGAGACTTTCTCGATTGTCTAATTTTGATTCTATACTTGGACCTGTCGTTCACACATCATAGTCTCCCCATGTTTTTAACATCAGTGAGTTAAGAGAGAGATGGGGGGAGAGTGAGGGAGATACAGAGGGAACAAGGGAGAGAGGGGAGAGAGAGGGGGAGACAAAAATACGAGTAAGTGAGCAAGTGAGAGAGATAAAGAGATAGGTCGGAGAGAGAGGGGAAGATAGAGGGAGGGAGGGAGGGAGGGAGGCAGAGAGAGTTTGGGAGAGAGAGAGAGAGGAGGAGGGAATACAAAGAGAGGGAGAGAGAGTGATAGATGCATGAGAGAGAGAGAGAGAGAGAGAGAAGAGGAAAGAATAGGGAAGATAGAGAAAGGGGAAAAGGGGTGGGGGGGAGTGTAGTGTAGCTAGGAAATAATATGGGGTATCTAGAGAGGTACCCAAGAGGAATAATAGTAGAGATATATTGTTATGTATAAAGGATACTTTTAGTAAACAAGACCTAGTGTGTACACAATAAATGTAAGAGGGCTTACTAGAAGGTTCCTCTATAATGTTCTTAGAGTGTAAACAGTGTAATGGGAATGATTGATGAATATTGTATCTGGAGCATAGCTCATTAAAAGGTTTCCCCATCGAAGAGGCAAGTGATCAGGAGCGGATCCCTTACTTAAAATGATCACTTGTAAGGTGTTTTCCTACCTTAAGGGTTTTCTATAAAATAAAGGAGATTTTCCACATTGTTCTTTGTATCTTGTGTGGTGATTGCATTTGTAGATCTTTGATATTTAACGAGAAGAGATCAAGCGAGTAAGAGGGAGAGAGAGAGGGGGGAAATGGGGAATGAAAGGGAGAAAAATAAAGAATGGCACAAGGAGGAAGGTGGAGATAAGACATAAAGAGAGAGTGAAATAGAGAGATGGAAAGAAGAACAATGGGAAGAGAGAGAAGAGAAGAGAAAGACAAAGAAAGGGGAAGAAAGAGAAAGAGAAAAAAACAATGAAAAAAGAAAAAAGGTGGAAGAGAGAAGGGAAAAGCTATATTTATATGTTAAAAAAATACAATATATAAAATAAATTGATATTTTACTCTAGTTAATTTTAAAATAGAGTGTATCTATTTTACTTTAATAACACAAACTCAATATTAATTCATTATACATCACCAATACATCATCATAAAATATTTGTTTAAAATATTTAAGGGCAAGTGGGAAAATATTAACACCCTCTTAACTATTAATTCATTATACATCACCAATACATCATCATAAAATATTTGTTTACCAATACATTATCATAAAATATTTGTTTAAAATATTTAAGGGCAAGTGGGAAAATATTAACACCCTCTTAACTATTAAATATTAACTAGGCAGCAAACCCATTCTCTTTTCATGTAAAAAAATGGATGTGAATCTGGTCTGGTCAGATTTTCAGAAATAATATGAGTTTTTTTAAGGATCAAAATTCTATGCATTTTAGAATTTGATCTCAAAAAATTTGTCTTATTTTAAACTCACATACTCAAAAAATTTGAACAGAATTTTGGATTGATCGAAAATTTAAAATAAAGCAGCCTGAAAACCTACCGAAAAAGTAACTCTATTGAGAGACTATACTGTCACTGTTCACATTGTATAATCTGATTTGTAGGTTGGATTGGCTGTTGAAACTTGTAGAGACAACTGTGAGGTGTGTATTTTCATATGGCGGTCCCATGCTGAAGGTGGCTGCAGTTAGGTGACTTTCACAAGATTCAATGTCCTATAAATACAAATCTCCTCTACAATATATTTGCATAGCAACTTAGAGTTTGGGAGCTTTACTTCCATCTCAAACCGCGGAGAGCAAAGCAGAGTTGTGAGTATTTCTGTCTGCTTCTTAGGCTCTGCTGTTTCAAACAATGCGCATATTCTCTGCAATTTTTTTGTTGGGTTCGACTCAGGTTTTTACCGTTCATCGATGTTTTCTCTGCAAAGAATATTCCCTATTCTTAGAAGTTTATTCTATTCTTTCCGGGCGTTATTTAGCATAAGATCCCATAGATTCAACTAGTTTTTTTTGGCTACTGCGGTTTTTAGTTCGACGTAAATGGAGGTCGCTGTGTTTTTCTATCGCTGCCATTGTGCTGACTTATTCGGCATCAATGGCCATCACTATTTCTGCATAATAAGATCTGTTAGAATGCTATTACAATTGTTAGAATGCTATTACAATTGTGAGGATGATATTACAATTGTTCCCAATTTGATGTTTGTTATGAATATTTATTTACAACATTTGGCAACGATGGTAACGAGGCTAATTTGATTTATGATATGATATATATTTATATAGTTTTATATAAACATGATTATAGAAGCTTGTTATTAGTTACATGTTTAAATCCAAAAAAATAGAATATGTAATTCAGATGAGATATGATATCTCTATATTATTAGATTAAAGGA
>JZKD02S1034517.1:207252-217774 GCA_000966675.3 Picea glauca | reverse complement strand
TATGATGGAGGATTTTCTTGGAGCTGATTAGACAATGGATGAAATGAGAGAAGAAAATAGTGTACAACATTGTGGTGAAGAAGGTCATGTGGTGCAATATCTTATTGGATAGTCAAGAGTCCCAAAATAGGGGTTCATTGCCCCTACCAATATTGAGCATTGCGCGACGAAGAACTCCTAAACACATTCAGGTTTATGAAAGTGGTCTAGCATCACTTGAATGTAAGTTACCTAATTGTACTATTCGTTATCACTCTTATAAAATCATTCAATAATATTTTGAACCAAAATCCGATGCTACTAAATGTCAATTATTTTTATCTTTGTTAAAATATAGAAGTTTGATTGTTGTTAGGAGAATTTTAGGCATTAAAAAAGTCAAAAGTGTAGAAACAAATCATCATATAGTACGAAACCTTGTAGATGTTTTTCAAACAATTGGTAAGAAGTCTTGTTCTAAAGATCACAATGCATCCCGACGTGTCTTGTCCCAATCAATTGTTAGCAAGATCACAAGAAAACATTGTTTTATACAACAAACCTATCACCTATTGAAATGAAATGTCAAAACCCTTAGAAGGTATTCTCATAGATGAGATAGCCTCGACACGGGTGCCCCAACATATTTGTGGGCCTTCATTGGAAGGCTACCTCATTCTGACATGAAGTTAATTGGAGTGGTTAAGGGACTAGTTCAGGATTTCTAGCATGAGAACACAAGGCCCTCTTCCAACCAAAAAGATGTACTAAAATTGAGAATGGGATCCAGGGACCGTAAACCCAATATTAAACACTTTTTGACATTACATAGACAAAATTGTATGAGAGATTCATAATAACAGTACATAGGGCACTTAACTTAGGCCAAATATCTTTCCATAAATGCAAGCCTTGGCAAGTTCGAATAAACACAATTCGTAACATGCGTTGTGGTAGATATCAAATTGAGTATGTTTATTATTATGACACACATATATATGTATATATTTCGTGTTTTCATAACACCAAATCACTTCTATAAACCAAATCGTAAAATCAACCCTTAAATAATTACATTTTAAGGTTATTTTATCACTCCAACCACAAGATAATACATAATGGCATGAAAATATCACCATTTCAGATGTCAACATTCAACATAACTTCAAAATATTTGTTTTATTTTAAATAAAAAAGTCTATACAAATTACATTTAATGAAACATAAATTGTTTTGTTACATTGTCCATATTCAAAACAAAAGAGCTAAGAAATTTTGTTATATATTCTCCATAATAAAAACAGATAATTCATAAAACATAGAAATGATTCATAACTTCATGTAATATGATATGTAACTGAGAACGCTCATTTATGGTTACCATACAAACATCATATTGATAAAAAAAAAATACATAAAATGTTTCATACACTTAATCAAATTCATCCATGGATTCTAACACACCATCAGAATCTACATTGTCTTTAGATAAATGACTGGATGAAGATGTAGAAGATCCATATTCTTCTCTATTATCAATGAGTGCACCATATGAGTCTACATGTATGCCCAACATTTCAGATGTCAAAAGCCTCTTTGATCTACGACTAGGTTCAACAAAATCCCATCTTGAACTTATCTCTTGTGGCAGCAACCTCTTGATAATCTCTATGGTCCTAAAGAGAAGAGTTCCTCTCTTTGTCAAATTGAAGTCATAGAAAAGTATGTCAACATCTCTAATTTTAAGAGGTCGTTGTGATGATGATTTATATTTTGACCCTTTATTTTTCTCTTTCTTTGGTTTTGGTTCTCAACCACCATATCTTTCTTGTACACACCATTGAATGAGTGTGTACTTGTTGCATACCAATGAACTTCAACTGCTATAACATCTTCATTTTCTTTATCGGTCCTTATAACCTTTGCAATCCATAATGGATAACCATGTGGATCTTCAGTCGCTAAGACTGCAATCATGCAACCTTCCTTAATATCTTGTGTTGAACCCTTGTAAAGATCTTCCATGGCTTCACGTTGTGCATGTGATCTTCTAGAACCAATATACATTTCTATTTCCTCTACCTGTGAAAACTCAATAGCATCTTGAGATTCTTATTGTTCAACAATGTTTTTTTATTCAAATTCATTTGATCTATTTTGTGGCCAAATAAATGGATTCTTTAAAAACAGATCTTCATTTGTTGAGTTTGAAATTATGTCACTTTAATCATTGCAAAAATACTCCCACCAAACAGAATCAACAACATCAAAGTACTCATATGTATATTTAATGGACTTTTTTATTTCCTCCAAGCATTCAGAATAATCTACATCTCTATTACTCCTTCGTGCATTATGGATTTCAACAACTGATTGTAATAACATTAACTTTGATGCAAATATTGGATGATCTGGAATGAACTTTAAAAATGCCAAACCTGATGAAGGCCCCCATTCTACAGTAGTTGAATACTTCTTGCCCCATATAAGTGTTTTCCCATCAACTTTTTTCAAGCAAAATTGATGTTGGAAGCTATTGTAATTAAGCTTATCAATACATTTTTCTTCACCATGTGATCCCTGGATAAATCTTCACATGTCAACAGTTTCTTCTAATATGTGAAAAATAGGCTCTGGAATGTATGATTTCTTAATATATTCAATTAATGATGGTAGGCTTCCAACATTTTCCCTCTTCAATGTTACTGAAAAATGACTCAACATTTGATCAATATGATCATGCGTGTGTCCAACAAGAAGGAAAAAAACTTTAACCTTTTGAAAGATTCCCAGTTCAACAAGTATGCTGAGATATCCAAAGACAATTTGATTTTTGTTTTCACAACTAGTGTTGTCCAACTGTAGATATAGAAATTGAGGAAGATTACCAAACCAATTATTGATCACACAATGAATTATGGTGATGGTCAAATTTGCATCATTATGAATATTTGGAGCTATGAAGTAAACCCTTGGACACATTGTTCCATTAAAAACCATACAACCAACCAAGTGAAACTGAATTAAATTCTCTTCCTGTAAAAATTTTGGTGTACAGAAAAAATGTGGCAAAAGTGTTTTTTCTGGTCCATGCCATCAATTATCATACCCATATATTTTTTTGGCGCATCATAACACGTCTTTCTATGTTTGTACAACTTTTTCCTTTCACTTGATTGTTGATTCTTGTGTTCTTGAAGTGCTTTGACTATACAATATGCACATGACACAAAATGGAAATATTGATAATATGTTTTCATAGTTGATAACTATCGAATTTAAAGAAAAACAATTGTAAATATATACCTCTTTCTACCCCTTCAGATTTATCTCTTATTGCTTTAAAAGAAGCACATATACTGTAAATACACATCTATGACTTCTTAGGAATACAAACATTATTGAATTGTCTCTTCCATACTCTTGTAAAATATGCATATGAAATAAAATTATGACTTCCTTCAACACTTTCGTCATATTCTTTGTATAACTTGTAGATTTCATTCCTTGAGAAATTATCTGGGATATGTATTGTCTCTCTATCTGACATAGACTCTCCATGGTTGGAAAAGAAGTCTCGTATCCATGAAAATGCAGTGTTTGTTAATAGGCCAATCTCTCGTCCATGATGTACCTTTGAATAAAATGTAGGATATTTTTCCAATCTTGTTTGGATCCTTGATAGAAGAAGATTACCAATTGAGTAGATTTTATTGAAATCCTTTCTGCAAAGTAAAATATTACCAATATGATAATCATATATTGTCTTCATAGATATCATGCACCCCAATAAATATGAATTTTTCATGTTCTTATCCATTGACAAATAATTCTTCCTTTTCTGCAAGGAATACATGTAGTCTATTGACGCAACCCGCACTCCTCGGAGCACGATCGCCTCACCAGGACCTTCTCTTCTCTCAGCCCGAAGAGTACAAATACTCTTCTATCTTCCTATCGAAAGATCTACCCACAGATTCTTCCTTATTCGACCCCCTTCTCTGCACTCGGAGGATCGGAACTTCGCGAGTTCAAATTTGAATCCGGGACTCTCGGATCTCTGAGACCCGAGATGTCGGTCAATCGTTGACTTCCCTTACTCCGCTATCGGAACTTATCTATATCGCGACTTCGCGATTCGCGACGATCCACCCTCACAGTTCCAACCGCCGATACGCGATGCGCCGAGATGTCGATCTCGCGATCTCGCTCTTTCGCGTCCTCACCACTTGCGAGACCAATCTCTTAGCCCTTCAACTCCCAAGACCCGATGTCCCAAGATCACCTGCCACGTCCCCACTCTCATGGTCCCTGCAATCTACGAAATTTCTCGGAACTTCGCACCTCGCGATCTCCACGGTTTGTTCCAAATCGCTTCCACGTGAAACATCGATATGTCCAATCCACGAATAGAGTCACGCTCCCCGTGATTCCAAATCGATGCTCCTGCTCTCCCGGGCTTCGAAATTCTTCCGCCTTCACTGTAGACTTCACGTCCACTTTCCTCCTTACGTAATCCCCACACAAGAAGTGTCTCTCCACGAGACTTGTCCGTCAACCTGTGTCTATTCCTTGTAACCTGCTCACGCACAACTTTTCTCTGCTACCCTTCGACAACTTCGAAGGCCTATCTCTTCTGAGCTTCCACGACTTCAATTCCCTCGGGAAGAAATTCTTGCACGCACTCCTTGCGGAAACCCTTCAAACACGCTAAGTGTTGAAGTCTCCAATCCTACGCACTTCTGCAGCAGAAATCCTTCAATCATTTTGCTCAGAATCACAACTCTGAGTCTTCGGCTAGCCTGCGCACGCCTTGCACGGCTCTGGTGCCAATCCTACACTTCTGAGAGCTTAGAACAAAAGTTATGCCTACTTGAACCCTGCATTCACGCACTCCTTGCAGACAAACTCAACTGCACTCCTTGCAGGAATTCTCTGGTTCAAGATAGAGAAACAATTGTAACTAACTCCTTGTCCTCAGGACTTCATTCATCAGTCTCATGAATGTACTTGACGCGTTTGTCAAACCAAACGACATGACCAGCCATTCGTACAAACCTCCGTTTGTCTTGAATGTTGTCTTCCATTCATCACCTTCCCTCATGCGAATCGGATGATATCCTCTCTTCAGATCAATCTTTGAAAAATAATTTTCCCCACTCAGGCAATCCATCAGATCATCCATTCTCGGCAGTGGAAATATGTACCTGATGGTTATCTTGTTTATCACTCTTGAGTCAATACACATTCTCTAGCCTCTGTCTTTCTTCGAACTGAGCACTGTCGGTACAGCACATGGACTCAAGATTTCCCGAACCAATCCTTTGTCCATCAAATCTTGGACCTGTCTTTTGACCTCTTCATTTTCTTGCGGCGTCAACCTGTACGCGGCTTTATTTGGCAAACTGGCTCCTGGTATGAGGTCTATGTGATGACTCACACTCCTCATCGGTGGCAACGAATGAGGTAAGTCATCCATGATGATATCAGCGAACTCTCCCAGCAGTTCCTGAATCTCATCTAGTAAATCATCCACCCTTGTGCTAGTCAGAATAATCCTTGGCTTTCTGACAACAAAGAATTGTGGATCTTCCCTTTTCTCTATCTCTGTGAGAAGTTCCTTCCCACTCATGAGAAGTATTGTGCTGTTTACTTCTGATTTCACTTATTTATCCTTTATCGGAAGCAATCTGTGTGTTTTCCCATCCTTCTCCAAGGTATAGGTGTTCATCCTCCCATCGTGAACCACATTTCTGTCATATTGCCATGGTCTACCCAGCAATACATGACATACATCCATGGGAATAACATCACACAAGATTTTTTCATTATATCCCGTAATTTTGAATTCAACTAAACATTGTTTAGTGACACTCACATGATGTCCTTTTTGTAGCCATGATACTTTATATGGACTCGGGTGATCAGTCATCTCCAGCTCCAGTTTCTCCACCATCTCGGTCGAAACGAGATTGTATGTGCTTCCGCTGTCCACGATGACCTTGCATTTCTGACCCTTGGTTTTGCATGCGGTTCTGAACAGTCGGCTTCTCTGAGTTGTGTCCTCCACCTCTTTCTCGGGTGTTAAGAGAACTTTATGCATCCCAAGCGATCTTCCGCTTTCTGCATCTTCATTCTCAGCATCACGCTTCTGCGCCTCGGTGATGTGAGCTTCTTCGCTATCCTTCTTCTTCTCTGGACACTCAAATGACTTGTGCCCATTCTTCCCACATGTAAAACATGTGATTATTCCACCTCGGCCTCTTCCTCTTCCTCTAATACGAGGAAGAGTGTTTGCATCAGCATAATCTTCTCGCTGATCATTATGTTTTCCTCTCAGTTCAACATATGGCTGTCTTCGCTGTGAGGTTCCACCTCTTTCAATCTTACCCTGAGGTTTATTCCATTCCTCCTTGGGCTTCTGGTATTTGTCCTGTGCAACTGCCTTGCCTCTGGGCTAACTCCTACCTCACCCTCGCTGACCTTGCTTACGTCTCAGCTTCTCTTCGGCTTTCAGAGCCATCTGGTATGCATCCTCAATTGTTCGGATGGTCACCATACTTAATTCATCCTGAATGTCATACCTCAGACCATTCAGATATCTGGCTACCTTTTCATCATCGCTCTCCTGATGACCTGCTCTGATGTTGAGCCTGTAGAACTCTTCGGTATACTCTTTTACCGTCATCAGCTTCTGTCTCAGGTTCTGCATTCACCTGAACAGTGTGATCTGATAATCCCTTGGAATGAACTTCGCTTTCATCTTCGCGATCATCCAATCCTAGCTTTTGATCTTTTGTTTGCCCTTGCAGCGCCTATCAGCTTGCAGCTCGTCCCACCACAACGCTACATGTCCCTTCAACCGGGTGACGGCATGTCTGACTTTCTTGTCCTCTTCGATCTCCTCATAATCGAAGTAGGTGTCAAGAGCTCGGATCTAATCTAGCAACTCTTCTGCATCCAGACTCCCCTCATAGACTAGAATATCCATTTTCGCCTTCGTCCCCATTCTGGCTATGGCTTTGATCAACCGCTCGGTTGATGCATCCTCTGCTGTGACTTCTTCTGTATGTCTAGCTTCCTCTTCAACTTCGGAATCACTAAGATCCCCTGCACCAACTCCACGTCTTTGCGTTGTCTCCATCTCCTCGAGTCTTGCTCGGAGATCTCTCATTTGGCGCTCCATCTCTGGATTTTCTGCTGGTCTACCTCTTCTTCGCACCTCCCTGTCTTCTGGGTCAGGTGACTGCCTTTCCCTCCTGGGTGGCATAGCGTATTTACTCCTTCTCCTTATTTTCTATAGAAAGCAAAGAACTATTCCAGCTCTGATACCACTCTGACGCAACCCGCACTCCTCGAAGCATGATCGCCTCACCAGGACCTTCTCTTCTCTCGGCCCGAAGAGTACAAATACTCTTCTATCTTCCTATCAGAAGATCTACCCACAGATTCTTCCTTATTCAACCCCCTTCTCTGCACTCGGAGGATCGGAACTTCGCGAGTTCAAATTTGAATCTGGGACTCTCGGATCTCTGAGACCCGAGATGTCGGTCAATCGCTGACTTCCCTTACTCCGCTATCGGAACTTCGCTATATCGTGACTTCGCGATTCGAGACGATCCACCCTCATGGTTCCAACCACCGATACGCGATGCGTCGAGATGTCGATCTCACGATCTCACTCTTTCGCGTCCTCGCCACTTGCGAGACCAATCTCTTAGCCCTTCAACTCTCGAGACCCGATGTCCCAAGATCACCTGCCACGTCCCCACTCTCATGGTCCCCGCGATCTACGAAATTCCTCGGAACTTCGCACCTCGCGATCTCCACGGTTTGTTCCAAATCGCTTCCACGCGAAACACCGATATGTCCAATCCACGAATAGAGTCACGCTCCCCGTGATTCCAAATCGACGCTC
The DNA here is from genome assembly GCA_000966675.3 of Picea glauca. Classification (NCBI taxonomy): domain Eukaryota; kingdom Viridiplantae; phylum Streptophyta; class Pinopsida; order Pinales; family Pinaceae; genus Picea; species Picea glauca. The sequence continues at coordinate 209,877 of JZKD02S1034517.1, read as the reverse complement.
CTACTCTCCCGGTCTTCGAAATTCTTCCGCCTGCACTGTAGACTTCACGTCCACTTTCCTCCTTACGTAATCCCCACACAAGAAGTGTCTCTCCACGAGACTTGTCCGTCAACCTGCATCTATTCCTTGCAACCTGCTCACGCACAACTTTTCTCTGCTACCCTTTGACAACTTCGAAGGCCTATCTCTTATGAGCTTCCACGACTTCAATTCCCTCGGGAAGAAATTCTTGCACGCACTCCTTGCGGAAACCCTTCAAACACGCTAAGTGTTGAAGTCTCCAATCCTGCGCACTCCTGCAGCAGAAATCCTTCAATCCTTTTGCTCAGAATCACAACTCTGAGTCTTCGGCTAGCCTGCGCACACCTTGCACGGCTTTGGTTCCAATCCTTCACTTCTGAGAGCTTAGAACAAAAGTTATCCCCACTTGAACCCTGCAGTCACGCACTCCTTGCAGACAAACTCAACTGCACTCCTTGCAGGAATTCTCTGGTTCAATATAGAAAAACAATTGAAACTAACTCCTTGTCTTCCCAGACTTCACTTTAACCATGAAATCACATACACAGCATATAAAATCAAATGCATGACAAGAAGAAAACATTCATGAGCATAATGTCATCAATACACAGAGAATAACACAACCATGGAATTGAATCAAATCTTTTCTATTAATTCAATATCTATACATGGAAGTTCCTCATACACTTCTCTGCTCTGCTCTTCTCTTAAGAATGTTCTCAATGATCATGTTACAATGTACAAAGGAGGGTGTCTATATCACGTTTCCCTCTCGAGCTCTAAATATATCTAATCTAGAATTAAATGTTCTATCTACTATACATTAAATATATTAAATGCCTCATCTACCTAAGGACGTGAGCTATCCTCTCAAGGTCCATTTCAATATACAAGTGCGCTTCATCAAATCAACTCATTAATGTTTTGCGCAACAATATCAAGATGGTTCAAAACTTGTGCTGGCGCTGTCCAGTTGTTCCCCGTGTTCACGCTGGCTCGCTTGACGTGTGCGATGCTCCTGCATCATCTATACTTTTCAAACAATTCTTATGACAACAATCACTAGAAATCAAATCACCGATGGAAAATGATTTAGTGAGAAATTATTTCCCAGACCTTGTATAACTAGAATGATTTGGATTTATATAAAAAATTATATTCCTTGTCCTGGACACAATATTTATTTGCAATCTCTCCACCATTTGAACATCATCACTAGGAGGAATATCATTCTCACTATAATCATACATAGCATTATGAGAAGACCGAACAAGATTTTTGATCACCTTGATTTGTTTCACCTGAATGATTTAGAACATGATATCCTTGCCTGGGTCCATCATCATCTTGATTGATAATATCATTGAGAATAGAAATATCAAGATCATCATCAACAACACAATAACCTACAAGAAAGTGTGCACAATCAACATAATCATCTTCACTACTTTTGAAATATCCAATTGAGGGAAATTCTACATCATCCTCACTACTTCCCTCAAAATGTTGACCTGGAGGAAAATCTTCAACATTCTCATTAGTACCTTTGAAATCATCACTTCGAGGAAACTCTTCATCATCTTCATTGGAACCTTTGATTTCTCATGCTAAAACAATACCTTCACCATCCATGTCAGCACCTTCAAAATCCTCACTTGGAGGAAACTTTTCATCATCCTCATTATTCCCTTCAAAATCCTCACCTGGAGAAGAATATTCACCATCCTCATTAGTACATTCAAAATCCTCACTTGGAGGAAAATATTCATCGTTCTCATTAGTCCCTTCAAAATCCTCACTTGGAGAAATATCTTCTTCCTCCTCATATGTACCTTAAAAATCATCACTGGGAGGAAAATCTCCATTATACTTATTTTTGCTTTGCAAATACTCACTAGGAGGAAGATTTTCATCCTCCTCATTAGTACCTTCAAAATCCTCTCTACTACCTTGATAATCCTCACTTGGAGGGAAATTTTCATTATCGTCATCAATACCTGCAAAATCCTCACTTGAAGGAAAATATTCATCTTTCTCTTTACTCCCATGAAAATCCTCACTTTTAGGAAAATCTTCATCATCTTCTTTATTGCCTTGAAAATCCTCACTTGGAGGAAAATATTCATCATCCCCATAGATACCTTCAAAATCCTCACTTGGAGGAAAATATTTATCATCATTAGTAGTACCTTGGAAATCCTCATTTGGAGGAAAATCTTCATCATTTCACCATATTCCTCCCCTTCATCATTGGTGCCTTCAAAGTCTTCAGAATTAGGACTTTCTCAAACAATATGTTCAATATCATTGCTTGCATTATGATCAAAGTTCTCACTAAGTGAAACATATGACTCCTCATTTACATTAGAAGTACTCCCACCACATTTGTCAATCTCAGAAGAGGAGGCATGTGAACAAGATGTTGATGCTCCAAAAATAAAATCCTCTCTATTTGATGAAGCCATCACTACTCACTATGAACATATAATGGTGCAAATGCCCACTCTCCCAATGACATTCTTATAGCTTGTGGAATGAACATTTCCCTCCAAAATATTCCCTCCAAATTTTCCCCCAAACTTTACCTCTCAAAATTTCCCTCCA
>JZKD02S1034517.1:143430-196582 GCA_000966675.3 Picea glauca | reverse complement strand
CCGCACATCACTCTTCATGATGGATGGATACTCCTCCATCATGGCATCTCTCCATACTAGATGCATCCTCATAACATGAAGGCTCATAATCAATGATGTGGCTCATAGATGCGGCATAGCATGGATATCATTGAGGTCTCTTGCTCTCTCGGAAGGTACTATGAGGAGCTACATGTCTTTCTGCCTCCTGCAGAGTGTGACGAGTCCATGTAGGTCTCTTCTGACCTACTACAATATTTCTAGAAACATCAACTGGAGGGGGAGAAGGAACCATCTCTTCTTATTTCTCACTATCAATATCCATGTGAGATCCTCTAGATATCATGAAGTCTACCTCCTCCTCAAAGGTAACATCTATGCTCACCTCAATCTATCTCTGACCAGGGATGTAGATCTGGTATGCCTTCGAAGACTCATTGTACCCCACAAATGTAGCCTTTCTTAGTAAAGGGTCTAGCTTGGTCCTTTTCTCCTTGGGTACATGAATGTATATTTGAACACCCAAATATCCTGAAGTGTCCAACCTCAGGCTTCACTCCGGTGAAGGCCTCCTTGGGAATCATGTTCCTCAAAGTCTTATGAGGACTTTTGTTCTGTGAATGGTTGTATCCATGATCATTAGAACTATCTCTGCTATCTGGTATGATCCTGTTATGAAGGTATAATGCTCCTAGAATTTAGCATCATGTCTGGCAATGTCTCTCCTTGACATCATGTTGGAAGGTCCTGGCCTCCATGTCTTCCTCTTTGCATGAGCCAACTGACTCCCTCTTTCTAGGAGAACCCTGGTCCAAAATGACCGCTGCCACACCAACCATGTTTTTTTTCCCTATGTATTTTAAGGATCTCCACTTTAAATGAGAATAAACACAAGGAGAACCACCATTCTAGCTAAAATGATGAATGTGGGTAAACTAGAATCACGTCGTTTTTTAATTGCCCAGAATGTAAAGAGAGTAAGGCTCAACACAACAACAATAGTTAGAATAGTCGATTCCATTATAACACTCTATGGACACCACTTGTGCGACCTATTTGATACCTCTTCGATCATAATAACGAGAAAATAATTATTGCCATCAAATCCAAACAATATAGTTCTGGTCTGCTACCAAACTAATTCAACCAAACAATATAGTTCTGGTCTATATTTCTAGACGAGCTGATCGCTTTTCTCAAGGAATTCCTCATCCAGATATCTGACCCCCAAGATGCATCCATATCTTGTGCTCGACATGCGCCCATGATTTTATGATAATTATCGCCCAACAAATTTCGTAGTGGAGCTTCCACTTTGTACTAAGCTCTGCTGGAAAAACTAACGATGGGATTTCAAAGGTAATGAATTTACCATAATGATCCAAAAACTCAAAATATTTCCCACATTGAATTTGTAAGTGCACAATCATCCTTCTCGTGTGTAACACTCCCAAGTTTTCAGTGCATCCCAAAGCGTTGGTGGAAACCTTTCAACTCGTCTGATTGCAGCCATTTGTTTTCGAGGCCCATGCATGAACTAAGAGGTCGCAAAGGTATCTGATGAAATTTCAAGCTGAAATTGTATATAAAATTCATAACTTGTTCATCACACACTTTAGAAGCACTTCGCTTCTTTGTTTTAGGTAATAACCAGAAATTGGAGCATGGCGTGGAAGGTGCTTCGACAACTTAGTCATAATTATCACGACATAAGCTATGTGCATGTCACAGATAAATATCAATGCAGTAGTTGCAATGAACCCGATGATGGTTTCAGATTCCAATGCTCGCCTTGTAACTTCAACCTCCACGACTCGTTCTCTAAATCTCCCAATGTGCTTACTCCCCAAAACCACAATCGTACTCATCTTGAACATCGACTTGACATCAAGTGAGTTCTAGTTTCACCTAGACATCATTGCGAGGTTTTTGGAGAGAACGTGATTGGGCGTGTAACATATGGTTGTCGTCAGTCTTTCAAGGACTTCCATCTATCGTGTGTATATCTACCTCACAATATACAACATCCTTTATATTTAGAGCATGTCATAAGTGCCACGTCCAAAACATTTGAGTGTCTCATTGGAAAACATCCATGACCCCTCTTCGAAATATCCATTAATCACAACATTTTCTTAGAGTTTATCCGAAGTAGAAAAATCATTTTCCTGGGCCCTCCCATGAGGGAGTCAAGCCCAGCCCCACTATGATACCATGTTGGTTTTTCTTCATATGAGATATGAGAGATATTTGATATATTATTACAATAATGAGTGTTCCATATATAGGGAACATAAGGTGACCATCCATGAAAGGATGTGTCCCTTGAATAATCAATAACTATTTATTATTATCATTTACTTATTATATATGATATTTAATAATCAATAATAATTATATTATTAATTATTATCTTTAGAGAATGTCTTCCCGATGTTGTCTAAACATCAACAAGTAGGGGCTTGAACGGTTGTTGCAGTGCATCGTTCTGACCTAGTTCTCGTCCTTGGTAAAGTAGAAACAAAAGCAGGGGTTTTCCTTTTCGTAGCTTTAGGAGTAGGAGGGAGTTCTTCAACAACAGTTGTTGCAGCTGAGGGTTGAGGCTCATGACTTGGTCCAGGGATTGCGTTGTCAATTGTTGGCTCAATCACAATGACAGGCATAGGCTTTAGTTGTTCTGGCTCAACATTGTCGATGCTTTTATGAGTGGTGTTAGAGGTGCTTCTGGTTTTGCGTGTGGTTCTCGGAGTCGACTTATGGGGAGTTACAGTCATATCTTTAACTGTTGGAGCAGTCGAAGGCACAGGATTTGGTTGCTCGGGGTTGGTCATAACAATAAGCATAGAATTTGGTTGTTCTTCCAATTCAGGTAATGGGCCATTAGGAATTCCCATTCCTCTACGAATCAACAACCCTATCAGTTTGTGATTGGAAAGACAATTCATGGGATTCTTCGATCTCTTGACAAAGTGAGCCATATTTTACAAGGAATGAAGAAGGTAACAAGGGATGTTTATTAGCTTCTGATGTCTTAAATGTGACAGTAGTATAAAATCAGAAAAATAAACTACTTTATATCTTCCTTCACATGTAATGTACCTTTTTACAAATTCGGATACTTTCCCCCATGGTTCTGGTAAGGAACTTACATCTGCACCTCGGCCCTTGGTCTAAACTTTCTCATTGTCCACGATAAAACCCTTATGTGTGTCGGGAAGATGTGCTTTTATGTTAAACCATCTTTCTCCTGTGGTCGGAAACGTTGTCACAGCAGCCATACTTTCTTCTTTCACTGGAATCCTTACCCCGTTCACCATTGAATACCCTTCTTTGAGATTTTGACTGAACTCCAATACCTCTGCGTCATTAAATCCCTACAGCTTCTTAAAATAAGAAATCCATCCAGCCTGTAGAAATATTCGATAAACATTCAGGTGTAGCAGCAATGCATCCAGATTTTTCGTTTCATATCTCACAGTTGATCCTCCCATGATGTTTCTTTAGAGTTTAACAGTCTCTTAGGAGGAGAAACCAACACCTAAACCAGAGACATAGCAAGGTTGAACGTGGATTTCATAAAGAACGCAATGTCTCAGCAACAATAAGCGTGGTCAAAAGGTGTCGGAGGTGAATATAAAAAGGGATTTTACTATTAGGTCAGCATGGATTTTCGTTCCCCCCCCCAACTAATTGGCTCTTGGTTTAACGAATTTAGGACAACCGGCAGGTAAGCATTAAATCTTGCTTCCATATCTACATCACTTAGACACGTAGGATTAATATTGTACCTCATAACTTACCGCATGAACCGATCTGTCGGAGTAACCACACTGTCCAATCGCCATTTGATCCACGTGGAATAGCTGTAATGATGAGAGATGGCTCTGGAACGTGAGAAATGATGATATGACAGGTGGAGCATAGGTGGAGTCCTTTCTATGGTTGACCAACTGGAAATCTGCGGATGTGGAGTCAAGTAATGATGAAGCAGCATTTTCTGACAGAGAGAGTGGAAAAGATAACAGCAGATATGACAAAACAGCAGTGTTTCATCCTGTAAAAATGGTAGAAATGCGAAAAATAGGTGAAGAAATATTTAAAATACTGAAAAGGAATAATAGCAGTAGGTGTATCAGCATGTAGTTTTGGTCAGACTGGTGGAATCAGGTGTGGCAGCATGTAAAGTGAAACAACAAAATAGTCGGGAAAATGGTGTAACAACGTGTAAATCGGCCAATTTGTCGAAAAAGAGTGTAACGACATGTAAAGTGACCATGGTGTAACAACATGGAAAGAGGTGTAATAGCATGTAACCCGGTCAAAAACAGAATCCCTTAGTTTTTAGGAGGGTTTTCAAACTTCAAAAACCAATCCTTTGGCTCCTTTTTTTGTAATCTACCGTGTTGTTCATCGATCTATCTGCACATAAGTAACTTCTTGATACCCTTTAGCTGAATTCATTAGTAAAACATAAAACATTTAAGCAAAAATAGAAAATTTTCAAATTTGCAGAGTTTATTTATATACAAGGTTTTATTGAAAAGAGAAAATTTCTATGGTTCAGAAAGGGAAGGAGAAATCTCCTTTCCCTTGAAAAAGTGATAATCTATATCATCTGTACATCTGGATTTAAATTCAGATTTGGAAAGTGGACATTGATACAGGCGCAAGCGATGACCATTTGCAAGTAACTGTGTATTAGATTCGTCAATAGTGATTAACCTGACTGTCCCATTGGGAAAAACAGTGTCTACCTCATAAGGTCCCAGCCATCTTGTACGCAGCTTACCCTGAAATTATTTAAAGCGTGAATCATACAATATAGCCCAATCTCCCTTTTTGAATAACTTCTTTTTGATGACTCGGTCATGCCACTTGGTTCTTTGTTGTTGAATCACTGTGGTTTGATGAATAGCGTCCAAACTCTTCTCATCCATCTCATTTAGCTGTTGTAGTCTGGTCTTTTGTGCTACAGTCAAGTCTAGATTGACCGTTGATGCAGTTCTTAGGATTTTGATCTCGAACTCAATGGGAAAAACAGGGCTCTTTCCATATACTAGTTCATAAGGAGAAAAACCAGTTGTGTTCCTCCAAGTGGTTCGATAAGCCCATAGATCTTCACGCAATCTATCAGACCAATCCCTACGATGTTCCCTCATTGTTTCAGTAAGAATAGATTCTATTACTTTGTTTTTACTTTCCACCTGACCATTACCTTGGGGATGATATGGAGAAGTTGTTCTATGCAAAACATGATATTTATTGAGTAGGGATTCTATCTTATGTGATGTGAAAGGTGTTCCCCCATCAGTTACTAATTATCTTGGAACTCCAAACCTAACAAAGATATCTTCAAACAAAAATTCTAAGACAACTTCTTCTAAGGCCATGATGAGTACTTTTGCCTCAACCCACTTAGTCATGTAATTTGTGTAGACCAATATATAGATTTTCTGATTAGAAGGTGGGTTAATGGGCCCTACAAAATCTATGGCCCATATATCAAAAGGATCTAACACTACTTGATGCTGGAGAGGCATCTCATCCCGATGATTTGGTTGTCCCATGCGTTGGAAACTATCACAGGCTTGGACAAAATTCCTTGCATCTTGAAATATTGTGGGCCAGAAAGAGGCCATCCTCAAAATTTTATTCCCAGTCCTTTTATCAACAAAATGACCCCCACAAGGGCCATCATGGAAAGATTTAAGCATATCATAAACTTCATCATCTCTCACACATCTTCTAATTTCTTGATCTAGGCTTGTGTAGAAAAGGTATCCCCCTATCCAACTATATCGAGCACTCTTTTGAATTATCTTCCTTCTTTATCGAGGAGATAGATGTGGAGGTACCTTCCCTACAACCAAATAATTAGCAATGTCTGCATACCAAGGTGAGTGAGCTGATACTGAAAAAAAAACTTCATCTGGAAAGGAATCATCTACAGGTGAATTATCATCATTTATATTCAATCCTGAGAGAAAATCAACAACCACATTTTCTTTTCCTAGTCTATCTACTATAGTGATGTCAAATTCTTGTAGTAATAGCAACCATCTTGTTACTCGGGCGTTAGTAATAGGTTTATTCATCAAATATTTAATTTTTGAATGATCAGTATGAATAAAAGTAGAATAACCAGTGAGATAGTGCTTGAATTTATTGATCACATAAACTACTGCCAAGAATTATCTTTCTGTTGCTGTATAATTTAACTCAGCAGGAGCCAAGTTATTGTTGATATAGTAGATAACATAAGGATCTTTGTCCTCCTGTTTCCCAAGCACACCAATTGCAATATCAGAGGCATATGAAGAAATATGAAATGGCAGAGCCCAATTGGGCCCTCTCAAAATGGGAGTTGTGGACAATTTTTGTTTCAGATCTGCAAAAGACAATCTGCACTTGTCAGTCCAACTAAAGTCAACATATTTTGTTAATAGAAAAAATAAAGGAGAGGCAAGTTTGGAAATTTTTTTAATGAATCTCCTTTAATATCCAGCATGCCCTAAAAATCTTCTTACCTCCTTCTGAGTTGATGGAGTTGGAATGTCCAAAATTACCTGGATTTTGGCTGTATCTACCTGAATTCCTGCATAATAAATGAAGTTTCCCAGCACCACACCTTCGCTCATCATCATATGACACTTTTATGTACTAAGAGAAAGATGAGACTGTATGCATATTTTGAGTACTCTTTCTAGATTAGCTAAAGCTTCATCGAAATCAGTACCATAAGGTGTAAAGTCGTCCATGAATATTTCCATACAGTCATTCACCATATCAGAGAAAATACCAATTACATCTCTCTGGAAAGTGGTTGGTGCATTACACAAGCCAAATGGGAGAACCTTGTAAGAAACTGTACCCCAAGGTCTGGTAAAGGTGGTCTTATCTTGGTCCTGTGGATCAATGGTTATCTGGTTATAGCCACTAAATCCATCTAAGAAAGAGAAAAAATGGTTTCCCATATAGGTTGTCTAGAACCTGATCAGTGAATGGAAGAGGGAAGTGATCCTTCTGTGTGGCCTTATTCAAGTCTCTATAGTCCACACACTCTCCATTTACCATTCTTTTTAGGCACAATAACCAACGGTGAAACCCACTCACTATTTGATATAGGGTAGATGAATCTGACATTTGGAAATTTATGGAGTTCTTCTTTAACGATCTCTTTAATATTAGGGTTCATCCTCCTTTGGGGTTGGCAAATGGGTTGGAATTCTTCCTTAATGTAAATATGGTGGGTGCATAGTTCAGAGGAAATTCCTTTCATATGCATGTAATCCCAGGCAAATGCTTCTTTATGTTCAATCAATAACTTCATCAAATGACAAGTTTCGGCAGAAGATAAATCGGGATTGACGTTCAGGGTTTTTCCAGGTTTGATTTCTACAACGATGCTCTTAGAACTGACTTTTGGGAATAATTCAGTTGTTTCAGTATCTGTTGTTATAGCTGAATTAACTTGATTTACAACAGTTTCAAAGAACATCTCTTCGATGACTGTTTCCTGGGCAGTAGATTCAAACATTCTACTCAATCAGTGATATGTGTTTGGTGTAACATCAGAGGGGTCACTGATAAAGATATTGATTAGCTCATCCTTTGTTTCATCTTTGAAACTCATGGTTTTTCCAATGGTTAGTACATGTAGACCGCTTTCATCCTTAATGTCCATCCATAAAGAATTTTCGGGTTCCACACTAAGTGTAGCATGAGGATAAAGGGTAAGTTTATTGGTATCATAACCATCATAAATGGTCATTGAACCATATCTAAAACCAATGAAGGCATCAGTTGTAGCTAACCATGGTCTTCCTATAATTAGAGGGTGGCCCCCCAAATGGATTTTAGGTTGAAATACGACAAAATCAGCAGGATACTCCCATGAATCAACTGAAATAGCTAGATCATCGATTACTCCTTCTGGTTTGATAGTAGAACGATCAGCTAATTCTAAAACAATAGGAGTAGGTCAGACTTGCATTCTGAGTTGCATCAATTGTGTCATTTCAATTGGAATAATATTAATTACTTCCCCTAAATCAACTAACACATCAGGAATAAATGTTTGTCCAATTTTGGCAATGACTGTAGGGTTTCCTGGGTTGCCATATTTAATAGGTGGGGTTTTGCCTAACATAAGTTCAGACAATTATCCCACTACGTGTACTATGAGGGGGTCCCTAGGTTTCCTTCCAGGATTTTTGAGACAGAGGTCTCTCACAGTCTTCGCATAAATAGGGACATCTCTAATCGCTTGCAATAGTGGAATGTTAACATATAGTTTTTTCAATTCTCCTAAGAGATTGAAGGATGGTAATTCCACAGTTTTGTTAATTTATAATCTTTCAGGGAATGGAGGGTCTACTAATTATATGATAGGTTCGTCAGTTTCCTCTGTATCAGCAGATGGTTTTTCCCCTGATTCCTTGTCTGATTCTGAAGATGGAGCATATTCAATTATTGGCTCGACTATTCTCCCTGATCTCAATTTTATCTCATTACAAGGCATAGGGGTAATAGACAGAGCTGGCCCATTGTGTATATCAATATTATGAATGGCCTTATTATTTGGATTTGGGTTAGCTTGCACATGCATCTGAGGCCGTAAGGGAGGATTGTTCTGTGCGGATTTGGGAGGTAACTGCAGCTGTTGTTGCTGGTACTGGGGTTGGAACTATTGTTGATAGGGGTTATGTTGGTGATGATTTTGATAAGTAAGTTGTTGTTGAGGGTTTCTCCAATATGGGTTCCATTGCCCAGGATGATTATGTTTTTGGGGCATAGGTACCCATGCATTGGGATCTTGATAAGGAGGTGGCATATGATTTGGAGGTGGGGCATTCATCTGACCATATTGAAGATGATTGTTCACATTATTCCAATAATTAAGTGCTGCAGGAGATAATTGAGGGTTTATACCTTGACCTCGTGGCTGCCATTGTATCCTATGTGTTATTACATAGGTAGCCTATGCTTCCTCATTAGTCTCCTTCATTGATGCTTTTACACCTGGTAGGGAGGGACATTTGTCAGTGGCATGATCTAATTCACAAACAAGACATACCTGGACACTATTCAGTGGGCACTCCCTTGGTAGATGTTTGTCTCTGCATTTCAGACAGAAAATGGACAATGCTCGATCTGATTCTACTTGTGTCTATTTGATATGTAGAGTATCAATTTGTGAAGCAAAATATTTAATCATTTCTATTTTGAAATCTTCTAACATATTACCTATTTTAGCTCGTACTGCCCCTCCATTGGTTGATTTTTGTACCCTTGAAAAAGTGGCATCCCTGGTAGCTAGCTTATTCCTTGTAGATCCTCAAGAGAATCTCTTACAAATATTTACAATGTCTTCATAGTATTCCTTAGATATATATCCCTTTCTAATCATATTCAGCATATCTAAACAATCATCTCTAATTCCTTTTAGCAAAATAGTTTTGAGAATGTCCTTACTCACATCTGGATGTCCAGACCTTTGTAGATTATACTGGAGTCGCTCCACAAAATATTCAAGGGTCTCATCCTCCTTCTGAGACATCCTAAACAGTTCCTCTCTTCATTCCCTCGTTCGACAGTAGTCTTGGTATTTGTTCAGGAAAAGCTGCCTCATTTTTCCCCATGTTGAAATATTCTCTCCTCCAAGGCTCATGAACCATCTTAACGCATTACCCTTCAATGTAGCTGGAAACAATTTAAGCTTCTGCACAATGGTAGTGTAGTCATAGCTTCTACATAGAATATCAAATTCAAACAGAAAATCATCTAGATCCTCAATAGATAATCCATGGAAATTTGACAGGGCTGAGAGAGGTATGTTCTTCATAGGAGCCAGCCCCCGTGTGGTAATATTAATAATAGGAAAGACCAGGGTAGAGATAGTATTTTCATCATTTATCTGACCTTCATTGCTCACTAGATCCTCACAGTGGAGCTCTTCTTCATTATCTCCTTGATTTTCCATATGTGCTCTTTCTCTCCACTCAATACAAAAAGAATACCACTCCTCTTTAGTGACTATCTATCTGTTGATGTAATAAACAGCTTCTTCTGGCTTTTCCTTCGAGCTACACTTTCTTGATCTTCAATATTCTCCAGTGTTGTGTTTTGATTCGTTGGTGACAAATCTTCATCTTCATACCCTAATGAAAATGATGTTTCAAAATGGGGTAGTTATGATGTCTGAGGAATATGTATTCTTGTAGGATTTGAAGGGTGAAAGATAGATCCCGAAGAAGAATCTGCTCTGGCTATAATCTCATCAACAAAGGTTGGCCTTCCTAGTGCAGGATTCCTTCGACCATGTCCTCTGGTACCTATAGGGTTAGTATTTTTGGGGATATGTCCTCTTGTTCCTCGATTCATGCAGACTATTCATTTCTAAGAAAAAGAAAACTAATGTTCTTACAAGAATCTATATTTATCTCCCCCGGCAACGGTGCCAAAATGTTGGGCACTTAATTGTCTAAATAAATAGATAATTAAGGTGTTCAATATAAATTTTCAAACCCAGGGAAGATTTGTTATTGTAAGATAATTGTGCACAGTCTATGCTATATTATGAAAGCAACAGTAATCAAATTGCAGTAAGGTAAACTAAAAGAAACAAAATTGAAAATCTGAACACTAACACAAGTTGCTGACACAGTTGGAGTTCTAATCTACTGTTGTAGAATTGAAATCACACTTGCATAATTGAAATCTAATTTGATGAGTGTATAAGAATCCTAGATTATCTAATCTATTCTAATTTTCTATTTTACTCTTGCAGAAGGAAATTCTGTGCTAATTTCCTAAAGGAAGTCTACTTAATTGCAGAAAGGGAAATTCACACTTCTATTTACTTTTGCTTGAAAACAGAGTTTTAATCTAGTGCAGAAAAGGAATTAACTCTCAAAGAAATTCTCCAGCAGTATTCAACAATTGATTATAACTCTCATGAGACACACTGATGCACATTTAACAGAAAGGGACTAAATTGTAACTGCAAATGTATTCTAGAAATGCATAAGCAGATAAATCACAAAACTGTAAATAGTCAAAGCAGTTATTCTAAAACTCAAAACAGAGGGGAGTCTGTGAGGAAGGTGGTCCCTTTCCTTCTCACTGAATCCACTTGAAAAGACTATAGTAAGTTAAATAAACTCAATTCACTTCTTTATTAACTCGCAAAAATGTTCAGATACAATATGCTTCACTTCACTCTCTGTTCCACTACTAATATTTGGTGTCAATGATTACAAAAGCTCTGTTATTTAAAGACAGAGTCATTTAGTTAAAACGGACTCAGAACAAACTTGAGAATCTGAGATTCTCAAGTTTTTTGTTTGATACAAAATATATTTTATCTTCACAAAATTTGGAAAAATAATCTTGATCACCAGCATGAGCCAAAACGTGTAACAGCCTTGAGGATCGATCTTTAGGATTCAGATTTGAACAATATACCAACTTCCAGGATCGGTGGGCATCTATTGCAACAAGTGTAACAGCTTCCAGGATCGGTAGGCATCTGTTGCAACAAGTGTGACAACTTCTAGGAAAGGTGTGCAGTTGTTGTAGTCGTGTAACAACATGCATAACTGGCGCACAACTATAGCAGCTGGTGTAACAGAAGCGATCTTTCTTCAAGACTTGGTTGTTCTACATATTTTGATCATTAGTTGAACATTCATGGGTAAAATATGAGAAACTCTACCAATCAAGCATGTTAATTAAATAAGAATATAAAAGCAATATCAATGATTCATACCTTGGGAAAAAGACTCTTAGCAAACATTGTAGTAGGCATTTAGCATATAAATGATAAGGTTGAATGAGAAAAAGATATAGTGAAAAAGGGACATTTCTGGGTCCTAAAAATAGAAACACCTTGTTTCCTCTTTCTAACCTCTGAACACACATTCTTATCCACATGAGAAGGGCTTTGTATCTTAGACTATGGAGTGGGAGCAACATTCAGTTGAAAATGTGATGTAGTAAGCAATGTTTCCCAATTATTATTTGTCTTTTTTAGTTCTTCCATCACCAACATTTTAATAAGGAAAGAGTGAAATACACTTGTGTCTACTTTCTTATATTTGTATTGAACTCTATCATCCATGTTACCAATGCTTCTAAAGAGGTAAAAAGGGAGATTCATAGCTTCTTTCCCTGTGAAGTGTAATAACAACCTGATGTGACATTGATAAACCATGTTAAATATTCCCTCATAGGTAAAACACCTTTGAATAACCTTCAACATCTTATCAAAACCTTCAAGCATATGGTTTCTAGGGACCCCTTTGGACAAGTTGTCCTCCTGATATTCTAGTTTAAGAAATTCCTTGGAGAAAGCATCATTTAATGGCATGGCCTTGAACCATTTTTCTCTAGTGTTGGGTATCTCTGTTGCGACTGAGATGGATCGCTTTGAAACTTCAAATTCTAATATTCCCACCTCGATTTTAGTACCATCAAAATTTAATTCAACTCTGGCCACCTATGGATGCCCCTTTGCATCTTTTGAGAAAAAATGATGCAACCTACTCTCTAAAAATCTTCTCTGATCAAAGGGTCAGAATCAAGTAGTTGCATGTCATAAGGCTCTATCCTTACAAGCTCACCTCCCTTATGAGATTTATTATGTTTTTGACTATCAATACTGATGCTAAGGAATTCTTTCTGTGAGTTGTAATAATGGGTAGATGTACGGAAACCAGGAAATTGTTTTCAATAGGCTGACCTTGTACATAATTTTTATACAACTCACTTTATGCACATTCTGAAATGACACAAGGCATCCTTCAAATGAGAGATATAAAGAAAGTAAACTGGAATTTATAATAAGAGGGAGACACATGTGAATTTTATGCTTAAAACATGGTTTTTATGACAATACAAGTATCATTTAATAATATGATAATGCATGCAATCTTTAAACCTAGTTCGACAACTGATCAACCAAAAAAATCAAGTTGAGGTGGGTGCATAGTCACTCTTTTAAATTTGATCTTGAAAAATATGCAAAAGAATGGTTTTTTTTAACAAAATTGGAACAGAGGATTTGTAGCGTTGAATTTGTAGCACATAGTTCACAACGCCAAAGCAGAGGGTTCACATTGCTGGGGAATATCAGTAGATAAAATGAATTCTAAGTAGTGGGAAGGATAGACGAGGTCTTAGAGGTGATGAGGTTTAATGAGTAAGGTTCATAGCATGAAGGAAATGAATTTGAAAGCATGTAGAAACATAATATAATAGTTCGCAGGGACTAGGGGTGAAACCATCAAAAACCTCTCTTTCAACCTTTAAACAACGTGTAAACTCTCATGGAGTACCTGGTGGTCCTAAATTTGACGTTGGTGTATTTGAAATCACACAAGGGTGTATGCAAGTAGTCCAACCTCCAAAATTCGCCTTCATCCAGTTCACAGCGCGAGTTCGCAGTGCCTGTCTGTAGCACCAGGTTCGCATCGCCTAGCTCAAACACAATTTGCACACTTGGAGGAAGTTGTTAATAACTTTTATGACATAATCCCTGAGATTTTTTTTTAAATACAAGCTCTGAAAAAATTTATATCTTCTTTGACATGATCCTTAAATTCAATAATGGTAATGAATGCATGGAGTACTTTGGGTATGCTATGAACTCTCCTAGTGAGTTGGAAGCACATAGATCAAATCTGATTTGACAGCTAAATGGATAAAAGGTGACAAAAGAGGATCTTCTATACAACATGGAGATATGATGTGTCAAGGTGATGATGGAGAGTTCAAAGATGTGACTCATGAAGGTTTATTCAACTCATCATGATAAATAAGACATAACACAATGACTCTAGACCAAGGCCAAACTAACTTTAGCTTACTTAAATCAAAATTTGAATTATGACTATAGAAAGAAGACATAAAAACCTATAACTCAATAAAACCTATGACTCAAAAAACAAAACTGAAATTATTTTTTGACCCTTGCAATTCTATGTGATAAGATTTGGCTCCACAGGGGATGGCATGCTCCCTGTGAGCTACCAAGAACATGCAGTTCCAGTGCCTTATCCAAGGGCTATGGGGTCATTATTTAAATCAAATAAAACAAACTAAAACATTATATTTACAATGAAAGGAAACCACTCATGGCTTCAGAAAAAGTATTTCTTCAGAAAATGCCCATTGACTAGGCCACCAAAAAATTCAGTATCTTCCAAGATCTGCAATTTGAAAGTGTTATTTTGCAAAACTTCAAAAATCTTGAAAGGACCAATCCACAAGGATTTGAATTTACCATGTTTACCCTTGTATTTCCTTTGTGCATCCCATTTGATCACTAGGTGTCCCAGCTGGAAAGCTTCATTCCTTCCCTTCTTATCGAAAGATTCTTTGATTTTATATTGATGGCTTTGTGCTTTATCAAAGAGTTGCTCCATGTTTTGTTGTACCTCCACTAGTTGGTGCATCCTCCTAATCATTTCATCTAGTTCTCTTGGTTGGTATTGAAGAAACTTTTCCACGGGTAATGCTAGCTGATTAGGAAAAACAACTTCAATTCCATAGATCAGCTGAAAAGGATTAGTGTCAGTTGATCTCTTGGTAGTTACTCTATCCTCCCATAGAGAAAACTTCAGCTTTGAACCCCAAGAATTTTTGTTATCCCAACAGTTTTTTTATTATTTTTACTAGACTTTTGTTGGAGGATTCTTCCAAGCCATTACCTTGAGGATAATAAGGAGTAGAGTGAATAAGTTGGATCCCAAATTTTTCACAAAACTTGACCAAAGGTTTAGCTTTAAAATTTGCAGCATTATCAATCACAATCTTGTTAGGACAACCAAACCTTGACAAAATATTTTCGAGGAAGCCAATGACTACTTTATGTGTTGCATTTATTGTGGGAATGGATTCTATCCACTTGGTGAAATAATCAGTGGTAGTCGGGATCCAACAATGTTGGCCACTTGAAGCTGGATGGATTTCTCCAGTGAAATCTAATCCCAATTGATGGAAAGGAACCGATACTATTATGCGCTTCAGAGGAAAATATTTTAGCTATTGCTTGCATGAGAATTTATGACATTTATCATAGGCCTTGATCTTTGCACATACATCAGTGAATAAACTAGCCCAGAACTACCCAGCTCTGAGTATTTTATATGTTTTAGTCCTCTAAAAATGATGACCTCCACATAGGTTATCATGAAAATAACTCATGGTTTTCTTTGCCTCATATGGATCCAAGAATCTTAAAATAACCTCTACAGGATCCTTCCAATACAGAACATGATCAAAAATGCAATATTTGATTTCTTTGAGATTTAAATCCCTCACCTTAGTCTTCTCAAGTCCAGTAGGAGGTTGCAGTGTCTGCAAGAAATGGATGAGGTCCTTATACCAACTACACTCTATCAATTTGGGGTTGATATGTGAGTTTCTTCTACTAATATAAGTATGTTGATATACACAATATGCATTCATGAAATTAACCCCAAGTGCCTTACAATTTGATTCAACTAACAATCTATCTAAACCTTGTCCTTTCACCAGCTTGGTAGGTTTCATCTCCAGATTGAATTCCAAAATTTTGGAAATCCACTTACTTCTCTTTCCATCTATGTCAAGATGAATTAGAATTTCATGAACAGAGGTTGAAGGGACATAAGAAATAATTCTAGAATGCAGAACATATACTCTGAAATATTTTAGGGATTTGACCAAACCATAAGCTTACTTGTCCATGATGTCATACCTGATTTCAACATCTCTCAAAACCCTACTGAAAAAATAAATAGGTTGCTCCATTCCATCTGAGTTTTTTTTAAGGAGGACAACAACTAATGTATCATTTGAGGAAAAAGAAAATATCAGAAATTCTTTTGAATAATTAGGGTTGATAAGAACAAGTGCCTCGGTCAGTTCTTGTTTAAATTGATCAAAATAATTCCTAGCTTCAAGTGTCCATTTTACCTCATTCCCCTTTCTCAGCATAGATGTAATAAACTTAACCAACTCAGCAAAATTAGAAATGAATCTTCTCAAGAAGTTTATCTTACCCAGGAAGGACTGGATCTCTTTCTTGGACATAGAGAGAGATAGAGTCTTGATGGACTCTACTCTACTTGGGTCAATTTTTACCCCTTTAGCTGAGACAATATGTCTCAATAGCTTACCTTCCTTCATATCAAAGAGTGACTTCTTGGGATTAAGTGACAGTACAAATTTTATGCATTTCTGGAACACCTTCTCCAAATGTTGATAGTGCTCTTGATCATATTTTGAAAACATTGTGATGTCATCCAAGTAGATCACCATAAATGTATATTTTCCTCCAATAAAATCAATATCCATTGCATGCTGAAATGTTTCCCCTGCATTCATGAGACCAAAGGGCATCTTGGCATACATGAATGTACCCCAAGGAGTGGTGAATGTTGTCTTTTCCCTATCTTCAGGAAAAACATAAATCTGATTGTAGCCTAAAAATCCATCAATCATGGACATCCTAGATGAGCCTGTCACCCTTTGAAAAATATGCTCCATCTTAGGAAAGGGGTAATTATATTTCCTAGAACACTTGTTTAAATTTATGAAATCAACACAAAGTTTGATTTCTCCATTCTTTTTCCTAGCATGGACAAGAATAGCTATCCACTCAGAATACCTCAAAGGTATGATGATCTGAGCATCAAGCAATTTTTTTACCTCCTTCTCCATGATGGGAAGAAACATAGGATTGATTTGCCTTAGTTTCTGCCTAAATGGTTTGGTATCCTCCTTCAAAGGTATTTTGTGCTCAATAATGCTTGTGTCATAAGTTTTCAAATCATCATACTTCCAAGAAAAGACATAAAAAAATTCCTTTAATAGTTTGATATACTTTGCTCTTTGTTTTTCTGACAGACTAATAAATAGCTTGACATACTTGGGATTTTCATCAGTATCTAGATTGCATTATGTCAAATCATCATCTTCATTTGAACCTCTTACTTTGACAACCACATCATTACTATCAAATAATGTCTCTAAAGGAACTAATCCCTTGGGGATATGATTGCTAGGAAACTGGACAATCTTGGGGTCTGCATTTTTGTCCATGAATTTATCAGCCTATTTTCATCATCTAGATCTTGATCAATGTGAAGTGCTGAAAATTCTTCCATTGTTTCCAGAAATATTTTTATATCAAGATCATCTTCAAAAACCTTCCAATGCTTTACATTGTCCAGTATGGAAGGCCTATATTTTACTTCAACATTTTAATTGAGTTTAGGAGGTAATGGAACTTTAAATTTGATAGTAGAGACAGCTAGGGAATCAACCAATGTATTCTCTTCTCTAGGAACAAAGGATATGTTGAAAGATAGGAAGAAATTACCAATAAGATCCCATACCTCATTTATGTAGGTCCTCAACCTTGGACATTTTTCCTGATATATATTTATGATCTGATGTACAATCAGCTCTGCATCTCCAAAAATTGATAATTCCTCAATCTTCATATCTTTAGCAGCCCTCAGCCCCAAAACTAGAGCCTCATATTCAACAATGTTGTTCGTCGTCTCAAATTCTAACTTGAAAGACAAAGTTATGAATTCTTGAGAGGGGGAAATGAAAACAACTCCAGCACCAACATTATCTTTAGAATATTCCCCATCAAAAAACATTTTCCAAGTTTGAGCATCTTGCTTGACTATTTCACGTGATGTTAGTGATGGATTTCTTATTTCCAGGAGTGGTTGAGGAAGATCAGTGAGCTGCAGAATGCTAGATC
This sequence comes from Picea glauca, assembly GCA_000966675.3. Taxonomy (NCBI): domain Eukaryota; kingdom Viridiplantae; phylum Streptophyta; class Pinopsida; order Pinales; family Pinaceae; genus Picea; species Picea glauca. The sequence continues at coordinate 178,839 of JZKD02S1034517.1, read as the reverse complement.
CGAAATCGGTGTCAACAGCATAAATAAGATGGTTTGTGGGATTACCTTCATCACCAATAATATAATCCAGGTGTTCTTCTCTATACAACATTATGTGTTCAACCCCAAAAATAGGTATGGTTGCATAGGAGAGATTCATCTGCAATTTTCCTCCCAAACTCTTAATCCATGATTTGAACAATACCATCCCAAACTTAGGGGGAACATCTGCAAATAATATATCCATGACTATACTCTTCATGGGAAATTGAAGAGAGTAACAACCAAATCTTTAATCACCCTGGGCATTTCACTTTCCTTGAGTCAAAATAATATAGATCACGATATGATTTGGTGATCTCTAGACCTAGTTCATCCATGACAGATTTAGGCATTAAGTTATGGGATGCACCTGAATCCATCAAATAATTGTGTAAGATCTTATCATGTACAATCAATGAGGTATAAAAAGGAGGAGAGGAGTCATTCCTATATTCCACTAAGGGCCCCAATATCACTGCATGTTTTTCATCTTGCAAATTCACTGAATCTGTTGAATGGAAAGAAAAATCAAACTACAACATTTTAGAAACACCAAACAACTGATAATAGAAACCTGTGAAACAAAAAGAAACCTAAATTAATAACCTAAAAATTGTGAATAAAACAAAATCTAGAACAATAAAATCAAAAATGAATTTAAACTAATTATAAGTTCTAAACAAACATTGTTTATAATTTCCTTTCAAATATGATCTTAAAATTCTATAATTTTCAAGTTAATGGAGAAGAGAAAAATATTAATTTTGGTCTTTTACAAAATGAAACAAATGATAGATAATTCTTTTTATTATTATTATTATTATTTTGAAATGAGATGCAAAATGAAAAAATAATTTAAATAATTAATATCACCAAATGATTTTATGAAAATGAGAAATGTAACATCCTACTTTGGTGCACTGAGCAAACTTATTCTTTGATGACACTTGCTCGCAAGTGATACAAATTATTATACTATTAAAACATTTTATTTTGATTATGAGGCGTTATGGGTTGATGACATGTTGTTTTACTACTTTGACATAGACATGTGCTATTGACTCGGTTTTACTGAGTGTGCGGGGTTTTGGACCTCGAGGATGCAGAGGCATCGATGGAACCCCTTGGAATCCAAATCAAGTCGGGGAGTGTGCCATTGGGGTTTGATTGTTTTACTATGATATTAGTGCATCTGATTAGATGATATGATATGGATATATTCTGACATGATTCGTTGATGATGTAGGCTGACGATAGCTTGCCGACCAGACTCACATGTGGACTAAAGGGGTCACGCACGACTACCAGAGATGTTGAGGGAGAGGTGTGGACAGCATCCCTGCCACAGCCTACTAGCACTCCCACCGTGGCTCAAACTGTAGGTTAACGTTTACCTAGTTCGAGAGGACCCACGATGTCGTGAGGGAGGACTACGACAGTCGCTCACGGTGATTCTAAGGGGCGCGCAATAATGGGGGGGGCCTTATTCTTTAAAGGCCCTTAGTCTCCCACAAGTTCACCTGGCAGAGTATTGACTCTAGGGGTTTTTTATGTCTACCAAGTCAGTCAAGAGGCGAGTGGCACCCTCACAGCACGTGGTGCATCCTGAAGGGAACGTCGCGTAAGAAAAATGGAAAGAGGCGAGTGGCACCCTTGGAGCACCTAGTGCATCCTCAAGGGCACGTCATGTTGTTGATGATAAATGAGTGAACCTAGATGGCCTCAGGATGAATAACGTGTTAAGAATTTTTAAAAATAAATTCCCTAATAAAATGTCGCCCAGTACGAAAATTTAAGGTCTAAGTCTAAACTATGCTAGTGGTAAAATTTTATCTATCTATTTTAAAAATAATAATAATAAAAATAAAAACAACATAAATAATAATTATACTCTTAGTTAAATCTTGTAATAATAAGGGGGTAAGCAATTTAAATGATTCATAAAAATCTGGTACTGTAAAATTTAAAAAAGAAAGGAAATAATTGTTTTATTATTTATGATAATTTAAAATTATTAACTAAAAAGGGAAAAAGGAAAAAGGGGGTTAATTTATACACCTGTCAATTTGAGTCCTAAATGAAAAGGGGAAAGAGGGAAATCTAAAATATTTAGGAAACTAGGAAAAGAGGGAAACATAAGAAGAAAAGGGAAACCCAAGGGAAAAAGCACAAAGCCAAACTTAGTAAGGTATCTACCATTAAGAACTTTCTAATTTAAAACTGAACTAGAAAATTGATAATGTGGAAAGTCATTAAAACCTGTAAGAGAATTTGGGGACACTTAGGAGCGATTCTAGGAGTGACTCTAGGTGGGTGAGGGAAATAAGGGAAAATAATTAATTAAAGAAATTAATTTGTGGAGGAATGAAGGGGATGGGTGACACTTGTACAGGGAGGAATTTTTAGGATTTAATTTTTAAAAACTTAATTAAATGAGATCTTAGGAAAGTAAGGGACTTTGAGACTATATATAATAAAGGGAGGAGAAGGATGAAGGATCTCTTCTGTTTGTGTAAAGTTACGTTGCAGAAATCTCTACTTGACTGACTTAGCTTGTGGGAGTTGGGATACCCAACTCGGTGAGGAGTGGTAGCTCGGCCTTGCGAGGCGAGCTGGGAGCTAGTTGAATCTTTGGATAGTGTGTGTGGCCCCTTTGTGGCTCGAGGGGATAAGGGGGAAGAAGAGTACCCCTAGCATTGGCTGGGAGGTACTGGTGAAGTCTCGTCAGTCAGGACGTCACTTAGAGTGGGCGATCACGCAACTGTATGCTCTCTTCATTTTTGTATTGTAGATTGTTGTAGGATTTATGCTTGGATCTGCATGTTTAATGGAGTAAGTAAACTAATTGTCTAGATTGATGACTGAATTTCTTTCATATCCTAGCTTGATGATTGATTGAATCCCATGGAATTTTTTTCCCCGCATGTCTTGACCTCCTTGTAGTGTTTGATTGTGAACATTGTGGTGGTTTTTCCTATCATCCCTAGCTCATCAGTCCTTGCCTCGGCAGTCGGCCAGGAGCCTAATCTACGGTCGTCGCTTTGGCGTTAATAGACCTATGGATCTCAACACCCTACCTTTCTATGCAAGAATGATGAGAAAAGGATGAACCTATCAACCGTCTACCTCCGTTGTTGTCCTTGGATGATTGGATCATTTCGATTCTGTTACTATTGTCTGCAATTTGTATTGTTATTCTGGCAATGGAAAAACGAATTGATTCATGTCTGCATTTTGTATTTGTATTTTGGCAATGGAAAAACGAATTGATTCATGTCTGTATTTTGTAATTGGTATTCTGGCAATGGAAAAATGAATTGATTCATGTCTGCATTTTGTATTTGTATTCTAGCAATGGAAAAACGAATTGATTCATGTCTGCATTTTGTGTTGGTATTCGGGCAATGGAAAAATGAATTGATTCATGTATGCATTTGGTATTGGTATAGTGGAAATAGAAAAACGTTTTTGTTTTTAAATGTTGCCAGAGATTGTCGTTTTAAATGCCCACATTTTGCTTTCAAATGAGACAGAGATTGTCATTTAAAATTTCCCACGTTTTTGCTTTCAAATGAGACTGAGTTTGTTGTTTTAAATGCCCATGTTTTGCCTTCAAATGAGACCGAGATTGATGTTTTATATGCCCACATTTTTTATTTCATACGAGACTGAGTTTACTGTTTAAAATTGCCCACGTTTTTGCTTTCAAATGAGACTGAGTTTGTTGTTTTAAATGCCCACGTTTTGCCTTCAAATGAGACCGATATTGTTGTTTTAATTGCCCACATTTTTTCTTTCAGGCGAGACTGAGTTTATTGTTTTAAATGCCCACGTTTTTTCTTTCAAATGAGACTAAGATTGTCATTTTAAATGCCCACGTTTTTTCTTTCAAACGATGGACTGAGTTGTTGTAGAAATCATCCATGAATTTAGCCTTTTAAATCTTAAATTCACTTGTCGGAATGACCACGGTTTTGGTGGAGAATTTGGATTAACATAGACTTGACCGATTAGGTTGTGTTAAAGATTAAAATTTGATTGGTAAGTAAGGAATGGACTGCAAATTTTAGACTCACTTGATTGAATTTTAAGTAAGGATAGAGGGAATTTATAATTATGGTTTTAGTATTGACCACTTAGATTTGCAAAAGTATTTGTATTAACGTTTATTTAGTGGACGCATTATTGTCTAATTGTAACTTGATGTGCCCCGTTAGAATGGAACCCTTTTTAAAATTGAATGTAATCATAGACCGGTTAGACTGGGTGATTGGTGGCGGTGGGGACGATGCCGTGTGGGCTGGCGTCACCCCTTGTCTTTGTCCTCTTGTGTCTCGTCAACCTTTGTGCAGGGTAGATATAGTCTCCCAGTCAGTATTTGGTTCCTAGCTCATCAAAGTTTTCTTGAGTCTTGGTCCCTTTTGTTTTGCGTTAAGGTTATTGACACATCTATCACCCAGGGAATAGCATGATTCCTGACGAGGGGATCATGGCGTACTCTGGGGGATAGCGGAGAACGAGATCTTGGCCAGAGTAGGTTCTTTTGTGTGAGTGTTGACGAGCATGCAAGTTTCTCTTGGCACAAGGGTCGAACGCCTTCAGGCGTTAGGTCCGCGCTCCTTGAGGTTCTAGTATGTGTTTGTCTAAGTTGTGATGTCGGGATGGGGGTGTTGTCCCTTAGCTTTTAGGCGTGGTCGTGTTTGCATCGGAAGGGTAGTCGTCCTCCTTTTTATTTTGCGCATGTTTGTCAGTTGTCTTGAGTTGGTGTGTGGGTCATAGTAACTTGTTTCCTGGACTGCATGCTAGCGTTCGTCGTCAGTGGTTTGATTAAACTGTTGTCATCGTTACCTTCTTGCCTCTTAACTCCTGGAAAAAAAAAATGAAAACAAAAAAAAAATTGCTTTGCTTGTTGTCGTAACGATGGGGTCATTACATATGGTATCAGAGAGGGTACAACCCATGACTAGGGATCACTACGGATTTCATTGATATGATTTGATTATAATGTTGCTAATTGAGTTGACTTGTATGTGTGCAGGTAATCATGGTTAGAGGACACCGCAGAGGCAGACGACGAGGTGTTAGGGGAGGAGGCGTGACGCCTCTAGTAGCATCCACGCCTGAGGGATCTAACCCCTAGGGAGACGAATAGGTTGTCGGGTAAGAGCAGATAGCAGTTGGTGATGTGGTCAGAATGATGAGATCTTTTCAGCGCATATCTGAGGCACTGATCAGCTGTTTGGACAGAGATGAGGACAGAGTGTTGGCACCCCCTGAGGGTCCACCGCACACTCCGGTTAGTACTGGTAGCATTCACCGGGAGCTCGAGAAGGTCAAATTTCTCGAGTTCTTGGGTTCCCTGGATGGCACGGCCACCGAGGCATGGTTGGAGAATATGGCGATGTGCTTTGCACTTCGCAATTATACCTCCAACATGAAGGTCTACATGGCGGTCTTCCAACTAAAAGGAAGCGCCCTTCTATGGTGGAAGACGCTCCTACCATAGCTGAACATGGTCGTCGAAGACGTTTCATGGGAACTGTTCGAGGAACGGTTTCGAGAGAGATACCTATCAGAGGAATTCATTGAGCGTCATCTCAATGAGTTCAACGCCTTACGACAGGGAGGTCGTACAGTTAACACTGAGAAACATAAGGTCAACAGGTTTGTGTTCGGCCTTAACAGGAACATACGTGCCAAGGTTAGGATTTTGATGCCTCAAACCTTGCATCATGTCATCCAGAAGGCCCTCATAGTAGAGGAGGAGCTTATCGATGGGGGTCAGACCAGGACTCCAGCAAGACCAGCATGGAAGGTGTCATCTGGTGCATAATAGCATTAGACACCAACCAGACATACGCCAAGGTACTGTGTCTTCTAGAGGGGATCCACTTTCACTACACCTCGATGACTGACACCTCAACAACGGACACCTTATTGGGGACCATAGCATCAGTAGCAGCGTTGACCGCAGCAGCAGCAGTTTAGGTATGTTCAGTAGAACATACCAGGATTCCAAGCTGGTGGGTCGTCATCTTCTACTTCAGGTACCAGGACTATTGGGCCAAAGAAGGGGTCTTAGACGTGTGGGGAGCCACACTAACAGCGTGACTACCCTGTGGAGAGGACTAGAGCGTCCGGATCAACTAAACCCACTACCATGGGAGATATGGGAAAGGCCCATCGGATTCATGCAGCGGTGAATAACCGCCAAGCAAAGCATCAGTCGCCTGTGCTCGAGATGACAGGTATCATCACTAACCAGACCCTTAATATTTTGATAGATCTCGGTGTTACGGAGAGTTTCATTTCTGGTGCAGCACTAAAAAGGATTAAGGTAAAGGTAGTCGAACATGATGAGTTTAGCTTCATAGAGATGGCCTCGGGAGCCAAACAAAATGTTGGAGGAAAGGTTACGGGTTGTATCCTTAACCTGGGATAGTTTGTCACTAGGGCCAACCTGTATGTCACGATCTTAGGATCTTATGACGTCGTGATCGGTATGGACTGGTTGGAATCGCATGAGGCGATACTCAACTACAAGACGAAACGGTTGAGCTTGGTCGATGATGAGGGATAGAGACGTGTGATTGTAGGCTAGAACCAGGCAGTTTTCCAGAGGTTCATCTCTTCCTTACAACTTCAGAAGATCATACAAAAGGGGTGCAAGCTTTATGCGATCCTTTCGTTAAACGAGAAGGGAGTAGCGGAAGGTCTAGAACACCTTCCGGTGGTGAAAGAGTTCGCGGACATATTTTTGGAGGACTTACCTGGGATGTCGTCGGAGAGGGAATTGGAGTTTACCATAGACCTAAAACCAGAGACTGAACCGATAGCGAGAATGCCTTATCATATGTCGACCCCGGAGTTACAGAAATTGAGAATGCAACTAAAGGAATTGTTGGACCTGGGACTGATACATCCAAGTGTCTCACCATGGGGTGTGCTTGTTATTTTCATACGAAAGAAGGATGGTTTGTGGAGGCTCTGCATTGACTACCGTCAATTGAACAAGGCCATGATCAAGAATCAATATCCGTTGTTGAGGATTGATGATCTGTTTGATCAGATGAAGGGTGCGACGATGTTCTCAAAGATTGATTTGCGATCAGGGTACCACCAGTTACGAATTAAGGAAGATGGCATCCCTAAGACCGCCTTTAAGATGAGGTTTGGACATTACGACTTTATTGTTTTACCATTTGGACTGACAAATGCCCAGGGGTATTTTATAAGTTTGATGAATGGGGTGTTCCGCGAGTACTTGGACAAATTCGTCGAAGTATTCATTGACGATATTTTGATTTACTCTTGGAGGACAGAGGAGCATGACGAGCACTTGCGATTGGTAATACAGTGTCTGCGAGAGCACAAATTGTATGGGAAGTTGTCCAAATTCTCATTTTATCAATCAAAGATTCACTACTTAGGGCATGTCATCTCCGACGAAGGCATCGCCATGGATCCAGCAAAGGTCGAGGCTATTATGGAATGGCTTGCGCCGAGGAACGACCCGGAAGTTCGTAGCTGCATGGGTTTAGCAGGATACTATCGACGGTTCGTTGAGGGATTTTCGAAGATAGCAAATCCGATCACGAAATTGCAGAATAAAAACAAGAAGTTTGTTTGGACCGAGAAATGCACGGAAGCATTTAGGAGGCTCAAGGAGTTGTTGACATCAGCACTGATACTAAAGGTCCCTGACATGGACGCGGACTTCTTGGTATGCATTGACGCATCCAAGGAAGGCTTAGGCGGAGTCTTGATGCAAGACGGACGAGTGATCGCTTACATCTCAAGGAAACTGAGAAGGCATGAGGAGAACTACGCGACGCACAATTTGGAGTTGTTAGCCATCGTATATGCCTTGAAGGTTTGGAGACACACCTTGTTGGATGAAAATTCAAACTAAAGACTGACCACTGTGGACTACAACACATCTTTACGCAAAGCGACCTGAACGCGCGACAACGACGTTGGTCGGAATTTCTTAGCGAGTATGACTTCGAGATTACTTACATAAAAGGAACAGTGAACCGAGTGGCAAATGCATTGAGTCGGAGACCATGTATCTTTTTGGTGCTGCCTCTTCAAACGAATCTATGTGAAAAGATTCTAACTTTACAGTGTGACGATGACTGGTACAAAGAGGTCGAAGGTTTTATCGGACAAAACACAATGATGGTACCTAGATTTGAAGGATTTTCGTTTGATAGTGATAATTTATTGAGGTTTAAAAATCTAATTTACGTATTGTTGAACGACGAGTTGAGGATGTTGATCCTAAGAGACGCTCATAAAGTCGTCTACATGGCTCACCCGAGAGTCACGAAGATGAGGGTGGAACTTAAACCCTTATTCTTCTGGAAGGGATTGAAGGAAGACATAGTCAACTATGTGGCCAGATGTCTAGAATGTCAGCAGGTAAAGGCTGAACATAGACACCCGACAGGATTACTACAGCCACACATTATTCCAGAATCGAAATGGGAGGTTATTTCGATGGATTTTATTGTTGGATTGCCACTGACAATAAGGAGACATGACTCGATTTTTGTAGTAGTAGACACTTTGATGAAGAGCGCTCACTTTATTCCTGTGCGTACGACGTATCAGGCACCTGACATAGGTAGAATTTTCATCAGTGAGATTGTGAGGCTACATGGCATGCCTAAGAGCATTATATCTGATCGAGGATCAATGTTTACTGGACGATTTTGGATGAGTTTCCAAGAGGCCTTGGGAACCCAACTTGACTTTAGTACTATGTATCACCCGGAGACTGACGGACAGACCGAACGAATGAACCAGACCTTGGAGGACATGTTGTGCATGTACGTGATGGACCAACAAAATCGTTGGGAAGAATTCTTACCACTAGTGGAATTCGCTTATAACAACAGTTACCAAAGCACCATTAAGATGGCACCTTTCGAGTTTCTTTACGAGCGACCATTTTGGATGCCTTTGAGTTGGGATAGGCTTGAGGATAGGGTATTGGTAGGACCAGAAGCGATCCAAGAAATGAAAGAGAAAATTCAAATGATAAGACAAAGGATTAAAGAAGCGCAGGATCGGCAGAAGAGTTATGTCGATGCGCACCGTGTCGACCATAGTTACGAGGTTGGCGATCGAGTCTTCTTACGGGTTAAACCGCATAAGAGTTTGATCAAGTTTGGAAAGGGAGCTAAACTCTCTCCTAGGTTCATGGGACTTTTCGAGATTGTGGAGAGAAAGGGGCCTGTGGCCTATCGACTAGCCTTGCCTGATTCTTTGAGGCGTATGCACAATGTTTTTCATGTATCTGTTTTGAAACATTATATTAGTGATCCTACACATGTTATTGAGATGAGTTCCTTGCAGGTATCGGACGAGGGGCTCTCACGGCTGAGTCGATCCGCATCTTGGATCATCGCGTTCGATAGCTACGACATCGAACAGTAGATCAGGTCAAGGTACAGTGGGACAACTATAGTCTTCACTCGGTGACCTGGGAGGATGCATATGATATGCGCCAGCAGTTTCCATTTTTGTTTGATAGATAGAATTATGATACTGTGATACACAATATTTCGGCACATATACTATGAAACTTCGGGACGCATTTTAGACCAAGAGGGGGTGTATGTAACATCCCTCTCTAGCGCACTGAGCAAACTTATTCTTTGAGGACACTTGCTCGCAAGTGATCCGGATTATTATGCTATTAAAACATTTTATTTTGATTATGAGGCGTTATGGGTTGATGACATGTTGTTTTACTGCTTTGACATAGACAGGTGCTATTGACCCAGTTTTACTAAGTATTTGGGATTTTGGACCTCGAGGATGCAGAGGCATCGATGGAACCCCTTAGACTCTGGATCGAGTCGGGGAGTGTACCATTGGGGTTTGATTGGTTTACTATGATATTAGTGCATATGATTAGATGATATGATATGGATATATTCTGACATGATTCATTGATGATGCAGGCTGACGATAGCTTGCCGACCAGACTCACATGTGGAGTAAAGGGGTCACGCACGAATACCAGAGATGTTGAGGGAGAGGTGTGGACAGCAGCCCTGCCACAGCCTACTAGCACTCCCACTGTGGCTTGAACTGTAGGTTAACGTTTATATAGTTCGAGAGGACCCACGATGTCATGAGGGTGGACTGCGACAGTTGCTCACAATGATTCTAAGGGGCACGCAATAAGGTGGGGGCCTTATTTCTTAGAGGCCCTTAGTCTCCCACAAGTTCACCTAGCGGAGTATTGACTCTAGGGGTTTTTGATGTCTACCAAGTTAGTCAAGAGGTGAGTGGCACCCTTGGAGCACGTGGTGTGTCATGAAGGGCATGTCACGCAAGAAAAATGGAAAGAGGTGAGTGGCACCCTTGGAGCACGTAGTGCGTCCTGAAGGGCACATCGCGCAAAGGAAACAAATTAAGGCGAGTAGCACCCTTGGAGCACCTAGTGTGTCCTAAAGGGTACGTTGTGTTGTTGATGATAAATGAATGAACCTAGATGGCCTTAGGGAGAATAACGTGTTAAGAATTTTTAAAAACAAATTCCCTAATAAAATGTCACCCAGTACGAAAATTTAAGGTCTAAGTCTAAATTATGCTAGTGGTAAAATTTTATCTATCTATTTTAAAAAAATAATAATAATAATAAAAATAAAAACAACTTAAATAATAATTATACTCTTCGTTAAATCGTGTAATAATAAGGGGGTAAGCAATTTAAATGATTCATAAAAATCTGGTAGGGTAAATTTTAAAAAAGAAGGGAAATAATTGTTTTATTATTTATGATAATTTAAAATTATTAACTAAAAAGGGGGTTAATTTCTACACCTGCCAATTTGAGTCCTAAATGAAAAGGGGAAAGAGGGAAATCTAAAATATTTAGGAAACTAGGAAAAGAGGGAAACATAAGAAGAAAAGGGAAACCCAAGGGGAAAAGCAGAAAGTCAAACTTAGTAAGGAATCTACCATTAAGAACTTTCTAATTTAAAACTAAACTAGCAAATTGATAATGGGGAAAGTCATTAAAACCTGTAAGAGAATTTGGGGACACCTAGGAGCGATTCTAGGAGTGACTCTAGGYGRGTGAGGGAAATAAGGGAAWTTAATTAATTAAAGAAATTAATTTGTGGAGGAATGAAGGGGATGGGTGACACTTGTAYGGGGAGGAATTTTTAGGATTTAATTTTTAAAAACTTAATTAAATGAGATTTTAGGAAAGTAAGGGACTTCGAAACTCTATATAATGAAGGGAGGAGAAGGATGAAGGATATCTTTTGTTTGCATAACATTACATTGCAGAAATATCTACTTGAATAACATAGCTTGTGGGAGTTGGGATACTCAGCGTGGTGAGGAGTGGTAGCTCAGCCTTGCGAGGTGAGTTGGGAGCTAGCTGAATCTCTGGATAGTGTGTGTGGCCCCTTTGCGGCTCGGGGGACTAAGGGGGAAGAATATTACCCCTAGCATTAGTTGAGAGGTACCGGTGAAGTCTCGCCGATCAGCAAGCAGGAGTTGCACGGAGCACGCGGGACGTCACTCAGAGCGGGCGATCAAGCAATGGTATGCTCTCTTCATTTTTCTATGGTAGATTGTTGTAGGATTTATGCTTGGATCTGCATGTTTAATGGATTAAGTAAATTGATTGTCTATATTGATGACTGAATATCTTTCATAGCCTAGCTCGATGATTGATTGGCTCCAATCTCCTTCATTTCCCCACATTTCTTGACCTCCTTGTGGTGTTTGATTGTGACCATTGTGGTGGTTTTGCCGATCATCCCTAGCTCATCAGTCCTCGCCTGGGCAGTCGGCCAGGAGCCTGATCTATGGTCATCACTTCAGCGTTAATAGACCTATGGATCTCAACGCCCTGCCTTTATGTGCGAGGATGATGAGAAAAGGATAAACCTATCAGCCGTCTACCTCCGTTGTTGTCTTTGGATGATTGGATCCTTTCGGTTCTCTTACTGTTGTCTGCAATTTGTATTGGTATTCTGGCAATGGAAAAACGAATTGATTCATGTCTGGATTTTGTATTTGTATTCTAGCAATGGAAAAACGAATTGATTCATGTCTGCATTTTGTATTGGTATTCTGGTAATGGAAAAATGAATTGATTCATGTGTGCATTTTGTATTTGTATTATGGCAATGGAAAAATGAATTGATTCATGTCTGCATTTTGTATTGGTATTCGGGCAATTAAAAAACGAATTGATTCATGTTTTCATTTGGTATTGGTATCCTGAAAATAGAAAAACATTTTTTCTTTTAAATGTTGCCAGAGATTGCCATTTAAAATTGCCCACGTTTTTTCTTTCAAATGAGACTGAGTTTGTTGTTTTAAATGCCCACGTTTTTCCTTCAAATGAGACCGAGATTGCTATTTTAATTGCCCACGTTTTTGCTTTCAGACGAGACTGAGTTTACTATTTAAAATTTCCCACATTTTTGCTTTCAAATGAGATTGAGTTTGTTGTTTTAAATGCCCACGTTTTGCCTTCAAATGAGACCGAGATTGTTGTTTTAATTGCCCACATTTTTGCTTTCAGACGAGATTGAGTTTATTGTTTTAAATGCCCACATTTTTGCTTTCAAATGAGACTAAGATTGTCGTTTTAAATGCCCATGTTTTTGCTTTCAAACGATGGACTGCGTTTTTGTAGAAATCACCCACGAATTTAGCCTTTTAAATCTTAAATTCACTTGTCAGAATGACCACAATTTTGGTAAATAAAAATTGATTGTGTGCATGTTGAATTTGCCCACCTTTTTTTTTTTATTCAATTCATAACTGAATTGCAGTAATGACCATGATTTCGCCTTCAAACTGTGACTGTGTTTTCCCTTGAGTGATGGACTGCGTTGATGTTGATTGGATACGTTTGCCTTTAATTGTTGAGTTGTTGTCGACTGGGCACGATTGGCCACCATGTGGGCACTACATTTTTGCTAATTTTGCCACAACGAATTAAATGGATAACAGTTAGTTAAATGCCTTACTATTGCTAGATTCATTTCTATGTAATGGTCTCATTAATTGCCTTGATTTTTGCCAAAAAATAAAATGGATAACAGTGAGTTAAATGCCTTGTTATTGCTAGATTCATTTTTATGTAATGGTCATATTAATTTCCAGAACAATTGCTACAGCAATGTAAATGGCCAGCAAATTCATTCTTTGGATTAAATGACGCAGCGAGTTAAATGTTAACTAACACCTTAAATGCCTTGTTATTGTTGTATTACGTGTTATGACAATAGTCATGTAAACTACCTTGTTAGTGCGCTTTTAATTATCGTGTTAATGGTCATGTAATTGCCTTGTTATTTCTATATTAATTGTTAAGTAACCGCTATGTTAATTTCCTCGATAAATTGCTCCAGCCCTGCAAATAGTTAGTAGTTTCCTTCTAATATTATTAGACAGATAGTATTGTTAGTTCGGTCAATATAACTAGACTACATGTTGAGATTTAATTGTTCATAAGTGTTATAATAATATAATTCTACTTTAAGATTGTAAATGTTGTTATTGAAGTTAATGTCTAGTTGGGTGGAGAATTTGGATTAACATAGACTTGACCGATTAGGTTGTGTTAAAGATTAAAATTTGATTGGTAAGTAAGGAATGGATTGCAAATTTTAGACTCGCTGGATTGAATTTTAATTAAGGATAGAGGGCATGTATAATTATGGTTTTAGTATTGACCACTTATATTTGCAAAATTAATTGTATTAACGTTTATTTAGTGGACGCATTATTGTCTAATTGTAACTTGATGTGCCCCATTAGAATGGAACCCTTGTTAAAATTGAATGTAATCATAGATCAGTTAGACTGGGTGATTGGTGGGGGCGAGGACGATGTCGTGTGGGTTGGCGTCACCCCTTTTTTTCATCCTCTTGTGTCTCGTCAACCTTTGTGTAGGGTAGGTATAGTCTCCCGGCCTGTATTCGGTTCCTAGCTCATCGGAGTTTTCTTAAGTCTTGGTCCATTTTGTTTTGCGCCAAGGTTATTGACGCATCTATCACCTGAGGAATGGCATGATTCCTGATGAGGGGATCATGGCACGCCCTAAGGGATAGTGGCGAACGAGATCTTGGTCGGAGTAAGTTCTTTTGTGTGAGTGTTGATGAGCGTGCAAGTTGATCTTGGCACAAGGGTCGAACGCCTTCAGGTGTTAGGTCCCTGCGCCTTGAGGTTCTAGTATTTGTTCGTCTAGTCCATGATGTCGAGATGGGGGTGTTGTCCCTTAGCTTGTAGGTTTGGTCATGTTTGCGTCGGAAGGGTAGTCGTCCTCCTTGTTATTTTGTGCATGTTTGTCAGTTGTCTTGAGCCGGTGTGTGGGTCATAGTAATATGTTGCCTGGACTGCGTGCTAGCATTTGTCGTCAGTGGTTTGATTAAATTGTTGTCATCATCGCCTTCTTGCCTCTTAATTTCTGAAGAAAAAAAAAATTGCTTCGCTTGTTGTCGTAACGATGGGGTCGTTACAAGAAACCAACCAAGATATTATTTGATGAAGTATTGAACACATTATTCAAAATAGTCAAACTTGCTAATGAGCAAAAGAAATAACACATACTCATAATTTAAACAAAAGTAAACAGTTGATAAAAAATAATGTTTTTGTTTAAATTGAGATTTTTATGCTCATTTCTAAATTTTGACATATACTCTTATAATGAATGTCTCATACTATTGTGAATGTCTTAAGTTTTTCTCAAAGCAAGACAAGGTATGGATCTATCTGAAAAGGTTGATTCTGTAGCTCATTATAATTATCAAGATTCTAATGGGGGCCTTTTAAATTTTGTAAAAATTTAGGGGGAGTTGTTGGGGCCCAACACAATGCCAATGCATATCATACCATTTCCATTTTCATTGTCAATGCCAATGCATACCATACAATTGCTAATGTATACCATACAATGGCAAGGCAATTCATACCATTGCCAATGCATACCATACAAGGCAATGGCAAGGAAATGGATACTATATCATACCATACCATACAATGCATACCATTTTCATTTACATTGCCAATGCATACCCTACCATAGCATATCATTTCCAATGCATACCATACCATTTCCATTTCCATTTCCAATGCATACCATACCATACCATACAATACAATACCATTGCCAATGCATACCATACAAGGCAATGGAAAGGCAATGCATACCATTTCCATTTCCAATGCATACCATTCCATACCATACATACCATTTCCAATGCATACCATACAAGGAAATGGAAATGCAATGCATACCATTTCCATCGCATACCATTGAGAATACATACCATACCATACCATACAAGGCAATGGGAAGGCAATGCATACCATACCAATGCATACAATTGGAAATGCATACCATACCATACCACACCATTTCCAATGCATACCATAAAAGGAAATGGGAAGACAATGCATACCATACCATACAAGGCAATATCAAGGCAATGCATACCATACCATACCATTCCATGCAATGCGTACCATTGGAAATTCATACCATACCATAGCATACCATTTCCAATGCATACCATACCATACCATTTCCAATTTATACCATACAAGGCAGCAAGGCAATGCATACCATTTCCATTTCCAATGCATACCATACCATTGTCACTTCCAATGCATACCATACCATTGTCATTGTAATTTCCAATGCCAATGCATACCATACCATTGCCAATACATACCAGTGTATGCATTGTATGGTATGCGTTGGAAATGGTATGGTATGGTATGCATTGGAAATGGAAATGGTATGCATCGCCTTGTCATTTCCTTGTATGGTATGCATTGGAAATGGTATGGTATGGTATGCATTGGCATTGGCAATAGAAATGCATACCATACCATTGCCATTTCCATTGTCAATGTCGATGCATACCATACCATACCATACCATACAATTGACAATGCATACCATACAATGGCAAGGCAATGCATACCATTGTCATTACCAATGTATACCATTTCCATTGCCAATGCATACCATATCATACCATACCATACCATTGCTTGATGTCTTGAATATTCTAGGGTTGTTATGTGTCATTTTGCATTTCAGCAAGCATTTGTTATCTAAACACTAGTTTATGCTTGCATTTTCAGCCCCCTTTCATTTAATTATTACTTTTGTTAAGGGTTGTTATATTTATCTTGTTGTAACTTAGTTAATATCATTTATTGGCTTGGCAAGGCATGGCAATCTTATGGCATGACATTGGAAATTTATATTTTTTTATATATAGGTTAAAATGGGAAACTACATGACAAGGCATGGGAAGATACATGAAAATGGCTTGGCATGGCATGGAATGACTTGGAATGGCATGGCATGGCATGGCAAGGAACAACATTGTCATGGAAATTGAATGATATGGAAATGCATGGAAATCGCATGGCAATGGCATGGCATGGCATGGCTTGGAAAGGCATGGAAATGTTTTACAATGGGGTGGAAATGGAAATGGCATGGAAATGGAAATGGAATGGCATGGAAATGGAAATGGCATGGCATGGAATGACTTGGAAAGGAATGACAATGTCATGACAATGGCATGGCATGGAAATGGCATGGCATCAACATGTTTTTGGGATTGGGTTTGGGAGGGTCCTTTGTCTCCTTGTGTACTCTAACCCAAAAATTGGGTAGGAATGTGCGATAAACTCTCATAGATGGTGAAGGGAAAAGAATAATGGTTTCAAGTCTCTCTGGAGGGATTTTGGTAGCATAACATTACTTTCTATAGTGTGTCATGAAATGTAACCTCAAAATATTTATTTGTAGGTGGAAAATGATACCCATTATAAGGTCTAGTTTCCATGTGAACTATCTCGTTCTTTTGATCAAAATCAACAAGTTTAGTGGACATCATGGAAGACTGAATAAATGTCATTACTAATTGATGGGTTTAACCAAATTTACATATACCCACTACACAATCTAAACAAACATGTGCATTAATGAGTCATTGACTAGTCTTTTTGGCATTTATGAAGGGTTACACATAAATCAAATGATTGTATATGTGTCATGCATAGAAAGAGGGGAATAATGTGTGTTCCCTAGAAAATAAAATTAAGCTGAAATTGTTAAGTGATTTACAATTATGTAGAAGATAAATGAGAAAATTTATTTCTATAATAAATTATTGTAATATGTCATTTTTAAGGTCACAATATTTTCAAGTGACCACTATTTGAGTGTGGATTTTCATTGGATTTAGATGGATATAATTCAAGAGGAAGTCCATATTGTTGGTTGTGAGTTAGAATATGGATATCCACAATGTTCATGCAAATGATTAAGAAGGAATGATGTAGAGATACATGGTTGATTAGAAAGCAATGCTACTTGAGAACCATTAATTGCTTATGGATTTAGCACTTAGCAATATTTTCCACCATAAGCTATTCATTAATGCGTAATGAAAGTATTTATAATCACTTTAGAAACAAATCAAGGGATTAATACATACAAAATTCATACACTTTGGAATTCAAACACTTTAAAATTCATATATTCATCAACATAAAATGTAGAAACAATGAGAATCATAAAAAAATGTGCCATGAAATGTATATATATAATCAACATCATCTAAATTGTACATTTTTTACAAAATGGCAACTTGTGCCCAATATACAAAGCGACAACAAGTGCCCTAACATAAAAAAAAATCATATATATCGTGGCCTAGCTACAAAATGGAAGTAGTTGGTCAATCATTGACCATTTCCACACTCGCCACCCTTAGGAAAATCTTGGAAATCTATCTTTCTTCTCTTGCTCGAGGATGCACCTAGAGAGGTTCTAGGCTTGGGTGTGCCTCGACGCTCTGGAAGTTGCACAAAGAATAAACAATGTTATAAGTTTTTTTAATCAATGAATTAATAGACATACTAATTGATACTTTGTAATTTAACCTAAGGCAACTCACCACATATGAAACTGTCAATCGTGAGGGTATTACCTTCCTCTGTGACCCTAATCTCTCTGCAATGCCACCCTACATCAGTTACAAGGATCAAGTCAAGAAAATTAAACAAATATGCGTAAAAATAAATTAATGAAACATAAAAAAATATCATCAATGCATTATCTCACCGTGAATATCTCAGGCATCGATGGAGATTCATTGGCATATGGAGCACTAGGTTGTACAACCTACTCCGAGACAACCTCTATTGTGGCATTCTATGTCGATGGGGCCGAAAGTGGTGGTGGGGGTGGGTGGAAGACAAGTGAGATATGATGGACCCTCATAGGTTGTACAAGTGATTCCAACACCTTAGGCCTGGAGAAAGGCAACCTAGAAGCAATGCCCAGGTTCCCAAGGGGTGCAATACTACTATACCTAGCAAATATATTGGTGACCTGCATACATATGAATAAAAATGAACTATTAGCACCAAATAGTAAAATTCAAAAACATAAACACAAACAATTTGAGAATTATAGGATATTTAACTTTACACATGATACCTGTGACACTGGTGACTTGTTTATCTCAGATGGAAAATCCCCGACATTGCCTGGTGCCAAATCCTGTAGAAACAAGAGAACATATAAAATAATTGAGGATGTCATCAAATAAAAAAATGACTATGTTGAATCTATCAAATGTGATACATACATGTGTGTATAGTGCACCCAATGAACATGTTGCCTCTTTTGTTGCATCAGTGGTGGGGCTAGGCACTGATGCATCCATAGGCATAGAGGGTTTTCTACTGGGACGCAACAACTGCAAAACAACATATAATCAAATATCTATATAAATACAAAAAATACAAAATAAATATATAACGATGAAGAACATAGAGAGGGTTAAGATAATAACCTCCTCCGTGAAGCTATGTTGTCCACCGGGCTCTATAGGACCATAACATGTATGCTCGCAGCTCGAGCATCTATGAGATTCACATGGATGATTGGTATGTCCATGTGCCCTCTACTCATTGTAATCTCCTATGCATGTTGATGCTCCAACTCCTCTATCAATGTCATTGGCAAGCACCTCCTGCCAAAATAGTGCAACAAAGCTACTATGTTGCACTAGGCTATGATTCAATGAGGAGATGGCTAGTTGTACATGTTGCAAGTTCTTTGCAAAAAGAGGATGTTGGGTAGGGGGGTTAGGCCTTCACCTGGGAGACGGGGACCTAACTTGAGGTCACACCTAGAATGCTCTCGGTCCTGTGCGGACCCTCGACCCACCCCATGGAAGTCACCAATATCAAAGTAGTTGACATGCTTACCCATAATTTCCTCAAAAAATATAAGGGAATATATTTGTTATTGTAGGGAGGTTTATCAAAAAACATGTACCACCTATCCATCCAATTTTGACTAATCTAGGGATGGATGCACCAATCAATGGAGAGTGTTTCTTTGTCAATGGTAGTTCTTGTCCATTTATAGGATCCCTAAAAATATACAATATTTGTTATTTTGAAATGCCCAGTTATTTGACTTGGTTTTTGTCCAAAGCAGTGCTATAGTACTCATACATTTGTGTCCTATAATCAGAAATAGAGGTCAATTTCCATTGGGCACTTGCAATGGACTTCACAATCATGTCCAAAGAAGTGGCCAAGGAGACTCTTCTAGGCTCTCTAGTCTCCATTAATTGTTCCTTAAGGGTTCGTAATATAACCAAACCCTCATCAATTTTAGTGTTTACATTGTGTGGTGGTGGTGGGTTGGGGTTTTGATATTCTTGGTTTTCTTCTGAGAGATTTAAATTGTCTTGGGGTTCCATTTTATTGTATATGTTGCAATTTAAAAGCCATGGAATGTAAATTAGGTTCTTTTTTATTTAAAATACAAAATTACAAAAAAAAAATTAATTTAGATTATTGGGAGAAAAAACTAAATTGGAATGACTAAATTGGATTAAAATTTAGAAAAATGTAACATACCTAGACACGGTGGCCCCCTCCTCTCTATCTCCACTATATTTTTCCAATGAGAGAAGAGTGAGCATGATTTTTGCACAATGGAAAAAATTCACGTTCGGGTCCTTTAAATATTTTTATCAATAAGATTGTGTGTGTGTGTTCTTAGGACTGAATACACGCTCTTAAGACCGTGCACGTGCTCTTAAGACCATGCACATGTTTTTTCCACTAAACCTACATGGAAATCTATGTGGAGGTTCGGCCATATCCAAACCTATAGGTATAGTAACACATGTGTGTTCCTACGAGTGCACGTTCTTAATCATTCCCTTGCCACTTTTTCAACCACAAACTTCTTTCACTCACCCTTATACATATTTGATTTTCTTGTGTTAAGTCTTTCAACCAACTAGTCTCCCACATTATTGGTTAGTCTTCAACAAGGTTTAATAAATACATTATTCTTGGTGATAAATAAATAAATGAGGATTTTGTATATTTATGGTATGTTCTTATCACTTCCTAAGGATGATGAAACCATTCGAAAGAAATAACACCTCTACATATATTTAGTGTTAAATCAAGTGACTGAATGGAAAAGCACATATTTGGATGTCTTGGAAAAGACACTCCCTAGTTTCCATATAATCCAAACAGTGACGACATGCACAGATGAGTAGTAATTTAGAGAAGATCAATATTAACTTAAAATTTAATAAATGGAGCAAGAAATTTGGAGGATGGAGCAAGCATTTAGGTTCTCATCGCTCAATTAATAAGTGTAAACGTTACTGCGATCACAACTTCTTGGAATAATTGTACCTACGGGTAGGCCTGGAATTTCAAATAATTTATGCCTGTCAATTTTTTTCATGACAGTTATAAATTTTTAGGGCCTTTCCTTTTACGTTTTGTGTAAATTATAGAGCGTCATTTACTACTTTATTTCATGTGTGACATTGTTGCATCCATTAGGTCTATTGCATCAGCTACATACACAGAATAATAAATATGAACAAACAATAAGAGTTCAGTGGAACAAACTTTGCTTTAAAACATAATGGACATGATCATTTACCAGTTTAATCTCCTTTGATTTCTCATGGCTGGCATTAGAGTATTTCTACTTGGATCCCTTTCTTGAACCTCGGGATTTGAAATCTTCAAGTTGTTTAACCTTCTTTTCAAATTCACTAACATAATTTATTGTGTTTTTCACGATTGAGGCTTTGTCTTTCAGATAATAAATATAAAAGATCCATTAATGTTGACCTATGGAAACTTTATTTCTAAATATGAATTTCATTGGAATTAAAACAATTTGCACTGGGATAACTATCTCATATTGGATTGTTCCATTAAACCCATTATTATAGGAACTAATCTCCCATAAGTCATCCATGACGGTTAACTCTGACTCTTTCATCGCACAAGTAATTTCAAAAAAAAATTGAAGACCAAATTATTGTACACGGATTGAACCTTCAGCAAACCTCGGGTAATGCGACACCTCCACTGCCTACATTCATTTATTCCTTTAAACTTAAGTCTTACCTCTGGTGAAGCCATGTGTATAGGCTATAGGCATGTATGCACCTATCAATATTTTATAGTATAACTTGCAAGTACCTATTAGGATTTTTGACAGGTATCTGAAGTAGTTCTATGTCAATTTGACAGGTTCATAATTTTAATCCAGGTCAACAATGATGTGTAGATTTCATATAAACATGTCAAATACGTGTTCACATGCCAAATAATTTCTACAACCCGTCAAATTCCAGGCCTTCCTATTGGATATAAATTGAATATATATAATATATCCATCCCATGAAATTCATTCAATATAACTAACACTTTGGATGCAAGTATGGCATGGCTCACTCGGCCCACAATGAATATTTGGAAATCCTCCAGAGCACTCGTTCGGCCCCCATCATGCTTCTACATTTACTCCAAGCACATGGCTCTGGTTGTATTGAGCAGGCTTTCCCCCTCCTTTCTCATGACGCCCCCTCAATCTCTCGGCCTCCCTCTCCCTTCAGACAACCAAAGCCCCCTCTTGAACCTCCCTTTTCTTCCCCCAAAGAAAAGGTTTTTACTCCTATTGCTCCACAAAAGGAAGAAGAGAAGGTTTTATCTTGCAGAGGAGACCAATCACAGCTCTATCACGTCTCGTCCCAAAAGACTTCATCTCGGTGCATCAAGGAAAAAAGGGGTTTTGTGAAAATGATCATAGGAGACGACATTCCCCTTAGCAACATCCCTCAACTTATGGGGAAGACTCTGGTTGGAAGAATAACCAGAGTCTTCCCGGTAAATATCTGGGAGAAAAGGCCCTTATAGGATGGATGAATAACCAATGGAAACCCTTAATTGGCTACACCCCGAAGGTTCATATTCTGTCTAGAAATTTGATTTCCTTCATTTTCTCTTGGATGAAGACTGCGAAGAAATTAGAAGACATAACTAGTCTTGGGGCCCATCGGGTATTTCCCTGAAACCTTGGACAGTGGACTTTGAACCCCATAAGGAATCCATGACTATAATGAAAGTATGGGATATATTACCCAGATTTCCTTTGGTGTTTTGGTCTAGGGAAGCATTGGAAGCTATTGGTAACAAACTGGGCTCTTTCATAAAGCTAGAACATAACCAGGATTTGAAAAAATATCGCAGGTGGGCCTGTATTATGATCAAATTTGATGTTAGAGAAGGTTTATTAGGCAACATTGACCTGTTTTAAGTAGAAAGTAGAATATTTAAGACTACCCTTCTGGTGTCGTGGATGCCATGAAATTGGTCACATTCGCTCTCGGTGTACCAAACTCGCACCACTACAACAACCCTCTGCCAAACTCTGGACAACCAAGTCCACAATTAAAAATAAATACTATGTGGATATCATCTCAGTGGAAGGAAAAAATGAAGAATGTCCACTATACATTTACAAAGGGTTCCTCTCCCATCAAGATCTCGGAGACCTGGTTAAAAACAATTATGTTTCAGGTATGAATCCTTTGGCCCCCTCTTCATATTTTCCTTCTGGTTCAAGTTTGATTTATACTATCCCCTCTCCCCTTGACCCCGTCCCTTCTCCCAGGTCCTCCTCCTCTTCTGAAGACCCCCTTTCTTCCTCCCCTCCCCCGGCTTTTTCGGGTGCATCGTTGTTCCAAGAAATCAATCCCTCAAGAGATTCTCCCCCCTCCCCCATTCTCAAGTAGGTCCCCTTGTCGGTTCCCTACCCCTCCTCCCCTACCGGGGTTCCCCCTTCACCCTCTCCTGAAATGTCCCCCCTTCGTTTTACCCCTACCCCCTCCCCTGAAGTCTCCCTTTTTCCTCGGGTCAATAAATATGACCTGAGGTCTAAAACCCGATAGAACTCTCCTTCCTTTGGAGGCTTTTCCATCGAGCCTCCCCCTCTCTCTCAGGATGAAATAAAATCCTTCATATCGAAAGTAAAATAAAGAGTCATTGCGGAAATATGCAAATGAACCCAAGCGACCATCACGAGGGCCTTTAGAGAAGGAAAAGCCCCAACGCCAAGGGGAAAATGATCCTCCTCTCCTTCAACATGCGAGGGGTTGGGGGTTCCCCTAAGAAGATATCCCTCAAAATAATTCTCCTAAGCCTAAAGACGGACATAATGTTGATCCAAGAGACAATGTGTCATGGCGATAAAACTAGAGAATTTTTCATCCCTTGGCTTAGGAACTGGTCTTTTAGCACAATTGACACTTCAGGTCACAATTGACGCTTTAGGTCTCTCAGGAGGTCTTCTCATTGGATGGAGCCCAAATTTCCATTATTTTTCCTCCTTTGTCGTCTTCTCTACAATTTCAATCAATTTACAACATACAAATAGCAATAACCTTCTTAGTGGTGAATATTTACAGTCCCTACTCTTATAGGACCTCCTTTTGGGAGGACTTGGTTTTTGTAGGCGGTTTTTTTTACCCTCTTATAGTGGTGAGGTGGATATGAATCTTACCCTTTCCCTACAGGAGGTCTGGGGAGAACACCCTAGGGTAGACAAGAAAATTGGTTTTTTCCTATCCATATTAGAGAAGGCCAAATTGGTGGATGTTGAATCTGTGAATCTCTATCCCATGTGGAGAATTTTCAAAACTGGGGATGAGGAGGTAGACTAATTCTTAGTTTTCAAAGCTCTCTTGAGTCTGGGCTCAAACTTTAGATCAGGGAAACTTTAGATCAAACTTTAGACCCGTCTCCTTATACTGGTCTTCGGGATTTGAGTAATCTCCTTCCCCTCTTAAATGTTGCTAGTCTTGGTTGGAAGAGGAAGCTTTGAAGAATCTGGTTCTCTTCTCTTCGGTCAATATTTCCCCTCTTAATTCATCCCCTCGCATGGTGCAATTTGTAGAAAATATAAATAATTTAAAGAATGCCATCAAAAATGGGCTCCCTCTATGGAAGTCCAAGAGGTTTCGTTTCAATCGGGACATGGAAGAAAGACTTGTCGAGGTCCTTTGAAATATGGAGGAGAGCCCCCTTTCCAATGAAAATTCAATTTAATTAAGATATTTGGAGGATAAATGATCCAAGTGTCTTAAGACATAAGAACAAGAATGGTGTATTAAGATCAGGGCTCTCTGGATAAAATAAGGAGACAATAACACCAAGTTTTTTCATCAATTTGTGAACTATCAAAGGAGCCTCAACACAATCTAGGAAATCAAGGATGAACAAGGAAATGTGATCATATCCTTCACGGACAAGGAAAATCTCAGAGTAAATTTCTTTAACAATATCTTTTCATCCCCTCCTGGATGTCCAATTCAAGAAATCCTAGAGGTAATGGGAAAATTTCCTTATGTTTTCTCTGAAGAAATCAATTTATCCCTGGAGGAAGAAGTTTCGGAGCCAGAAATGAGGGCAACATTGTTCTCCATGAAGAATGGAAAACTCCTAGGCCCAGATGGAGTAATAGTGTAATTTTTCAAAGATTTCTATGACCATTTGAAAAACTATTTGCTATTGGTGGAAAGAGAATATCAAAAGGAAGGAATAATTCATGGTCCTCTCAACGCCACCTTCATGTGCCTTATCCCAAAACAATAATGCTCTTCTTCCTTTGAGTATTATAGACCAATCACTTTCTACAATGTCATCTACAAAATAATCTCTAATATCATCGTTGGGAGACTTAGGCAGATGCTAAGTTATTTCATTGGGGAATAACAGTTTGGCTTCCTCCACAACAAACATATACATGGCACGATTTCCACTGCTCAAGAAGTGCTCCACTATGTCAAGAAAAGAATCCTTAAGGAATCCATCCTGAAATTGGACATTTCCAAAGCATATGATCGATTAAATTGGACTTTCTTGCGTCTGGTCCTTATCCAAATGGGCATGAGTTTAAAAAATTTCAATTGGATAATGGGGTGCATTCAAAGCTCCCCCTTTTCCATCCTTATCAACAGAGCTCCATCCATATTCTTCAAACCATCCAAACGTCTCTGTCAAGGATGCCCCATTTCTCCCTTTCTTTTCTTGATTGTTGCAGAAGCATTTAGAAAATGGATAAAGGAGGAAAGGTACAATGGTATCCTAAGATGAATTATAGTCTCTGAATCAGAATCAATAACACACTTGTTATTCGTAGATGACATCTTTTTCATATTTTTTGGTTCTCAGAGGAACCTGAATGTCTTTAAGAATATTTTAAACCTCTTCTGTAGAGATATAGGCATGAAATTCAATATGGAAAAATATTGTCTATCTCGTAATCATTGTGCAGAAGCAGAAGAGGCCTCCATTGCAAATACCTTCCCCGCCCAAAGGAAACCTCTCTTTGAAGGAATCAAGTATATGGGTTTCAATTTAAAACCAGACAATTATAGGAAAGAAGACTAGAGTTGGTTAATCAGGAAATTTGAGGCTCGTATAGCCATCTGGTTCAATAGACTCCTTTCTATAGGAGGAAGAATAATATAATCAAAGAAGTCCTAGAAGGAATACATGTATACTGGAACTCAATAGTTGCAATTCCTAAGGGATTTTTAGATCATATTCCTCGTTTAAGCTTTCATTTTTTATGGTCGGGTCAAAAATCTCCTAAAGTCTCTCATCTAGTCAATTGGAAATCAATAATTGCACCTAAAAAAATGGGTGGTTTGGGTTTAAAGAACATTAGACATTTTTCTCGATCCTTATCGGGGAGGAATCTATGGAGACTAGCCCTGGGCAACACCCTTTGGGTAAGAGTTATGAACTCCAAGTATTTTCCCAACTTATCTATCTCTGAATGGTTTCGTGAGCCTATGAAATCCTCCAAAGGCTCAATTGTTTGGAAATCTCTCATGGAAGTCTTCCCCTTGTTGGTAACTAGACGGTATGGCGCATTGGAAATGGGGAAAATGTGTGATTGGGAGAAGACCCATGGTTGGGAGCTGGAAACAACTACAAACTTTCCCCTCTTTTACTTCAATTTCTCAAGGACAGAAACCTTCGGTTCTCGAGTGACCTAAACACTAGTTATCCTTGGATTTGAGGAATATTGGGTTGGAAGAACGCAGAATCCTTAGATCTCCCGATAGATTTGTGAGACGAATGGGACTCCTTTATCTCCCTATTATGTGAAAATTTCATCTCCTTGGACAGAGAATCGGAGGACTCCCTATGTTGGTCAAAAAACCCACAGAATGACTCATACTCAGTCAAATTGGGCTACAAATCATGGCTAGAAGAAAACTATGTGATAGACACGAAATGGTGGTGGAAGCCCCTGTGGAAAATTAAATCTCCTCCCAGATGTAAATTGATTCTATGGCTAGCATTGAACAATAAATTGCTAACATGGGATAGCTTCCTTAGGAGAGGATGGTGCGGACCCAACAGATGACCTCTTTGTAAGGAAAATCAAGAAACCATTACTCACCTTTTTATCTCTTGTCCCTGTGAAGGGAAGGTTGCGCAGTTAATAAAATATCAATTAAAATGAAAGACCAATTGGGACCAGGGCTCCATAGAGAACTACTTCATATCTTGGATCCAAGACAAGTCAACATCCTTATATGCATCTCTTCCAACTATCATGATCTCAAACATATGGTGGGCCAAAAACAATGTTGTTTTCAAAGATAAGTTTGTTCCTCCATATTTCTCTGTCGCAATCTTGATGAGTCGGGAAGAAGAGTCAAAGGCAAAGCTCAGGGCAAGTAAATCTCGGATAGCAATACCCCCTCCCATTGATTACACCATTCCTTGGAGATTATTTGATGGGGCCAGTCAAGGACACCCTCCTTATGGAGTGGGGGTATTTATGTTCATCAGTCACAACCACTATATTCACATTAGATATGCGCCAAGGGGAGGAACAAATAACAAAGTTGAATTTATAGCACTATGGACCCTCATAGAAACTGCAAAAGAAAAAAGTGTGTCAAAGCTCCAAGTTTTTCATTGATTTCAATTCGTTGATCGATTGGGAAAGGGGTATCAACAACATTCAAAGCCCCAAGTTGGCCTCGCTGTAAAGGGACATCAAGATTACCTTCAGATACTTTGAATGGTTCTCCTTTCAACACATTCTAAGGGAGTTGAATACAAAGGAAGATCAACTCTCAAAGTAGGCATTGCAGCTGCAAAAAGAATCTTTTGGTTTTTACGAGTTCTTTGAAGGAACATAAACCGAAGCAATGGAATTTTTCTTCTGAATAAGTCTCTTTTTTCTTTTTGTAAGCTTGTATATGTTTTTTTGGATAGTTGGAATAATTTGTAGAATTTTTTTTTGAAAAAGACCTTTAAAGGCTTGTTCTGAAGTAGAAATTTGTATAGGTTGTATAGTCCAGGAAGAAAGCCTACCAAGGTTGGGCATGAAAGACTGCAACATGTATGTTCTCCTAAGAATATAAAAAAAATATCTTATGGAAAAAATAAGTACAACATGGCATGAATAATTTAATTTGAATTTGAGCCTTCAGTTTGGGCCCATGGGTATTTGGCTTAAGTTTCAAATTGGTTTCCAATCCAGAGAGAATAAAGTATTAATTTGAAATTACTTTTGGGGAAAAATAGAACTCATTTCATATCAAATTTTGAACTCCACCTAACAATATTTTGTCAAAGATTGGGAACTTAATTTGAGTTTGAGAAAAGAATTAGGTTCGAAGAATTTCGGCAAAGATATTTCATATCAAACCTAAAGACTTCTCAGTGATTATATGATACTTACTTCATGAAGCTCTCTGAAATTATTTAGGGAATATTTGGAACTCCTCTTCAGTGATGTTTTTAAAATTATCCCAAAATTTTATACGTAACTTTATGTTGTGAACATTATCGAAGTTCTTTGGTGAAAAACTCAACTCAAACTTTAATTCAGCTAGGAGTATCTTAGGGTTATTCTAGAACTAGATTTAGTTGCACTTTGGGAACTCGATCCATAAGCCTTTTGATGAAGATTAATAAATCACTTCAAGTTGAGTTTGAAACTGGGCATGAAGCTGAGTTTTGAAAAAGCATTGAAAAGGAAAAAAACTTGATTTTTCGAAGACCAACTCAAAAGTTCAAAATCCATTGGAACAAATAAATTCAATAGTATATGGGCCTAGCCTTACGTTGAAGTGAGTCTCTCCATTTATCATATTTTTAATTGCATTCACAACACGTGGAAAGAAAATATATGATTTCATGACCAGTTGTGAGTTTCATGAGATTCTTTTGTCTTTCTGCTGTGAAATTGAAAGTTTTGTCTTACGTTATGTCTCCAACCGATGCAGTATTATATATTTCCAACCAACACAGTATTATAATAGAGTTTATGAGCATGGTGAAATCCAAATTTCTTTCAATATTATGACTATTTCTAAAGTGATTAGTCTTGGTCATGGCCATTGTTTACTTCCAATTTCTTCTGATCTAGATTGGAGGAAGTTTCATTGTACTGGCTTCCAAGCTCCATTTTGCACTCTTAAATCCTTCCTAAACTAGTCTTCTTCTGACTTATTTAAAATTTAGGTGTGTTATGTATCATTATTTTCAAGAGCACATCTGGTGCTTCCTATGCTTTTCAACTAAAGTTATTTTTTTCTTCTTTCTACAAACTCTACTCCCTCAACACTCGTATAATTCAGTTAAATGAATTAAACTGAAGAATTTATATAGATTTTTATTATTTCATGTTTTTGTTCTACTTGTTAAATTTGTTTTTCTTGGCTATGTGGATTCTTTTGTTGTATCCTTAAGGTGTGTACTTAAATAATTTAGGAATTAAGAGAACCCACAATCAAATCTATTGAACTAGTTCTTCAAAGTTTTTGAACTATGGTGAAAATATTTCTAGGAAGGAACAAGTATTGCGGATCTTATAGCACTTGAAATGACGAAACAAGTAATGAAGGGCATCATTTTTTCCTAAAAATGTTTGCTTTCTGAGCAAATATTTTGTTGTTTTATCTGTGAAAATATTCTCGAGGGTGCACATTAAGATATTTTTACTCCTTCAGAGTAATAAATCACTAGAATAGGCTCCCGAGAAGATATGGACGATTGACTCCAAGGTATTTTAAAATTTAACACAGACACAAATGTGAATGAGTTTATTGTATTATATGTACATTTTCCACCTTGAAACCTCTGGTCATTTGGTCATTGGCTATATATGAGGACTTGAACCTTTCTGGATGTAGCTACAAAACCAAAACTACATGGGGTAAAGAGGTAAGAAAAAGCAACTACTTCATTACATAATTAATTCTACTAGCACAATAGGAAAGATGAGTGAATGCTCTTAAAAATTTAATTATGTGACATCAATAAATTTTGTCATAATATCCACCTGGAGATAGAGGAAGGGTATTCTCCTTTAGTTGAAATCGGTGTAGGATCTATGTCTCAATGCAATTCTTGCAGGTAGAGATACATCTTCAACATGTAGCACATGACCTGTTTTTACCAAATGGGACTCATGTGAACGAAATATTCCAATATTGTAATGAAATACTTTACTCTCTCTAAATAGAGTTTTTGTGTGTTGATATTTACTCTCTCTCTGAATACAGTTTTTGTGTGTTGATCTTTACTCTCTCTAAATATGTTGAATATGCCAACTAATTTCTTGAATTTGGTGGATATGGGAAGATTTCATGGATCCTATTTTGTAGTGGCTTGTTCAACCAAATCTACCAATTTGGTATGTGTTAGAAAAACAGGACCGTGGAGCAATAAAATAAAACAAATGCGGAAACAAAACACAAAAGATACACAATACAATAGAGACACAAATTTACGTGGTTCACCTAGTGTGGGCTACGTCCACCAGATAAATTTCCAGGTCCTTCCTTTATTATTATCCAGCATATGAAGGGATACAACCTACAGCAAACCCACTGTAACTTCCTCTTCTTTCTCTCACAGTCTCCTATCTCATAATACAATATTCGCCATCAATCATAGCCACAATACATTTCCCTCATAAAAGAGGGTTGCCTTATAGGGAAAGAAAACCCTAACATAATCTCTATCATTAGATTTGCGACCTTATAATGAATGGTCCAGATTTACAATGAAATTATAATATACATTTACAAGGCAATTTTTCCTTCGGGGGACGCTGCCCCTAAACCCCCACTTGCCCCTAGCCCCCTCGGACCCCACAGAGGGGGTACCCCCCTCTTCACTCCCCCGCGTGGAAGAGTGTACATACTTCTGGGGTGTAAATAATTCATGGGGTATAAACATGATTGAAAGTAAAAGATCTCTGAATTAGGAAGATAATCAAGCTCCACAACCAACAGTATGTATGTACTAATTTGGAAAACAGTTTTGTAACTAAATGAAGTTTGTTCAATATTGATGTAAGCCCATAGAGGCATAGGAGAGAGATGAAATAGAGGATTTGAGTGAGAGGTCGAATGGTTGTCTGTACCATTGGAAGCCTGAACTTGATGGTTGTTGTATTAATCTCCCTTGAACAATAATCAAAGACCGATTATCATTGCCCCGTGGAGGTTTCCCTTACAAGAAGAGTTTTACCACATAAATCTATGTGTCATATTTGTGTGTATGTGAATGATATTGATCTTGTTTATTCTTCCTCATCAACTTAATTGAATATTTGTTGATTATGCATTTAACAAGTATTACAAGTGATATCAGAGCAGGTTGGAGGAGAGAGTGTCGCGGGAATCAAATTCTCGTAGGAGAAGCAGGAGTTAAATCTCTGCGAGGTGCGCTGATTTCAAATTGTTGCAAGTATCTCTTATGAGAGAGTGCGTCGATTTATAAGTTGCCTTTCGAAATTCAGAATTTTTGGAAATCATCGCAGTTCACCTTCTTTGACAAGTGTGACGACCACCTGACATCCCCGCACCCTGGCCATGTGTACAGTGCGATGATCCATTGAACATCATCGCACCCCTGTTGTATCGAAAGGTTCGACGACCATCAAATCGACACACTGTGTTCATCTTGGGAGGTGTGATGACTCTCTGAGATGGCAAAGACTCAAAGTGCCAAGTTTGAAATTGAGAAGTTTAATGGAAAGAACAGTTTTGAGATCTAGAAGGTCAAGATGCACGATCTGCTCATGCAACAAGGCATGGTGAAGGCGCTTTTGGGAAAATCAAAGAAACTCATGACCATTTCAGATGAAGAGTGGGAAGATATCGATGTGAGAGCACTAAGTGCCATATGTCTGTGTTTGGTCGATAATGTTATGTTCAACATTGTTATGGAGAATACAACAATCGGTTTGTGGACGAAGTTGGAAAGCTTGTATATGAGGAAATCCTTGATGAACAAGATCTTCTTGAAAATACAATTGTACAGTTTGTGCATGAAAGAAGGTACAAAAATAACTGATCATTTAAATACTTTTAATACTCTCTTAGTTCAGTTGACTAGCATGGGAGTGAAATTCGAATCTGAAGACAAGGCAATTACATTATTGTGCTTTGTTCTCGAGTCATGGGATCACTTTGTTACCTCTATTGGTTTCATCACAACAGAAAGTATTGAGTTAGATGTTATTGTTGGAGCACTACTGTCTAAGGAGACAAGGAAGAAATCCAATTTAGAAACCTCTACATCTGAGGCGATGGTGGTCAAAGGAAGACCTAAAGAAAGAGGACGGGTTCGGAGGGATTTCTCTCAGTCAAAGTCGAATGGAAAGAAGAGAAATCTTAAGTGATGGTTTTATGGAAAATCTGGACACCTGAAGAAGGATTGTTGGAAGTGACAACAAGCCTCCAAAGAAGACCCTTCAAAAGAGGCGAAGGAAGCAAACACAACTTAAACAATTTCAACAACAGTTTCAGTATGACTGATGAAGTTTTAACAATTAGTATTGTTTCACGTCATGATCAACAATGGTTATTAGATTCTGGTGCTTCAAATCACATGTGTGTTCATAGACACTGGTTTATTACTTACCAGTCTATAGATGATGTAATTGTTTACATGGGAAATGATA
The DNA here is from genome assembly GCA_000966675.3 of Picea glauca. Classification (NCBI taxonomy): domain Eukaryota; kingdom Viridiplantae; phylum Streptophyta; class Pinopsida; order Pinales; family Pinaceae; genus Picea; species Picea glauca. The sequence goes on along the minus strand of JZKD02S1034517.1, from coordinate 146,438 downwards.
TATCATGTAAAGTTGTGGGAATCGGTAGCATTTGAATTAAGATGTTTGATGGATCTGTTAAGATACTAACTGATGTGAGACATGTACCTGAGATTAGGAAGAACCTAATCTCTTTGAGATTCTTAGATATTGGAGGATATAAGAGTATTTTTCAGGGTGGAGTTATGAAGTTCTACAAAGGAATCCTACTGGTTATGAAAGCGAAGAAGGTTGGAAACCTATTTCTATTAGAAGGAAGAATCAAGTCAGATCATGTGACAGCTATGTTCGAGAGTGACAGTGATTTTGTTTAGCTATGGCATCAATGGTTCGGCCATATGAGCGAAAAAGGATTGAAGGTATTATCTAATCGCAAGTTATTTCCTAGTCTAAAGTCTTTAAAGTTAGATTTATGCAAACACTGTATTTATGGAAAACAAAATAGGAAGAAATTTAAAACCATAAAACACACCAGTGAAGGAATCCTTGACTATATTCATTATGATGTTTGGGGACCATCCCCTACTATTTCGTATGGATGATCATCATATTTTTTAACTTTTATAGATGATTTCTCTAGGAAGGTTTGGATCTATATGTTGAAAAGAAAGGCTAATGTATTTACTGTTTTCAAGCAGTTTAGAGCTTTAGTGGAAAAGAGAATTGGTAGGTCCATTAAATGTTTAAGAACTTATAATGGTGGTGAATTTACGTCAATGGAATTTGAGAACTATTGAAAGGAGTTTGGTATTGATAGGCATAAAACCACTGCCTATATTCCTCAGAAAAACGGAGTTGTTGAACGCATGAATAGGACTCTTCTAGAGAGAGCAAGGAGTATGCTTAGTAACGCCAACTTGCAGAAAGAACTGTGGGCAAAAGAAATATCTACAGCTTGTTATCTGGTGAATTGATCACCATCAACAACAATAGAGTGCAAGATTCATGAAGAGGTATGGACACGTCACCCTTGTAATTATTCTAATCTTAAATTTTTTGGTTGTGAAGCCTATGCTCTAATTCTGAAACATCAGCGTTCTAAATTAGATCCAAAATAAAAAAATATTTGTCTTTGTTGGATATGGTGATGGTATTAAGGGGTATAGGTTGTGGGATCATATTGCCCACAATATCACCATTAACAGAGATGTAATATTTGATGAATCATCCCTCATCAAATCAGATGTAGATGTTCAAATGAAACATGTAGAAGTATCAAAATATCAATAGATTCAGTTTGAAACCCGTTCAACTACAAATGAAAGTGAACATGAACAATTTTTTGAAGATGTTCACGAAGAGGTTCCTGCAGAGGAAAACATGGATGATGATGACAATTAACAGATTGTGGATGAGCCACAAACTTCCCTAAGAAGGTCTACACAAGTCAGAAATCATCCAAGAAGGTATGATGATTTTGTTTCATCGGTTTCTTTAAGTACTAATGATGATGAAACTTCGTGATATCAAGAAGTTGTGGAGGGTTCTAACGATGTTAAATGGAAAGAAGCAATGAAGGATGAAATGAATGCTTTAGAGAGGAATGCTACATGGGACCTGGTAGAACTTCCAAGAGATAGGAAAAATGTAGGTTGCAAGTGGGTCTACAAGCTAAAGAAGGGTGTTGATGATAAGGTAGAAAGGTACAAAGCAAGGTTGGTTGCAAAAGAATATTTTCAGAAAGAAGGTATTGACTTCCATGATATTTTTTCACCAGTTGTTAAGATTGTCTCAATTTGAATTGTCTTAGCATTAGTTGCATTACTTGATTTGGATTTGGAGCACCTAGATGTTAAAACTTCTTTCTTACATGGAGATTTGGATGAGGAGATTTACATGGAACAACTTGAAGGTTTCATTCAGAATCGCAACAATAAATTTGTTTGCAGGCTCAAGAAATCATTGTATGGTCGGAGGCAAACACCCAAACAATGGTACAAGAAATTTGACTCTTTCATGATGAGCCAGAATTATACAATGAGTGAGTATGATCATTGTGTTTAATTTAAGAAATCGAATAATGGAATATTCATTATCTTAGTATTGTATGTTGACGATATGCTTTTAGCAAGAAAAAACATAACTGAGATCAACAGATTAAAGGCTCAAATGGTTAGGACGTTTGATATGAAATATATAGGAGCAGCAAAGCAGATTTTGGGCATGGAGATATTCAGAGACAGGAGGAATGGTAAGCTTTGGTTGTCACGATAGAAGTATGTCAAGAAGATACTTTTGAGGTTTGGTATGAACAATGTGAAACCAATTTCAATCCCTTACACTTCCGATTTTAATATTTCTTCAAGTTTATGTCCTAGTACAAAAGAAGAAAAGGAATATATGTCTTGAATACCATATGCTAATCCAACATGAAGTTTAATATATGCGATGGTTAGTACAAGACCAAACATTTCACATGTAGTTGGGGTTGTCAATAGATATATGGAAAATCCAAGTAAAGAGCACTCGGCTGCAGTGAAATGGGTGCTTCGGTATTTGAGGGGCACAAGTGATTATTGTATCACCTATAACAGTGGTTGTGAGTTAGTCTGTGGATATGTTGATTATGATTTTGCAGGTGATTTGGACAAGATGAGGTCAACTTTAGAATATGTCTTTACTCTTGCAGGTGGACCTATTAGTTGGATGTCAAAGCTACAGAACATTTTTTCTTTATCCACTATAAAAGCAGAATACATAGCTGCTTCGCATGCTTGCAAAGAGACGGTTTGGTTAAAAGGTTTGTTTGGTGAGTTTGGAAGGATGCAGGGCAAAGTAAAGCTACTCTCTGATAGTCAAAGTGTCATTCACTTGTTAAAAATCCATCCTTCCATAGTAAAACTAAACACATTCATATTAAGTACCATTTTGTAAGACAAGTCATCAATGAAGGTGGAGTTTCCCTTGAAAAATTTCATACAAAAGAGAACTGCACAGACATGTTCACAAAACCAGTACTTTTAGAGAAGCTACGATGGTGCCTGGCTTCTCTTGGCTTGCAGAAGAGGTGATGAATAAATTGGGCATGA
>JZKD02S1034517.1:128240-143420 GCA_000966675.3 Picea glauca | reverse complement strand
ATACTTGCATCCAAAGTGTTAGTTATATTGAATGAATTTCATGGGATGGATATATTATATATATTCAATTTATATCCAATAGGAAGGCCTAGAATTTGACGGGTTGTAGAAATTATTTGGCATGTGAACACGTATTTGACATGTTTATATGAAATCTACACATCATTGTTGACCTGGATTAAAATTCTGAACCTGTCAAATCGACATAGAACTACTTCAGATACCTGTCAAAAATCCTAATAGGTACTTACAAGTTATACTATAAAATATTGATAGGTGCATACAAGCCTATAGCCTATACAATATAGGCTATACACATGGATTCACCAGAAGTAAGACTTAAGTTTAAAGGAATAAATGAATGTAGGCAGTGGCGGTGTCGCATTACCTGAGGTTTGCTGAAGGATCCATCTGCGTACAATAATTTGGTCTTTAACTGTTTTTTGAAATTACTTGTGCTATGAAAGAGTTAGAGTTAACCGCCATGGATGACTTATGGGAGATTAGTTTCTATAACAATGGGTTTAATGGAACAATCCAATATGAGATAGTTATCCCAGTGCAAATTGTTTTAATTCCAATGAAATTCATATTTAGAAATCAAGTTTTCATAGGTCAACATTAATGGATCTTTTATATTTATTATTTGAAAGACAAAGCCTCAATCGTGACAAACACAATAAATTATGTTAGTGAATTTGAAAAGAAGGTTAAACAACTTGAAGATTTCAAATCCCGAGGTTCAAGAAAGGGATCCAAGTAGAAATACTCTAATGTTAGCCATGAGAAATTGAAGGAGATTAAACTGGTAAATGATCATGTCCATTATGTTTTAAAGCAAAGTTTGTTCCATTGAACTCTTATTGTTTGTTCATATTTATTATTCTGTGTATGTAGCTGATGCAATAGACCTAATGGATGCAACAATGTCACACATGAAATAAAGTAGTAAATGACACTCTATAATTTACACAAAACTTAAAAGGAAAGGCCCTAAAAATTTATAACCGTCATAAAAAAAATTGGCAGGCATAAATTATTTGAAATTCCAGGCCTATCCGTAGGTACAATTATTCCAAGAAGTTGTGATCGCAGTAGCGGTTACACTTATTAATTGAGCGATGAGAACCTGAATGCTTGCTCCATCCTCCAAATTTCTTGCTCCATTTATTAAATTTTAAGTTAATATTGATCTTCTCTAAATTACTACTCATCTGTGCATGTCATCACTGTTTGGATTATATGGAAACTAGGGAGTGTCTTTTCCAAGATATCCAAATATGTGCTTTTCCATTCAGTCACCTGATTTAACACTAAATATATGTAGAGGTGTTATTTCTTTTGAATGGTTGCATCATCCTTAGGAAGTGATAAGAACATACCATAAATATACAAAATCCTCATTTATTTATTTATCACCAAGAACAATGTATTTATTAAACCTTGTTGAAGACTAACCAATAATGTGGGAGACTAGTTGTTTGAAAGACTTAACACAAGCAAATAAAATATGTATAAGGGTGAGTGTAAGAAGTTTGTGGCTGAAAAAGTGGCAAGGGAATGATTAAGAATGTGCACTTGTAGGAACACATGCATGTTCGTAGAAACACACACGTGTTCCTATACCTATAGGTTTGGATATGGCCGAACCTCCACATAGATGTCCATGTAGGTTTAGTGGAAAAAACAGGTGCATGGTCTTAAGAGCGTGTGCACGGTCTTAAGAGCATGTATTCAGTCCTAAGAACACACACACACACAATCTTATTGATAAAAATATTTAAAGGGCCCGAACGTGATTTTTTCCCATTGTGCAAAAATCATGCTCACGCTTCTCTCATTGGGAAAATATAGTGGAGATAGAGAGGAGGGGGCCACCGTGTCTAGGTATGTTACATTTTTCTGAATTTTAATCCAATTTAGTCATTCCAATTTAGTATTTTTCTCCCAATAATCTAAATTAATTTTTTTTTTTGTAATTTTGTATTTTAAATAAAAAAGAACCTAATTTACATTCCATGGCTTTTAAATTGTAGCATATATAATAAAATGGAACCTCAAGACAATTTAAATCTCTCAGAAGAAAACCAAGAATATCAAAACCCCAACCCACCACCACCACACAATGTAAACACTAAAATTGATGAGGGTTTGGTTATATTACGAACCCTTAAGGAACAATTAATGGACACTAGAGAGCCTAGAAGAGTCTCCTTGGCCACTTCTTTAGACATGATTGTGAAGTCCATTGCAAGTGCCCAATGGAAATTGACCTCTATTTCTGATTATAGGACACAAATGTATGAGTACTATAGCACTGCTTTGGACAAAAACCAAGTCAAAGAACTGGGCATTTCAAAATAACAAATATTGTATATTTTTAGGGATCATAGAAATGGACAAGAACTACCATTGACAAAGAAACACATCTCCATTGATTGGTGAATCCATCCCTAGATTAGTCAAAACTGGATGGATAGGTGGTACATTTTTTTGATAAACCTCCCTGCAATAACAGATAGATTCCCTTATATTTTTTGAGGAAATTATGGGTAAGCATGTCAACTACTTTGATATTGGTGACTTCCATGGGGTGGGTTGAGGGTCCGCACAGGACCGAGAGCATGCTAGGTGTGACCTCAAGTTAGGTCCCCATCTCCCAGGTGAAGGCCTAACCCCCCTACCCAACATCCTCTTGTTGCAAAGAACTTGCAACATGTACAACTAGCCATCTCCTCATTGAATTGTAGCCTAGTGCAACATAGTAGCTTTGTTGCACTATTTTGGCAGGAGGTGCCTACCAATGACATTGATAGAGGAGTTGGAGCATCAACATGCATAGGAGATTACAATGAGTAGAGGGCACATGGACATAACAATCATCCATGTGAATCTCATAGATGCTCGAGTTGCGAGCATACATGCTATGGTCCTATAGAGCTCGGTGGACAACATAGCTTCACGGAGGAGGTTATTATCTTAACCCTCTCTATGTTCTTCATCGTTATATATTTATTTTGTATTTTGTGTATTTATATAGATATTTGATTGTATGTTGTTTTGCAGTTGTTGCGTCCCAGTAGAAAACCCTCTATGCCTATGGATGCATCAGTGCCTAGCCCCACCACTGATGCAACATGTTCATTAGGTGCACTATACACACATGTATGTATCACATTTGATAGATTCAGCATAGTCATTTCTTTATTTGATGACATCCTCAATTATTTTATATGTTCTCTTGTTTCTACAGGATTTGGCACCAGGCAATGTTGGGGATTTTCCATCTAAGATCAACAAGTCACCAATGTCACAGGTATCATGTGTAAAGTTAAATATCCTATAATTCTCAAATTGTTTGTGTTTATGTTTTTGAATTTTACTATTTGGTGCTAATATTTCATTTTTATTCATATGTATGTAGGTCGCCGATATATTTGCTAGGTATAGTAGTATTTCACCCCTTGGGAACCTGGGTGTTGCTTCTAGGTTGCCTTTCTCCAGCCCTAAGGTGTTGGAATCACTTGTACAACCTATGAGGGTCCATCATAGCTCATCTGTCTTCCACCCACCCCCACCACCACTTTCGGCCCCATCGACATAAAATTCCATAATAGAGGTTGTCTCGGAGTAGGTTGTACAACCTAGTGCTCCATATGCCAATGAATCTCCATCGATGCCTGAGATATTCACGGTGAGATAATGCATTGATGATATTTTTTTATGTTTCATGAATTTATTTTTACACATATTTGTTTAATTTTCTTGACTTGATCCTTGTAACTGATGCAGGGTGGCATTGAAGAGAGATTAAGGTCACAAAGGAAGGTAATACCCTCACAATTGACAGTTTCATATGCAGTGAGTTGCCTTAGGTTAAATTACAAAGTATCAATTAGTATGTCTATTAATTCATTGATTAAAAAAACTTATAACATTGTTTGTTCTTTGTGAAACCTCCAAAGCGTCGAAGCACACCCAGGCCTAGAACCTCTCTAGGTGCATCCTCGAGCAAGAGAATAAAGATAGATTTCCAAGATTCTCCTGAGGGTGGCGAGGGTGGAAATGGTCAATGATTGACCAACTACTTCCATTTTGTAGCTAGGCCACGATATATATGATTTTTTTATGTTAGGGCACTTGTTGTTGCTTTGTATATTGGGCATGAGTTGCCATTTTGTAAAAAATGTACAATTTAGATGATGTTGATTATATATATACATTTCATGGAACATTTTTTTATGATTCTCATTGTTTCTACATTTTATGTTGATGAATATATGAATTTTAAAGTGTTTAAATTCCAAAGTGTATGAATTTTGTATGTATTAATCCCTTGATTTGTTTCTAAAGTGATTATAAATACTTTCATTACACATTAATGAATAGCTTATGGTGGAAAATATTTCTAAGTGCTAAATCCATAAGCAATTAATGGTTCTCAAGTAGCACTGCTTTCTAATCAACCATGTATCTCTACATCATCGATACATCATTCCTTCTTAATCATTTGCATGAATGTTGTGGATATCCATATTCTAACTCACAACCAAAAATATGGACTTCCTCTTGAATTATCTCCATCTAAATCCAATGAAAATCCACACTCAAATAGTGGTCACTTGAAAATATTGTGACCTTAAAAATGACATATTATAATAATTTATTATAGAAATAAATTTTCTTATTTATCTTCTACATAATTGTAAATCACTTAACAATTTCAGCTTAATGTTATTTTCTAGGGAACACACATTATTCCCCTCTTTCTATGCATGACACATATACAATCATTTGATTTATGTGTAACCCTTCATAAATGCCAAAAAGACTAGTCAATGACTCATTAATGCACATGTTTGTTTAGATTGTGTAGTGGGAATATGTAAATTTTGTTAAACCCATCAATTAGTAATGACATTTATTCAATATTCCATGATGTCCACTAAACTTGTTGATTTTGATCAAAAGAACGAGATAGTTCACATGGAAACTAGATCTTATAATGGGTATCATTTTCCACCTACAAATAAAAGTTTTGAGGTTACATTTCATGACACACTATAGAAAGTAATGTTATGCTACCAAAATTCCTCCAGAGAGACTTGAAACCATTATTCTTTTCCCTTCACCATCTATGAGAGTTTATTGCACATTCCTACCCAATTTTTGGGTTAGAGCACACAAGGAGACAAAGGACCCTCCCAAACCCAATCCCAGAAACATGTTGATGCCATGCCATTTCCATTCCTTTCCAAGTCATTCCATGCCATGCCATTTCCATTTCCATGCCATTGTCAAACATTTCCATGCCATGCCATTTCCATGCCTTTCCAAGCCATGCCATGCCATGCCATTGCCATGCGATTTCCATGCATTTCCATATCATTCAATCTCCATGACAATGTTGTTCCTTGCCAAGACATGCCATGGCATTCCATTACCATTCCATTCCATTGCTATGTCATTGTCATGAATTGCCAAGCCATGCCATGCCATGCCAAGTCATTCCATTCCATGCTAAGCCATGCCATGCCATGCCAAGCCATGCCATGCCATGCCAATCCATGCCATGCCATGCCAAGCCATGCCATGCCATGCCATGCCATTTTCATGTATCTTCCCATGCCTTGTCATGTAGTTTCCCATTTTAACTTATATAACAAAAAATATAAATTTCCAATGTCATGCCATAAGATTGCCATGCCTCGCCAAGCCAATAAATGATATTAACTAAGTTACAACAATATAAATATAACAACCCTTAACAAAAGCAATAATTAAATGAAAGGGGGCTGAAAATGCAAGCATAAACTAGGGTTTAGATAACAAATGCTTGCTGAAATGCAAAATGACACATAACAACCCTAGAATATTCAAGACATCAAGCAATGGTATGGTATGGTATGATATGGTATGCATTGGCAATGGAAATGGTATGAATTGGCAATGGAAATGGTATGCATTGGTAATGACAATGGTATGCATTGTCAATTGTATGGTATGGTATGGTATGGTATGCATTGGCATTGACAATGGAAATGACAATGGTATGGTATGCATTTCTATTGCCAATGCCAATGCATACCATACCATACCATACCATACCATACCATACCATTTCCAATGCATACCATACAAGGAAATGACAAGGCAATGCATACCATTGCCATTTCCAATGCATACCATACCATGCCATACAATACCATACCATTTCCAACGCATACCATACAATGCATACACTGGTATGTATTGGCAATTGTATGGTATGCATTGGCATTGGAAATTACAATGACAATGGTATGGTATGCATTGGAAGTGACAATGGTATGGTATGCATTGGAAATGACAATGGTATGCATTGGCAATGGAAATGGTATGCATTGGTATTGTATGCATTGCCTTGCCAATGCCTTGTATGGTATATATTGGCAATGGTATGGTATGGTATGGTATGGTATGCATTGGAAATGGTATGCTATGGTATGGTATGAATTGCCAATGGTACGCATTGCATGGAATGATATGGTATGGTATGCATTGAATTGCTATTGCCTTGTATGGTATGGTATGCATTGTCTTCCCATTTCCTTTTATGGTATGCATTGTAAATGGTGTGGCATGGTATGGTATGCATTTCCAATTGTATGCATTGGTATGGTATGCATTACCTTCCCATTGCCTTGTATGGTATGGTATGGTATGTATTCTCAATGGTATGCGATGGAAATGGTATGCATTTCATTCCCATTTCCTTGTATGGTATGCATTGGAAATGGTATGTATGGTATGGAATGGTATGCATTGGAAATGGCAATGGTATGCATTGGCAATGGTATTGTATTGTATTGTATGGTATGGTATGCATTGGAAATGGAAATGGAAATGGTATGGTATGCATTGGCAATGATATGCTATGGTAGGGTATGCATTGGCAATGGAAATGACAATGGTATGCATTGTATGGTATGGTATGATATGGTATGCATTGCCTTACCATTGCTTTGAATGGTATGCATTGGCAATGGTATGAATTGCCTTGCCATTATATGGTATGCATTAGCAATTGTATGGTATGCATTGGCATTGGCAATGGTATGATATGCATTGGCATTGGCAATGGAAATGGCAATGGTATGATATGCATTGGCATTGTGTTGGGCCCCAACAACTCCCCCTAAATTTTTACAAAATTTAAAGGGCCCCCATTAGAATCTTGATAATTATAATGAGCTATAGAATCAACCTTTTCAAATAGATCCATACCTCGTCTTGCTTTGAGAAAAACTTAAGACATTCACAATAGTATGAGACATTCATTATAAGAGTATATGTCAAAATTTAGAAACGAGCATAAAAATATCAATTTAAAAAAAAAAACGTTATTTTTTATTAACTGTTTACTTTTGTTTAAATTATAAGTATGTGTTCTTTCTTTTGCTCATTAAAAAGTTTGACTATTTTTAATAATGTGTTCAATACTTCATCAAATAATATCTTGATTGGTTTCTTGTAACGACGCCATCGTTACGACAACAAGCGAAGCAATTTTGTTTTTTTTTTCATTTTTTTTTTGAGGACTTAAGAGGAAAGAAGGTGACGATGACAACAGTTTAATCAAACCACTGATGATGAACACTAGCACACAGTCCAGGCAACATGGTACTATGACCTATACACCGGCTCAAGACAACTGCCAAACATGCACAAAATAACAAGGAGGACAACTACCCTTCCGACGCAAACATGACCACGCCTACAAGCTAAGGGACAACACCCCCATCCCGACATCACGACCTAGACGAAAAAATACTAGAACCTCAAGGCACATGGACCTAACGCCTGAAGGCGTTCAAGCCTTGTGCTAAGAGAAACTTCCACGCTCGTCAGCACTCACACAAAAGAACCTACTCCGGCCAAGATCTCGTTCGCCACTATTCCCCAGGGCGTGCCATGATCTCCTCATCTGGAATCATGTCGTTCCTTGGGTGATAGATGTGTCAATAACCTTGGCGCAAAATGAAATGGACCAAGACTCAAGAAAACTCCGATGAGCTAGGAACCGAATACTGACTGAGAGACTATACCTACCCTACACAAAGGTTGACGAGACATAAGAGGATGAAGACAAGGGGTGATGTCATCCCACATGACATCATCCTCGCTCCCACCAATCACCCAGTCTAACTGGTCTATGATTACATTCAATTTTAACAAGGGTTCCATTCTAACGGGGCACATCAAGTTACAATTAGACAATAATGCGTTAGCTAAATAAACGTTAATACAATTAATTTTGCAAATCTAAGTGGTCAATACTAAAACCATAATTATAAATGCCCTCTATCCTTAATTAAAATTCAATCCAACGAGTCTAAAATTTGCAATTCATTCCTTACTTACCAATCAAATTTTAATCTTTAACACAACCTAATCGGTCAAGTCTATGTTAATCCAAATTCTCCACCCAACTAGACATTAACTTAAATAAAAATTTTTACAATCTTAAAGTAGAATTCTATCATTATAACACTTATGAACAATTAAATCTCAGCATGTAGTCTAGTTATATTGACCGAACTAACAATACTATGTCTTTAATAATATTAGAAGGAAACTACTAACTATTCGTAGGGCTGAAGCAATTTATCGAGGAAATTAACATAGAGGTTACTTAACAATTAATATAGATATAACAAGGCAATTACATGACCATTAACACGACAATTAAAAGCGCACTAACAAGGTAGTTTACATGACTATTGTCATAACAAGTAATACAACAATAGCAAGGCATTTAAGGTGTTAGTTAACATTTAACTCGCTGTGTCATTTAATCCAAAGAATGAATCTGCTGGCCATTTACATTGCTGTAGCAATTGTTCTGGAAATTAATATGACCATTACATAACAATGAATCTAGCAATAACAAGGCATTTAACTCACTGTTATCCATTTTATTTGCTGGCAAAAATCAAGGCAATTAATGCGATCATTACATAGCAATGAATCTAGCAATAGTAAGGAATTTAACTAACTATTATCCATTTAATTCGCCATGGAAAAATTAGCAAAAATGCAGTGCCCACATGGTGGCCAATCGTGCCCAATCGTGCCCAGTCGACAACAACTCAACAATTAAAGGCAAACGTATCCAATCAACATCAATGCAGTTCATCACTCAAGGGAAAATACAGTCACAGTTTGAAGGTGAAATCATGGTCATTACTGCAAGTCAGTTATGAATTGAATAACAAAAAAAAGGCGGGCGAATTCAACATGCACACAATCAATTTTTATTTACCAAAACCATGGTCATTCCGACAAGTGAATTTAAGATTTAAAAGGCTAAATTCATGGGTGATTTCTATAGCAACTCAGTCCATCGTTTCAAAGCAAAAACATGGGCATTTAAAATGACAATCTTAGTCTCATTTGAAAGAAACAATGTGGGCATTTAAAACAATAAACTCAGTCACGTCTGAAAGAAAAAACGTGGGCAATTAAAACAACAATATCGGTCTCATTTGAAGGCAAAACGTGGGCATTTAAAACAACAAACTTAGTCTCATTTGAAAGCAAAAACGTGGGAAATTTTAAACAATAAAATCAGTCTTGTCTGAAAGAAAAAAACGTGGGCAATTAAAACAACAATCTCGGTCTCATTTGAAGGCAAAACGTGGGAATTTAAAACAACAAACTTAGTCTCATTTGAAAGCAAAAACGTGGGCAATTTTAAACGACAATCTTTGTCTCATTTGAAAGCAAAACGTGGGCATTTAAAATGACAATCTCTAGCAACATTTAAAAACAAAAACATTTTTATATTTCCAGGCTACCAATACCAAATGCAGGCATGAATCAATTCGTTTTTCCATTGCCCGAATACCAACACAAAATGCAGTCATGAATCAATTCATTTTTCCATTGCCCGAATACCAACACAAAATGCAAACATGAATCAATTCGTTTTTACATTGCTAGAATACAAATACAAAATGCAGACATGAATCAATTCATTTTTCCATTGCCAGAATACCAATTACAAAATGCAGACATGAATCAATTTATTTTTCCATTGCCAAAATACAAATACAAAATGCAGACATGAATCAATTCGTTTTTCCATTGCCAGAATACCAATACAAATTGCAAACAACAGTAAGAGAATCGAAAGGATCCAATCATCCAAGGACAACAATGGAGGTAGATGACTGATGTAATGATCCCAAGCCAAATCTTTTCTTGGAATCACTAACTACTACTGATCTATTGATGTGCAGGTATTTATTGAGTTATTAAGTGCATACAAGATTCATCAACACATGAATATCACAATGTATTCAAGATGTAGAAGCACAAGCAAAGGTCTGACCTTTTTATTATGAGCAATGTAAGATCAATACAATAGATGGATGATTTGGCATAAACCTCAAATGGCCATACAAGCAATAGATATGAGCTGCTACAAAATGCTCTCGACAATACAAAATAAGCCTCCAAAGGTTGGATATACAATGAAGACCGAATCAAGTAAATCTAAGCCATACTAATGCTCAACCTCCAAGCTGGAAAGTGCCATGCCCTGCTAGAATGCTGAAGCCCTCAATAATTCAGCCATGCTACCAAAAGTGTCCAATCATCCCGAGAAATATGCCAAATGATATATCGGGCAACTGTAAGGACAACCCAGATGTCCAAATTCCCAAATCCACTCTCAAACCTTGTAGATTTGAATTCCTCCATTGAATGGTGCGCCCCACTGGATGACTGAAACCCTAGCTGGTTTGGACCTAATGAAGGAGGCCTCCAAATGCTCTGAAACTCTCCAAGAATATAGATCGGGCTATGAGAATCCCGTGGGAGAAGTTTCAGACTCAGATCTCAAGCAGATCTCCTTAGATCTAAGTTTTACTGAATCACAGGATGTCCCCTATGGCTCCAAGACGTCCCAATCTACAGAAAAATGTAGAATGATGATAACCCTCTAGAAAATCCCTCAAACTGATGGTCCTGCCCCTGCAAAAAAAACCGAACTTTCAGAATGGCCCCAGGCCCTTAGGATAAGCTGGATTGAACCTCCCTCTAGATGATGGTGCACCCTTGCTGGAAACACAAGAATAGTATGGCCTGCTACCTTCTGAAGTGCTAGATGGAGATGAAATGAGGCTAGAATGGTGTGGAGGAGTCTTTCATCCCCGAGACCAAGCTACGGAACAAGGTGAGGGGATATTTCACCATTGAGTTGCTCACAAGGGTTTGTACAACAAAACCCCCAAACTGAATGCTCAAGAGCAATAGAAAATGCTAATCCAAAACCAAAATGCCTAATAGGTGCGCCCCAACCTCTTACTTATACTTTTTTCCTTCTAATTCTCTGTTGAGTTAGGTTAACTCCCAGGGTTAATCTTCTATTCTTTTGTTGAGTTATCTTTTACCCTTAATCCCTTTTCCTTTCTTAAGTCAAATTAAAAATATAACTTTAGCCTCCTTGACTTCCCCCTTCAGTGTAAGACTATGACCTAGTGGGGGTGCCCAGGCCACTGAGTCTCCACATCACCTCTCTAAAAGGTGGGGGACATTACTGCTGATAGGTTCATCCTTTGCTCATCATCCTCGCACAGAAAGGTAGGGCGTTGAGATCCATAGGTCTATTAATGCTAAAGCGACGATCGTAGATCAGGCTCCTGGATGAATGCCGAGGAGAGGACTGATGAGCTAGAGATGATAGGCAAAACCACCACAATGGTCACAATCAAACACCACAAGGAGGTCAATACATGTGGGGAAACAAATTCCATGGGAGTCAATCAATCATCAAGATAGGATATGAAAGAAATTCAGTCATCAATCTAGACAATCAATTTACTTAATCCATTAAACATGCAGATCCAAGCATAAATCCTACAACAATCTACCATACAAAAATGAAGAGAGCATACCGTTGCCTGATCGCCCGCTCTAAGTGACGTCCTACACACTCCGTGCAACTCCTGCTTGCCGACTGACGAGACTTCACTGGTACCTCCCAACCAATGCTAGAGGTACTCTTCTTCCCCCTTAGCCCCCCAAGCCGCAAAGGGGCCACACACACTATCGAGAGATTCAACTAGCTCCTAGCTCGCCTCGCAAGGCCGAGCTACCACTCCTCACCGAGCTGGGTATCCCAACTCCCACAAGCTAAGTCAGTCAAGTAGAGATTTTTGCAGCGTAACGTTACGCAAACAGAAGAGATCCTTCATCCTTCTCCTCCCTTCATTATATAGAGTTTCGAAGTCCCTTACTTTCCTAAAATCTCATTTAATTAAGTTTTTAAAAATTGAATCCTAAAAATTCCTCCCCGTACAAGTGTCACCCATCCCCTTCATTCCTCCACAAATTAATTAATTTAATTAATTATTTTCCCTTATTTCCCTCACCCACCTAGAGTCACTCCTAGAATCGCTCCTAGGTGTTCCCAAATTCTCTTATAGGTTTTAATGACTTTCCACATTATCAATTTTCTAATTCAATTTTAAATTATAAAGTTTTTAATGGTAGATACCTTACTAAGTTTGGCTTTGTGATTTTTCCCTTGGGTTTCCCTTTTCTTCTTATGTTTCCCTCTTTTCCTAGTTTCCTAAATATTTTAGATTTCCCTCTTTCCCCTTTTCATTTAGGACTCAAATTGGCAGGTGTAGAAATTAACCCCCTTTTTCCTTTTTCCCTTTTTAGTTAATAATTTTAAATTATCATAAATAATAAAACAATTATTTCATTTCTTTTTTAAATTTTACCGTACCAGATTTTTATGAATCATTTAAATTGCTTACCCCCTTATTATTACAAGATTTAACGAAGAGTATAATTATTATTTATGTTGTTTTTATTTTTATTATTATTATTTTTAAAATAGATAGATAAAATTTTACCACTAGCATAAATTAGACTTAGACCTTAAATTTTCGTACCGGGCGACATTTTATTAGGGAATTTATTTTTAAAAATTCTTAACACATTATTTGTCCTAAGGCCATCTAGGTTCGTTCATTTATCATAAACAACATGACGTGCCCTTTAGGATGCACTAGGTTCTCCAAGGGTGCCACTCGCTTCCCTTGCGGGACGTGCCCTTCAGGACGCACTACGTGCTCCAAGGATGCCACTCGCCTCTTTCCATTTTTCTTGCGTGACGTGCCCTTCAGGACGCACCACGTGTTGGGAGGGTGCCACTCACCTCTTGACTGACTTGGTAGACATCAAAAACCCCTGGAGTTAATACTCCGCCAGGTGAACTTGTGGGAGACTAAGGGCCTCTAAGGAATAAGCCCCCCCCCTTATTGCGCACCCTTTAGAATCATCGTGAGTGACTATCGCAGTCATTCCTCACGACATCGTGGGTCCTCTCGAACTAGGTAAACGTTAACCTACAGTTCGAGCCACGGTTGGAGTGCTAGTAGGCTATGGCAGGGTTGCTGTCCGCACCTCTCCCTCAACATCTCTGGTAGTCATGCGTGACCCCTTTATTCCACATGTGAGTCTGGTCGTCAAGCTATCGTCAGCCTACATCATCAACAAATCATGTCAGAATATATCTATATCATATCATCTAATCAGATGCACTGATATCATAGTAAAACAATCAAACCCCAATGGTACACTCCTCGACTCGATCTGGAGTCCAAGGGGTTCCATCGATGCCTCTGCATCCTCGAGGTCCAAAATCCTGCACACTCAGTAAAACCGAGTCAATAGCACCTGTCTATGTCAAAGCAGTAAAAAAACATGTCATCAATCCATAATGCCTCATAATCAAAATCAAATGTTTTAATAGTATAATAATCCAGATCACTTGCGAGCAAGTGTCAAAGAATAAGTTTGCTCAGTGCACCAGAGCAGGATGTTACATTTCTCATTTTCATAAAATCATTTGGTGATATTAATTATTTAAATTATTTTTTCATTTTGCATCTCATTTCAAAATAATAATAATAATAAAAAAAATAATTATCTATCATTTGTTTCATTTTGTAAAAAACCAAAATTAATATTTTTCTCTTCTCCATTAACTTGAAAATTCTAGAATTTTAAGGTCATATTTGAAAAGAAATTATAAACAATGTTTGTTTAGAACTTATAATTAGTTTAAATTCATTTTTGATTTTATTGTTCTAGATTTTGTTTTATTCACAATTTTTAGGTTATTAATTTAGGTTTCTTTTTGTTTCACAAGTTTCTATTATCAGTTGTTTGGTGTTTCTATTATCAGTTATTTGTTACGGATTTGATCATGGCTTGATTTTATATCTAAATACGTTCAAGATGATTGATCCAAAAATAATATTGGATTGCTGCAAATAATTTTATGAGCAACAACAGATAAAATTTGGAAAGGCATCAAGATCAAACAGACGATTTTGTAGGACTGATTGCAGGAAAACCGTGAGGAATTTGAAGAAACGGTTGAAAACCCATCTCCAAGATGGACCCATTTAGCTTCCCCTTAAAAATTTCCCCCCAAAAATGCACGATTTGAGAGATATTTGTGTCTCTTTATGAGAAAAATTTCAGGTGGCAGAAATTATTAGTGACTTCCAGATTGTTCATTCATTGTATAAATATATGAGAAAGTTTAGAGCCATAGGGGATGGAGGAAATTGAAAGGAGGATTTTTATCCTTTCTCTTTTGTTTATTATTGATTTTTTAAACTTTTATTCTTTTCAAATGGAGTAACAGATGGTTGGAATCTTTGGGAGAATGGATGAGTATTTTCAAAGAAGAATATGAAATTCCAGGTTGCTTAATGGATTTTGTCTTGTGAGTAAAATGGTTTTATTTTCATTATGCATTGATTTAAATTAGCTTTAGTCTTTTTTATCAATACATGGTTAAATGCTATCATTTATGTATTAGTTGTTTTCTATCTTTAAGAGTCTATTATCCCCAAAAAAATCTTCCAGGACTACAGTATGGGCATGTGATTTTGAGAAATAATATGGGAAAACAATTCATCTTTGGCTTTAGACCTGTGTGATGCTAATTCCTTTTTGTTCTTTCATTACCGTTGTATTATGAAAATATTATCATGGTTGATTTTAGCTTTAGCTTGTCATCATATGGTGTTTTCATATTGTTAAATGTTATATGTTGTCCATAATTTCTTATTCCATTTTTTATGTGTGATTGATCTATCATTTGAT
>JZKD02S1034517.1:99195-121999 GCA_000966675.3 Picea glauca | reverse complement strand
TTAAATGTTATATGTTGTCCATAATTTCTTATTCCATTTTTTATGTGTGATTGATCTATCATTTGATCATTTTTGAATTTATTCTTAATGTTAAATGTTGGATAACATCAATATTGATATCTAATTTTTCTCTCATTCTTAAATATTGATCATCTTAAGATCACATGATTTTAATTAGATGTCTTTCTGTTGTTATTAATTTACTCCAATATCAAATACTTCTTTGAATGTATTCTGGAAGTGCTAGTATTGTTCTGTTATAGGTTTTCCTTAACAACAGTACATGCAGGAGCTCATACAACATAGGGAGATAAACTTAGTTGATTAATCAGTTAGAGGTTAGTAGATGCATTCTTTTCTTTTATTTAGAGTTGTTTACGAATGAAGCAATGATTACATTAATTAGCTTTGACTGTGTTTGTGTCACTGTTTTAATCGTATTCATTTAGTATTTATTTGTTTAATATCTTTAAAAAAACCCAAAAAGAAGTGTTGTTCATATTTGATTCAAAAACCTTATCAAACAATCATTTTCGCAAGATTTCATGCAAAATTTGTAACTTGTATATAGATTGTTTATATTCACATTTCTTTTTAATAAACATTAGTTAGTAATATATCATTTGTTAGAATCATATATTTTAGGTTAGTTTCATTTCTTTTATTATTTTTAAGACTTTAGTTGGCTAACAGAGCCATTAAACCCATCAGAATAGGTTACACCAAACGGCTTGGGTTATTTAGACAACCCAGGACCAGATCTATTCTTCCAGTTGACGCCATGTCAAATTTGCCCGTCAACACATTGGCAATGGTATGGTATGCATTGACAATGTCAATGGAAATTGTATGCTATGACAATGGTGTGGTATGCATTGGCAATGGTATGTTATGGTATGGTATGCATTGACAATGGAAATAACAATATTACCAACTTAACGAGAACTTTGTCGAGTTATAGTTTTTTCAAGGGTCCCATTTTTTACCACATTTTGCAAAAATGGTGCTACTGGTAGCACCTGTTTTTATTTTGAGGTAGTTTTTTGATATTTAAAATCTTCTTATCTATAACGGATCCACATTTTGTTTCTAATTTTCTTGTTTTTTGAACTATTTTCAAATTTTCCTAAATCAAATTTTTTTTGTTTTTTAAATGCTTGTTTTCCAACTATTTTCGATTTTTTTCTAAATCTTTTTTTTTTTTACCAATTTTTTTTTTTATGATTTTTAATGATACTAAAAATGTTATAAAAATCTTATATATGATTTACGTTTTTGAAATTAAGATTTTTCATACAATTATGTCTCATTATTTAATTCATGGTGCCATAGTTTTTAAATATAGTGTAAAATTGTATTTTTAACACACTTTTTATTTTTTCTTCAATACATAGCAAATAATTGTATCTAAATTACACTATTTGTAAAAATTTAACAAAAAACTATACCATTCAAAGCAATTTACAACAAAAAACCTACATTTTGGAATCTTTCTACTATAAATAATGTGTCATATAAAACGTTTTTATGGACAAAATTGAACAATAAAAATGGAAAAAATTAATAAAAATTAACATTTTTTATGATATTTTTATAGATTTACAGTAAAAACTTGACAATATTTGATGCCATTTTCTCTAGAATATTAAATCACATAAAAAGAAAAGTAAAAAGAAAATAATAAAACATATTCATCATAAAACAACAATAGATGCATATTTATTCTTATTTTAAAATCTGAAATTCAAAACATTACAATTATAACTCATCAAAAATTTGCAAAATTCAGCATTGTCTTCAAGGGGATCCTAAAACTAATCGAAAATGTTATATATATACCAAGTTCATCATTATCAATAGACACATCATCATTTTCTTGGACATCATTATGTGCTTCCATTGGCTCATTTGACTCATGCTACTCTTCCATTGAGTTATTGATATCCACAAGTTCTCCAAAGTGATCATTTCCAAGTAGACCTCTTAATGGTACTTGAGGTTCCTATGATACGTTTTACACCCTCGAGTCATTAAAATATCCTTTCCTTAAGCCAATTTCTTGCATTTCATCTAGAAGAGATCGAATAACATTAATTCTTTGTTGAATAAAACCGCATTGCACTGCGTCACTTTCAATGGCTATGCAATTCCTTCATTTTTGTAAACAACATGCTAATGTTGTACCTAATCACTAAATACAAAATAAATAATTAAATTAAATAATATAAAACAACATAAATTAAAAATAATAAAGGGTGAAGTATGATTTCATAAATGTTATATCATAAATATTATCTGAACCAGAGAACAAATCCAAAACCCAATCTCCTTCATTTGAAAATGTATCTATACGATAATTAATTAGTACTTGTGGATTTTTATAAATGTTAGCGATCTCTCCTTTTAAATCCTTTTCTTCATATGTTAATTTTTTATCCACAACATTGTAAACTAATAAACTACTAGGCTTCTTTCCATCCTATACATTGTAAAGAATAGAATTATAAGTATTATCTTTTGTCCAGCTTGCAAGATGTATACTTTCAATATCACGTGTAAATCGTTCACTATTGGAACTATGAATATTAGGGTTTTTTATGTAACAAAAATAAGTACAAATTCAATTAACTTGTGAATTAATAAAGTAGATTTCTAATCTTAATCGCTAAACATACAATTTCAATATCTTACCAATAAAGTTGCATCCTTGTCTTTTCTTTTCCCTTGAAACTTGATTGTACTAATCCTTGTTGTGTATCTGAATGAAAAACAAAAAATCTCCATAATGGTGATGTTGTGAATTCCATAAATCCCATAACCACTTTACTGAAAGCTTGGTAAGTATAAGGCTCAGTATCATATTCAATGTTTTGGATATTATAACCATGAGAGATATCTGCAATAACTAGGGAGTATTCCCTTTTAGGAACAAGGTTTGTAATTTTTTCACAATCCCCTAATATCACTTTATATTGAAAAGTGTCAATCCCATTCCAAATGTAGTGATCAAGGGTGTCATCAAGCTCAACATTTTGAAGATGTTCCATTCTTTCTATTTCAAACTTAACTTTTTGAATATAACTTTTGAAGGTTTCAGATACTTCAACTATATTCTTCTTTGACATCTTTAATGAAACAAACAAACATATAATTATATATCTATAACTAATAAAATCAAAATAAATTAACATACAAATGAAAAAAATGAATGTAATAAATCAACATACCTTTTTGAATGCAACAAAAAATTGATTCGATGTTGTTGAAGAGATTGCATCTGCATAGTTGAGTCTAACATCCTCCCAACTCTACTCATTCAACATCTTAACCATTTCCTCTTGTATTCTCATATAAACCTTGTGACTAAATAAAAACAAAAGTTATGTTATAATCATATATAGAATAAAATTTCTTATGTTATATAGAACCAATTATTTTTTTAATCATAACACAAATAAGAAATAACTCAGTAGACTTACTTTTTAAATTCATCACACATTTCGTCCATTGATAATTCACCTGACCTTACACGTGATAATATAGCTATGAAAATTTTTTCATCCTTCACTCCTTGCATCGTTCTCCAAGGCATTATAGTCATATCATATGGCAGGTTTTTGATTTCAGGCAATGTCTTACTTGTGCTACCTATTAAGGGTTTATAATTCCTAACCTTATGATTTTTTATACTAATATTTTCCCATAGGTTGAATATCTCATCTACCAAATCCCATATCTGTCCAATTTTAAATCCCATTTGGAAATATCTATTCACAACTCTGAATGCATCACTTCCTTTGTGATTTTTTACTTTTACACTTTCCTCATCAACAAGGAAGCCTATTTCCATACAACATTCCTTCCTAAACTTTGCATCAACGTTTGATCTATCCCCACGACATATTACATACAACTCATTATGGATAAATCTCACTCTCTGAATGAAAGTCATGGACATCCTTTACTCATTATTTATATTATGATTCCATGCCAGTAAATTTGCTTCTCCATCTATTAAACCAACATAAATTACACATCTGACTATCTCAAAGAGAAGGTTATTGGAATAATCTTGCATCAATTCTCTTATAGCCTCTGTAGAATGATTTCCTCTAATCACATAATATTTATACTCAAAAAATTTTGACATATAAAATGCATCCTTGGTAGGAACTTCCATTGTGTCAACAAGAACTAAGTAGTCAACCACATGTGCATATGGATTGTGCTTAATCAGTGCTTTCAAGTTTTGGATACGTAATTGATGTGGTTTTCTAATTTGGTATTTTTGTTGGCCTTCTGTGGGTTTATATAGCTTCTTCGCATTCAATAGAAATGTATGGCCCTCATCAACCAAATTTTTCCTCCTTAGTTGATCTTGAATGGTATTTTGCATTGTTTTGATAATACCATCTTCTAGATCAAAACTATGTGTTATTATTTCTATGCCACCTTTAGGACTTCCATCATGATTGTTAGCACTAGAAGTTGACTCTTGACTGCTTAAGAGTGAAGCCTATCACACCTTGATTTAATTGATTTTAGGAAAAATTAGAGAGTTGTAGGATCAACATGAAGGCAGTGAGATGACTACAAATTAACAGCTGGCCATTGGGCATGGAGTCCATTAAAAACAAATAACCCTGTCTTAACATTCTATGGGAAGAAGGTCAAGATAACAAAACTCAGATAAGCTCCAAGGCTATAGAGAAATGGAATGAGGAATGAAGAAAACAAAACTGCAATTTAATTAAAAACCACCATGATCCTTGATACACTTATAGGGAATAATACTCAACATTTAGAAACCCTTTCTGACTGTGAATATAAGTCTCAAATTGGTCGATGGAGAACACTACAATACATCCTATACTACAGTATTCTCAACACCGAATTGCATAGATATATCCTATAGAAACAAAACACATTTAAGAAGATGAAAAAGAGAAATGCTGAACTGAGGATAGGGAAAAAAAATTAATCATGAACTTTGTTATCAGTTGAAATATTTACATAGAAGTATTGCATAATATTATTCAAAATATTACATAGGATGTTCACCCTCTGCAGCTCTCTCTCAGGACTGAATCCTCCCTCCCCTCCACTTTGTATATTTTTCCCTTCACAATATATAGAGTTACAAGATTAAATTCAGATCCAAAAAACAAAGAACCGAGACCTTATCCCTTTCCAAAGATAGAAATCTGGTACAAAATATTTGGGCTAAAATATTTGCATATTCGGAAGGGTTCCTATTTTGTAGGGTTGATCATTTGACTACTTGAATCTTTTCCAAGTGTGTTGAAGAAGATAATAGACAGTGGTCAACACTCTGATCAATAACCTCCATAACACAAAAATAGGCTATCGAGCCTCAAAGGACACATGTGCAATTGATTCCCCCAAAAATTGTTGCCCTATCACTTATCATTCAATCCCTTCAAATTTGAAATTGAACCTTTTATTGTTTGCTTTGAAATATTCTGACACATGTGCTCTTTGAATTCCCTTTTACAAAAGATATTTGAGCTTTGTTTCAAATCAATCCAAATTGATCACTGGTACTATGATACCAAGACTCAATTCTAGTAACAAAAATCTCCATCTGGATGGAAGCTTATCTTCTATAGAAAAGTTTGAAGCAAGAAATCATGGTAGAAACTCCCGAACAACACCTTAAGGATAACATTCTTCCTTAAATAAGACACCAACATTCTTGTTGAAAAACCTTAGATATGAATGAGCTATGAATTTGGGTAACATAAACATGAATACTCTGTTTTTAACCTCATATTCCACTAGTAGTCAGGAGACCAATTGAACACCTTGAATGTATTAAAGATACTCCATTGTGCTCCAGTAACATTTCCAATCATAACAATACTAAAGGAAGACCCCAGGTAAAAAGACTACCAACACCCATCTTCTTCACAACATCATGCACAATAACATCCTTAACATTGTTTAAGAAAGAAACCAGGGTGACTGCATGGTGAGAAACAATTGCACAAATACACTGGCAATGTATTCTGCAACAAAACTCCTTTTGTGATCTTTTCCCACTTTCTTTCAACCACTTTGACCCTAATGTCACTCCACCTTGAATCAAGGATTCCAATCATCTGAAATATCCAAAATACCTAGATGGTTCAATTTGACTTTCTCTTCCTAAATAACATTTGTTTCTGCACAGGTGCCCTCCTCATATTCAATAGAAGACTGCAAAATTTCGTCCTTAATCTACAACTCGAGTTCCATTAACTTGTTGGCCTCATTGATGTCTTAGATCATTTCAAGGAAGAGATGGGTGAAGCACCATAGTCTTTCTAGCATCTTATAAGTTTCCCAAAGCTATTAGTTGTGGAACCATAGAGAAGACTAGACTAGATTACACCATGTTGGAGAGAAACCCTTCACAAGTTACTAATTGAAGGGAATGAATAGTGGTGAGTTGGGATTCTGTGCAGAATGACCTCGAGAAGAACCGCCCTTGGCGTTCAGAGTTTGGTGTATCTTGTGATGATGGACACATTGAAACCCTAAGACTTTCGTCATTTGCAAACTTTGGTGTTGCCTCAACATTTGGATTCATCCATGAACACGTGGCGATCAACAAGACTGTTTCCTTATGACTTGGCATATTCTTGGTTCTCTTATTTGACACCTTAACCATGGATAATGGCTCTGTGATTTAGAGAAATCAGGCCCATTGTCAACAAATATTGGCGTTGATAAAGCCTTGACACTTGGAACTTTGATGTTGCTTTCTGGATTACAATGTTAAACATGTAGAAACCTCAACCTTTCTTGTTATTAGAGGCCCCAACAAAGTAATATTCCAGTCCCATGACCCTCCCATAGGCTATTGGTACTTTCCCACGCTAAGCTGGGGTGGCTTTAGTTGCTCCCACGTTTTCCAAATATGAAGATATATACCTCAACAAGTGAACTCACCACTCCAAAACAAGCTTCTCATGAATTAAAGGAGGCCACAGCCTGCCCACACTTTCAGAAAGTACTCCTTTGATGCCTTCGTATGAGCACTGCCTTGATATTTGGCATTCGATGAGTGTTTTTTTCTTTTCTTTGCGAGCTCTCCTCCATGGCCTTGCACTTGGTGCATTCTTCCTTGTGCGCTCGACTTTGTGGTGTGACTAGGTAGTTGTATGGTTTGGTGTGTGACTTTGGTGTAGCTCTCGGGTGCTTGGATTTGACTTGGAGATTGGGCCTCGGGCCCAATAAATTTTATAAAACAAAAAATTAAAATCTTACATTATTTTCGAGAGTATAAATATTTTGTCACAATTTTTAATGAAGGCGCTACCGGAAGTTCCAATAGAATTTTTTTTCTTACAAGTTGCCTAAGATAGAATGAGTGCTAACATGGGCTCCAGAGGGGATGTAGTCCTCCCTGTGAGGCTACCAAGAATAAGCATTATGGTGCCTTATCCATTTTGATTTATGATCTAACCATGATGTACTGTAATCAACTTGTACCCTTGTTCATATTTCCCCTGTACACCTGTTCATATTGCCCCAAGAACACCTATGATCCTTATTTGAAAACTGAAAATACACAAGCTAGAAAAGATGTTGAAAAACAAATGCTCATATGTTGAGCTTATTTATGTACATAAGCCTACACTAACCAGCTGAAATTATTACTTATGTAATTACAAACTTCCAGAAGAACCATTCGAGTAATTGATTAACTAACCAAACTCTTTGTATATGCTTGAGCAAAATGAAGGCTAGAACAAGAATCAACACTTCATCACAAATCTGATCTTCAGGTTTATAGTGAAACAAGGGCTGGAACTTTGAACTATGAAATCCTCCATATAGATAGCCATCGGATCATAAAGAATGAAAGAAATAGATTTTTGATAATAAGATGTTACCTTTGCCTATTGTTATAAATGAATGGATTATCTGTGAGAATCCTCTGCTCCATGAATGATACCAAGTTCCTGCTCATGATATGGTGAAATAGAAGAAGAACTGAAATTTTCAATAATGCTAATCCCAACCTGCTGTTGGCCCTTGGTTATGGAAGGAAGCAGAAATCGAGGAAGAAAAGGTCAAACACGAACTGCGCGGGAGACACTATGACTATCACTAGGTCAAAGTAAGCAAAAGAGAAGAAAAGACAGAGTGAATTACAGAAAAGCAAGCCATTGGATGAGGAGATAGAGGATTATAGATCAACAAGGAAGATGGATCGAGGACAACTCAATAAGAAAATAAATCCACCATTGGATGCTTTGGAGCAACGCGGGAGAAGGGAGGAAAGACAGGCTAGTGAAGCTCTAAAAAGGTAGGTCAAGTTGACCTAGGTTTTTAGACACCTCGGGTTTTGGGTAATTAGGGTTTTGACACCTAGGTTTTGACCTAAGGATGTCTGTGAGGGACTATAATGTATAAATAGAGGTCGAGAGGACCTAGGTCGGGTTGGTACTAGTGTTGGGTATTGTTATTGATTGTTGTTGGTTGAGAGATTATTGTACTGTGAGAGAGAGGAGTGTTGAGAGTGAGAGACTTCTGGTATTGTAAGATTTTCAGCTGGGTACGAAGATCAAGTCCTGCAGCTGGGTGCGCAGGAAGGTGGGAGACAGAGAGAAGAAGAGAGAAGATCTACTGACTAAGAGTGCAGATCAAAACTGTAAGCTTTATCTTAATATATCATAAGCACAGTTCTGTGGATGTAGCCTTAGAGAGAGGGTGAACCATGTATATTTTGTTTTGTATGTGTGATTGATGCCTGGATCTCTGTCATTTTTATACTTTTATTTGCATTATTGTGTTAGATCATATTTATAGCTGCGCATAGTAGATCTAGCTGATAAGAGATATATGAATGCTGCATTATTGTTGTATCAGTTCCACTTGATATTCCCCTAGTTGTAGACATCTCTATCCTGCAACCCCCCTCTTAGATGCTTCAGGTGAGACTACATCTGCTTCACAGGTGTTGCCGAAAGGGCCAGTATCTAGGGCTTGTTGGTGCACTCTTGGAGTGAACCCTGGGTCTGCCCCTGTGCCAACAAATGGTTTCGTTGCCGGGACCAGAATATTTTTAAGGGAATGTCAAGGTGGTTCCCATCAAAGACAAAGATTCAAAAGTGGATAGAGGATCAAGAGAGGGACTTCGTTGAAGCCCATAACAAGAACCCTAAACTGAGTATTGAAGATTGGCTACAAAGATACATCTTCATCAACATTCATGAGATATTCTTTGGAGGAATCCACCAGGAGTTGTTTGAGTGGTTGGCTAGGTGAGACGACACCTAGTTTGAGATCAGATCTAGACCTCATGTGGTTTGGACACCAACACTGATCCAAAAGGTCAAGAGAGTTGACAATCCTGTATCCAGAGTAGTAGATCATTGGTTTGATAGTACCATTGGAGGGTATATCACCGAATTTGCTGTTGATAGGGTAGAATCATATAGCCAAGCCGAGAGATACTTTTTCAAAGGAACCAAAGGAATTTTTTTGCACTTTCTGAAGATGAGAATCAAGATGTTATTGCATGAAAAGAATGTCTTGAAGATACCGTATATTGGTTGGACCTGAAAAGGCTAATGTTCAGAAATCCAAACAGGGACAATGACACAGAAGCTCGACATATGTGTAGTGGAAGAGTATTCAGAGGGGTTCACCTTGATAACATGTTTAATCAAAACTACAGAGAAGAGGGTTTCTACAGTGGAGAAGAGGTAGATCTAACCGACGAAGAACATTCATAACCCACTAGAACAAAAGAAGGGGAAGCTGAAGAACTTCTCCAAAGCGAGCTAGAAACCTCAAGAACTACGCATATTATTGAAGTAAGTAACATTAAACATCCTGTTGTTTCAATAGCACCAAGCAGCCAAAATAGCCAGAACCACCAGAGTCTTCAGAGTGTTGTTACTAGCAACTCAACCTATACTCTGACAGAAAGCATAGGGAACTCTATGGCAGATGAGATGAGGTTACCTATCTTCAGGGGATATGGATATGAGGATCCCTATCAACACTGGTTCCTATGTGAGGCCGTGTGGAATATTAAAAGTATCACCGACGAAGCCATCAAGAGAACCCATTTCAACACTACGCTAAGGGACCGTGCGCTGAGCTGGTACATGAAACTTGTCCAAGGACTGGTGCATCCTAAGCCATTGAATGAGATCAAGAATGCACTGATTGCAGAGTTTAAGAAACCTAAGTTGAAGTCACAATGTATTACATAGATAAAAGAGATCAAACAAAAGGTAGCAAAACCTATTTGGGAGTTCAACCAGAGATTCAAGACCCTAATAGGCTGATTAACTTTTCAGATCCCCGATGAACAGAACAAATAATGGTTCATCACGGCTTTGTTACCACATATCAGAGTCCCTCTGATGCAGCAAAAGATTTCATCTCAGGAAGAAGCTTTGGAGGTCACCATGAAGCTTGAATCAACACCTATGGGAGAATCTAGCTCAGGCATGAGCTAGATCTTGAGCCAACTGACTAGTTTGTCTTTGCAGGTCGAGGATATGAAGAAGGACAAGGGGAAGGACAAAAGAGAAGATACATGGTGTGTAAGATGCATATCAGAAGGTCATGCTAAGGAACACTGTCCCTTATTTCATGAGTATTTGGCCTCAAGAGCACCGAGCCCCTTGAAGCGAGTTAACCTTCCCTGGTGCGATGTATGCAGAAATAGTCATCACCCAAGTGAGTGGTATTACATGCAAAAGTATGTTTAGACACCCAAAAACTTGTATTACACATTCTATAAGTCAGTGGGGCATGATGATTGAGATTGTAGAGCTTACAATCTCATGCATGAGAGGTCGAGGGACATATACAAGATTCAAGGTGAAGTATAGCAAGAAGGAAACACTCCGCAGTACAACTCTCTAGGGAGAGGAAACTTCAATCCTCACAGTGGATACAAAGGAGGAGGAGGACAAGGTATGGGTCGAGGCTGAGGACAAATAATATGTTTTAACTGTGCATAGCTAGGACACTGGGAAAGGGATTGCCAGAATCCTTGCACAACCTGTAGTTATTGTAACTCTTTTGAGCATGTCATAGAAGAATGCCCTGTGCTGCTGGCTAAGCTTCAGGAAAGACGAGGACCCCAACAGAACCCAAAAGTGCAACTGATATATGCCAAACCGCACAGAAAAGACCCTAGAGTCACTGTTATTACTCGAGGAGGCGCTGCTACAGAAGAAGATAGAACAATCCAAAGAAAGATCTCAGAAGAGTCAGGTATCAGGAAATTTGTGGAGAAGACTCAGGATTTTGATGCAAGGAAAGAAAGACAAATCTTCAAGGAAGAAAGATAGGAGTTCAAGGGGGACCAAGGATCCTCATCTAAAATGAAACCATTAATAAAAGAGTATGGAATGCCTCAGGCATTTGATCAATCGACTTCACCGAAAGAAAGAAAAGAGGTAAGTAAACTCATCGAATTTTTGTACACTTGTCTTAAGTTAATTCAAGATGAGAATGTTGTGCAAGAGTTATAGAACCTAATCAGGTAGTATGATATAGGAAAGGTAGACCCTTTACTAAACAGGGAAGTACACCAGATTGGTAAGAAGAGAAGAACAAACAAAGAATTACATTTGAATGCTCAAATAGGAGAGTATGATATAGACTATGTGGTCGTCGACTTAGGGTTGGAGGTCAATGTCATGACGAAGCAAACTTGGGCACTAATGGGAAAACAAAAGTTGATCTATTCCCCTATCAGGCTTAGAATGGCTAATCAGCAAGCTGTCAACCCATTTGGACGATTAGAGCATGTCCTTGTGGACATCGACGGAGTTAGGACCTTTGCAGATTTTTAGGTAATTGAAATTGTCGATGATAACTGCCCTTACCCTGCATTGCTAAGAATTGATTGGGCCTTCGACAATTCTACTGTTTTTGATTTAAAGAAAAGACACATGAAATTTGAAAGAGATGGCCTTTGGGTCATTTCAACCTTAGATCCAGATGAGGGTCCACGATATATAGATTCCATCAGAGAAGAAGACCACACATATGAGCTGGAAAACATATATAAATTAACAGTCAGACAACAGGATTATATCAACCCTACTGTCGATGGAAATATAAGTTGGTGAAGTGACAACGCATGTTCATTAGATTCGGAAGAAGCGCTAGAGAACTGGTAGAACCAAATGTATGAAGTATCCACAAGGAGATGTGCTCGACTGACCAGAGAAGTTCACTGGATTGGTACAACAATAAGTAACTTGCCTACCTTTGATGGTCTGAACCCTCTAGAAGCCTTCCTCTCAGATTTTGAAACAAGTGTACCAGAAAAACAGAGGCTGTTGGCTATGGATGAGGCCCTGAAAGATACACCAGGAAGATTGTGGGGGATGCACAAAAGCAATATTACGGACTGGACACAATGTCAAACCTTAATGACAACGCGGTTCTCAGCACAAGTAGGAAGCTGCGAAGTGAGGTACACAGGTCGAAGATGCCCAAAGGGCCATGTGCGAATTTGTGAAAGAACCCGGAGTGACATTCCTCGAGAAAAATGGGTACATAGATTCATTAACATGATGGACACGACCCCTATTAACTGGTACCTTCAAGCAGAGCTGCGCCTCATCACTGCAGATTGGGAAGGTATGCTTCAGAATTTTGTAACCACCTTTTTGTTTGAAAGTGAATTTCCTTCAGTAGATCAAGCACTACAAATTGTGAAGATGAAAGTATTTAAGGAGGCATCTAGCCTCCCTTTGGAGGAAGAAGAGGACGAATGGACTGCACCATTCCAGAAAATACAAGGATGTTACAACATTAATGCCGACGCAGATGATGATCCGAGGAAGGTAAACATTGCTGAGATAGAAGGGAACATGGATGTGGAAGGAACAGGAGTTGAACTACCATTCATTGGACAACTGATCAAGATAAAGAAAGTCAATATTGGGACAGAGGAGACACCGAATATTTCCAATGTCAGAGATTACTGGGATGCTGCTACCATTGACAAAATTATAGAGTTACTGCATGAGTATCAGGACTTGTTTCCGACCAAGTTCACTGATATGAAAGGTATCAAAGGACCTTTGGGAGAGATGCGAATACCTTTGAAACTAGATGCGAAGCTAGTCAAGCAAAGGCCCTACATATTGAACACAAAATATAAGGAAAAAGTGAAGATTGAGATCGACATAATGTTAGAAGTAGGGATTATTGAAACTGTCGAAGAGTCAGAGTGGATCAGCCCTATGGTGGTGCAAGACAAGAAGACAGGCGAGATCAGGATCTACGTAGATCTCAGGAAGCTGAATGATGCTTGTTTGCATGATCCTTTCCCTACACCATTCACAGGCGAAGTGTTGGATAATGTGGGAGGCCAATAGGTATATTCTTTTACAGATGGGTTTTCAGGATACCATCAGATCCGGATTGCCAAGGAGGACTGCCACAAGACCACATTTGCCACAGAATGGGGATCCTACCAATACACAGTGATGTCATTTGGACTGAAGAATTCCCCAACCATCTTCTCCAGGGTGGTGGTCGAAGCGTTCAAATAATTTTTCCATTAGTGTTTAGAAGCCTATTTTGATGACTGGACTGTTTTTAGTTTGCT
Source organism: Picea glauca (assembly GCA_000966675.3). NCBI lineage: Eukaryota > Viridiplantae > Streptophyta > Pinopsida > Pinales > Pinaceae > Picea > Picea glauca. The sequence goes on along the minus strand of JZKD02S1034517.1, from coordinate 108,393 downwards.
GAAAAATCATATTGAATGTCTAAGACTAATGTTGGAAAAATGAAAGCATTGTCAAATTGATTTAAATTTGAAGAAGTGCATCTTCTTCTCACCATTTGGAGTATTATTAGGACATATTGTATGCAAGCAAGGATTGCTGGTTGATCCATCAAAAATTGCAATTATAGTCGACTTACCACCTCCTACTTTAGTCAAACAACTGTGCACTGCACTAGGACATACTGGCTATTACAGGAAATTTATCAAAGGATATGCTCAGATTACTGTGCCAATGGAGAAGTTATTAAATAAAGATTGTCAGTTTGGTTGGACAGATGAATGCCAATAGAGATTTGACACACTGAAATAAAAGATGGTGATTATGCCCATTCTGGTCTTTCTAGACTAGAGAAGAGAATTTCATGTGCATGTCAATGTGTCTTCTATTGCATTAGGAGAAGTATTGGCACAACCTGGATAAGGGGAGATCGACCATCCATTAGAATTTGCCAACAAAAAACTATCTACAGCTGAAACCAATTACACTACTACAGAGAGAGAAGGATTAGCCATGGTGTACGCGCTGCAAAAATTCTGCCATTACTTACTAGGAGGACACTTTAAAATGTTTACTGATCACTCTGCACTAAAGTACCTAGTCAACAAGCCAGTGTTGGGGGGGTGAATATGCAGATGGCTTCTCCTGTTTCAAGAATATGATTTTGCGATCATAGTTAAGCAGGAAGAATGAACAAGGGACCCGACCACCTGTCGATGTTGGAACATGGCAAAGAACCCACCAGTCTGGAGGATACACTACTGGATGCACAGTTGCTTGCCATTAGGAAGATGGAAGACCACTTCACAGACATAGTCCAATTCCTGTCAACAGGAATGGCTCCAAGTGAGTATACAATTTCCCAGAAGAAACAACTAGTGGTGCACGCTGTAGACTTTTCATTGATAGTTGGTCAACTATATAAGATGGGACCTGATGAGATACTAAGAAGATGTGTGATGGAGGAAGAGCGCCCACTGATCCTCGCAGAATCTCATGAAGGCATCGTAGGAGGACATTACGTAGGGAAAACAACTGCGCAGAAGGTTCTACAAGCTGACCTTTGGTGGCCTACTTTACACAGAGATGCTAAAGAGTATACCAAAGCCTTTGATGTATGCCAGAGAGTTGGAAAACCATCCCGAAGAGATGAAATGCCACTAGCACCGCAGATGACCCTACAAGAATTTGAAAAGTGGGCCATTGACTTCGTGGGACCTATAAACCCACCAGGAAAGTGCACAGGAGTAAGGTACATTATCACTGCGAAAAAAATACCTGACTAGATGGGTCAAAGCAAGAGCAGTCAAGGACTGTAGTGCAACTACAACTGCACATTTTATATTTGATAACATAATAACCAGATTTGGATGCCCTAGGACCCTTATGAGTGATCAAGGCACTCATTTCATCAACAAGACAGTTGAAGCCCTGACTGAAGAATTTGAAATTCACCATCAGAAGAGTACACCTTACCATCCACAAGAAAACGGAACGGTTGAAGAATTCAACAAAATCTTGGAGACAACATTGACAAAGATTTGCAGTGTGAACAGGGATGACTGGGATTTAAGAGTACCAACAGTACTATGGGCTTATAGAACCACTTGCAAGAAATTAACAATGCATACCCCCTTCAAGTTGGTTTATGGTATCGAAGCTGTCGTCCCGATGGAGTACTTGGTACCAAGCTTAAGAATTGATGCAATTACATACATGGATGATATTGGCGTTGTTCGTGAGAGGATTTCCTAGCTGGTTGAACTAGAAGAAGACAAATTTATTGCAGGATTCCATCAACAGGTACAGAAGGAAAGAGAGAAGGCCTATCATGACATACACATCAAGAAGAAGGCATTTAAGCAAGGTGATTTAGTACTAGTGTATAATAGTAAATTTACAAGACATCCAAGGAAGTTCAGAATGCATTGGATTGGACCATATGAGATCTCCTATGTTACATAAGGAGGAGGTGCGTAGTTGAAGACATTGAAGGGAGAATGTAAAGAAGGATTAGTGAATGGGAGTCGAATGAAGTTGTATTATGACAACCAACTACCTCACAACTCTCAGTAAAATCAAGGAGAAACGGGTCTAGGTACCAGGTGCAGTTGAAACTGGGTACCAGACATAGAAAAGACAGTCTGCACAAGGATGGGAAGGAGGCATAATGCATAAATCAAAGGCTGCACTACGCAGTCCAAAGTCAAAGTGAAATGGAAGGATCAGATTTGAAGTGCCTCGGGACAAGTCACATGTGAGTGTTGGGGGCCTGTTGGCCCTTGGTTATGGAAGGAAGTGAAGATCGAGGAAGAAAAGGTCAAACATGAACTATGTGGGAGACACAATGATTGTCACTGGGTCGAAGTAAGCAAAAGAGAATAAAAGATGGAGCGAAGTACGGAAAATAAAGTCGTTGGATGAGGAGACCAAGGATGATAGATCAACAAGGAAGATGGATCGAGGACAACTCAACAAGCAGAGAAATCCACCATTGGATGCTTTGAAGCACTGCATGAGAAGGGAGGAAAGATAAGTTGACGAAGCCCTGAAAAGGTGGGTCAAGTTGACCTAGGGTTTTAGACACCTAGGGTTTTGGGTAATTAGGGTTTTTACACCTAGGTTTTAACTTAAGGCTGTCGGTGAGGGAATATAATGTATAAATAGAGGTCGAGAGGACCTAGGTCGGGTCGGTACTAGTGTTGGGTATTAATATTGATTTTTGTTGGTTGAGAGATTATTGTACTATGAGAGAGAGGAGTGTTGTGAGTGAGAGCTTTCTGGTATTGTAAGATATTCAGCTGGGTGCGAAGATCAAGTCCTCCAGCTAGGTGCGTAGGAAGGTGGGAGACAGAGAGAAGAAGAGAGAAGATCTGCTGACTAAGAGCACAGATCAGAACTGTAAGCTTTATCTTAATATATCATAAGAACAGTTCTGTGGACATAGCCCTAGTGAGAGGGTGAACCACGTATATTTTGTGTCATATGTGTGATTGATGCATGGATCTATGTCATTGTTATACTGTTATTTGCATTATTGTGTTAGATCAGATTTATATCTGCGCTAAGTATATCTAGATGATAAGAGATATATGAATGCTGCATTATTGTTGTATTAGTTCCACTTGATAGTCCCCTGATTGTAGACATATTTGTCTTGCAATCCCCCTCTTAGCTGCTTCGGGTGAGACTACATCTTTTTCGCAAGTGTTTTCGAAAGGGACAATAGCTAGGGCTTGTTGGTGCGCTCTTGGAGTGAACCCTGGGTCTGCCCCTGTGCCAACACCTGCTTGATGTCTTTTGGAGATGTTGAATTATATATGTCAAGCATGAGCTTGCTAATTTCTGGAGACTGATTTTAGAAGAAGAAATCTTAGTGATATGTTTATGAAATTCTTCCTTGTCGCCTTCGCTGCCTACTTCAGATTCTGATATATAACTGTTATTTGTTGTTTCATTGCACCCATAAACTTTAGAGAGAAGGGAAGTAACATGTTCATGATTTTCAACATCACTATCTTCATAGTGATCAAATGAAGGTTGAGTTTTGAAAGATATATCATGAGAGATCTATTGATAATTCTCCTCAACAATTATATATTTGTAAGATTTGTCAAGAATAAGGAGATCTTCATTGGTATTTTGAACAAAAAATTCATAACTATCATCAACTGTAACATGAATATATTTCCGATCATATGTTTGTTGAAAATCAGAACTAGATAAGGTTTTGTTAACTAATGATCCTTCAAATGTTTCATACACATTTAATTATTTCTCATCATTAGTATATTCATCATAAACTGGAGAAGCATGATACAATTCTAATGACAAATATGAAAAATTATGTGTATTATCATCAAAAATATAACCTTCAAACTGATTTTGAACAACTTTTGTATCATAATCACTACTATTAGAAACATTTGGATTGATTCCAAATGTATCTAGAGTATCATTGTTATCAATTTCAATATCCGACTGTTGAAAATCCTCTTGTTGTAAAACAAAATTAGAAGAAGATATAGCTGATAATGAATCTTCTTCTTCTTCCTCAACATTATCATCCCCTTCATCTGCACTGCTAGAAGAATAATCTACAAAAATTTCAGTGTATAATGCATATCCCTCAAAACAATTCTCAAAAAGTCTCTCAACTCGGTAAATTCTCTTACAATATGAATGAAACACAATATGAAAATCCTTCAGTGAAGAAATGCTAGAGATATGAAGAGATCAATACGAATGTCGTGCATCTCCTTCTAATGCGTATGAAAACATTTTCATGAGATAATATTCATGATAGACATCCAATTGATATATGGACTGATGAAACTTGACGAGATATTATCCAGGATTATCTTCCTCCTTTCCGCTAAAAATAGGAAGAAAGTTTGCACGTTCTGGGAAAGAAAGCAGTCGATTAGTAAAATAGGAATAGATGAAAAATTGAGAGGTGTGAACCTCTGATCCAAGATAGCTTACATTTCCATGGTTGTCCCCTATCAGTGAAGTCACCAACAAGTTCTTCCTTCATGGAGTGGAGTCGCCAGGTGAATGATATGCAGTCTGATATATGTTCACTTCTTGTTCACCATCAAGAAGAGAATCTGATCAATGTTGTTCTCCCAGGGAATATTACTTCATTTTCCATCCTTGGAAATGAAGCCAAAATATGTTAGTGCTAGAAGTTGACTCTTGACTGCTAAAGAGTCAAGACTAGCACACCTTGATTTAATTAGTTTTAGGAAAACTTAGAGAGTGGTAGGATCAATATGAAGGAAGTGAGATGAATGAAAATCGACAGTTGGCCATTGGGCATGGAGTCCATTAAAAACAATTAAACCTGTCTCAAAATTCTATGGGCATCAGGTCAAGATAACAAAACTTAGATCAGCTCCAAGACTGTAGATAAATGGAATGAGGAAATGAAGTAAACAAAATGCAAGTTAATAAAAAACCATCCTAATCCTTGATACACTTATAGGGAAGAATACTCAAAATTTAGAAACCCTTTCTGACTATGAATATAAGTCTCAAATGTGGTTGGTGGAGAAAAATAAAGTATATCCTATACTACAATATTCTCAGTGCTGAATTCCATACATATATCCTATAGCAGCAAAACACATTTAAGCAAATGAAAAAGAAATAAATGAGATTCAATCAATTGAGTTCGCTCATGAAAAAATTAAGCTCATTGTATACAAGAGTGTATACAAAACAAAATGTATGTGGGTGAGTTGTTGTCAGCATGATATCTTTAGCTCTGGATCTGGCTCACCCTCATATATTTTCCTGTCTCTTAGAAATTCAAGGTGACAAATATGCAGACATGAAATTGATGGAGGAATATTGGAAAAATGCAATCATACTGTAAAACCCATAAAAGTGATGAAAGACTCAATTTAATGAAAAACCACAACTGTAAAGTCTACTTGTTGCAGCATGATTAGAGAACTAAGCTCTAGGAAATTTCCAAAGGATAAACCCCATGCAAAACATAACTGTTATCACATAGAATTGCAAGGGTCAAAAAATCATTTCAGTTTTGTTTTTTGAGACATAGGTTTTATTGAGTTATAGGTTTTTATGTATTCTTTCTATAGACATAATTCAAATTTTGATTTAAGTAAGCTAAAGTTAGTTTGGCCTTGGTCTAGATTCCTTGGGTTATGTCTTATTTATCTTGACAATTTGAATAAAACTTCATGAGTCACATATTTGAACTCTCCATCATCACCTTGGCACATCACATCTCCATGTTGTACACAATATCCTCCTTTGTCACCTTTTATCCATTTAGCTATCAAATCCGATTTGATCTATGCGCTGCCAACTCACTAGGAGAGTTTGCAACATACCCAAAGTACTCCATGCATTCATTGCCATAGTTGAATTTAAGGATCGTGTCAAAGAAGATATCATTGTTTTCAAAGCTTGTATTTTAAACAAATTCCGAGGGATTATGTCATAAAAGTTTCTAACAACTTCCTCCAAGTGTGCAAATTGTGTTTGAGCTAGGCATTGTGAACCTGATGCTACAGACATGCATTGTGAACTCGTGCTGCGAACTGGCTGAAGGAGAATGTTGGAGGTTAGACTACTTGCAGAAACCCTTGTGTAATTTCAAAGACACCAACATTAAATCTAGGACCACAAGGTACTCCATGAGAGTTTACACGCTATTTAAAAGTTGAAAGAGAGGTTTTTGATGGTTTCACCTCTAGGCACTGCAAATTGTTCTATTATGTTGTTTCCTTCTTTCAAATTCATTTACTTCATGCTCTAAATATTACTCATTAAACATCATCACCTCTAAGACCTCGTCTATCCTTCCCATTACTCAGAATTCATTTTCTTTGCTGATATTCCCCAGCACTGTGAAACCTCTACTCTGGCACTGCAAACTTTGTGCTGCAAATTCAACGCTATGAATCCTCTATTCCAGTTTTGTTAAAAAAACAATTCTTCTACATATTTTTCAAGATCAAATTTAAAAGAGTGAATTTGCACTCATTTCAGCTTAATTTTTGTGGTTGATCAGCTGTCGAACTAGGTTTAAAGATTTCATGCATTATCATGCTGTTAAATGATACTTGTATTGTCATAAAACCTTGTTTTAAGAAGATAATTCACTAGTGTCTCCCTCTTATTATAAATTCCAATTTACTTTATTGATATATCTTATTTGAAGGATTCCATGTCTTATTCCTGAATGTGCATAGAGTGAGTTGTATAAAAATTATGTACAATGTCAGCATATTGAAAACAATTTGTCATAAAAACCCTAGTTTCTTATATTCCTTGTTTTCGTAAATCTACCCATTATTACAACTCATAGAAAGCATTCCTCAACATCAGTATGGATAGTCAACAACATAAGAAATGTCATAAGGGAGGTGAAATTGTAAAGACAGAGCCTTATGACATGCAACTACTTGATTCTGACCATTTGATCACATAATCTTTTCAGAGAGTAGGCTGCATCAATTTTTGTCAAAAGATGCAAAGGGGGCATCCAGAGGTGGCCAGAGAGTTTTCCTTAAATTTTGATGGTACTAAAACAAAGGTGGGAATATTAGAATTTGAAGTTTCAAAGCAATCCATCTCAGTTGCAACAGAGATACCCAACACTGAAGAAAAAGGGTTCAAGGCCATGACATTAAATGTTGCTTTCTCCAAGGAATTTCTTAAACTAGAGTATAAGGAGGACAAATTTTCCAAAGGGGTCCCTAGAAACCATATGCTTGAAGGTTTTGATAAGATGTTGAAGGTTATTCAAAGGTATTTTGTTGGAATATTGGTTGTTGTCATTGATGTCAACCCTAGTCATTGATGTCAACCCTAGCCATTGGCTTTTGGACCCCACAGTTGATTGAAGTATATAGAAATGAAGGAAATTAAACATGTATATAAAACACCCATGGATGGGTAGTATAATTCATACCACTTCTGGTGGTATGTGGCATGTCACGTGGATCCTCACGATTGAGGAGAAATGATTTTTTGAAGATGACAATGTGAATTGAAGTAGAAACGACATGTCAAACCTAATGTTAAAAGGAAGTGACATAAAGGGTATACATACATCTCATTATACATTCATTTTTCAATACACACAAGTTTATTGACAAACAAGGAGATATAATTCGAATTTATGAGGAAATATGAAGTAAAGAAGCCTGAATTACAAGGGAGGATGAAGTCTTTTGGTGATGTGTTCTAAGGTATGTTATTTACAGGTCATCTTACCATTTTCAGTATAAATTTGTTTCTAGAATGATTTAGATGGTGAAATTCAGAGGCTATTGAGAAGACATATCTAGGTACCTGTGGTAAAAATTTCATCTCTTTCTTTCGCTATAATTTTGGAGATACACTATGTGGAAGATAGGGTTTTTGACTAGTCCTCAAGCTAGTCATAAATATGTGTTCCAGGTAAAAAAATCATAATGTCTTCATAGAGAATCCAAATGAAGTGAGACCAATTGAATTGGAAATATTACCGACTGTAGTTTCCTGTGTACGAATTTTAGAATCGGATGTTAAAAATTGAGCACGGGGCATTCTGTAGAAGTTCACTCTCCTGAATAAACCATAATTGAATAAGGTATACCATTTTCTCTATAACTCCTTTTCTGGGAGGAGTTTTAGAGAATACATTGAGTAATATTATCTACAAGATCAGAGTATTCCAAGAAGTGAAGAATTGCAGAAGTTGAAGAAGTCTCAGGAAGCATTATCAGGTTCTATGTGATGATTGGTTGATGGTGATAATTTAATGTAAAGTTTTATTATCTCTCATATATTGTTGGGTGGAATAAAGGGGAAAGTATGGAGAGGCAAACCCTCTCTTTATATTTGAGTATTGTATATTCCTTTTGGAGGTTTATCCCTCCCTTTATATTTGGATGTTGTATCTTCCTTTGGAAGTCATTACTTCCTTTGAAAAATAATTCATGATTGCTTCACATAAGTTTATTGTGCATGGTGTATGGTGTATCTCTTCTAGTACTCTTTATTTATCACTGGATATTATTCATTTATCATTTGATATATATTGGATACTATTGACGGGCGTTTATGACACACCATCAATGGGAAGGATAGATCCAGACTGGGTTTGTCTATTTAACCCAATCTGTTTGGTATGATCTAACCTGACAGGTTTTATGGCTCCATTAGCCAACTAGGGTCCTGTTGGCAGCCAATTCACATTTTTCATTGTCTCATAAGCTGCCTACACCAATGTTTCACAAACATTGATTTTTCATCGCAAATTTCAAATGAACAATGCCTTTATTCTTTGCGCCTTTTCACATGCTTGTCTTCGCTAAGTCTTCACAATTGTAAGCATGAAAATTTCTCCTTTCGAGGTCACATTTCGATCATTACCTGAACTACCATTACCTTTGTGTCATTATGCATATTGCGCTTATCTTTTTGTTGATTTTTACATGATCGACAATGTCCTTTGTTTGGTTTTCATACTTCGATGGATTATATAACTCGGTTTTATTTAAGACATTTAGCCTTCAGATTCACATCTTATGACTTGCCTAAAACATTGATTCATTAAATTGCATCGAGGTCATGATTTATCTTTTGTGATCCTTATTGTTGATCCTTATCATAGCTCTTGGCATATCAATTGTATG
>JZKD02S1034517.1:30028-66778 GCA_000966675.3 Picea glauca | reverse complement strand
ATGTGGGCATAAGGAGGTTTCCCCCTCGAAGAGGCTTATTATCTTAATTTCTCTCTTTTTCAAGGCATTGAGTACTTATTCTGAGGTTTTTCTATGCTATATTGATATTTGGTTCCTAACAAATTTACCCACTTACGATGGTGAATTAGATGCAAAAAATCTAGATAATTGGGTTAGGCAGCTTGAAGTCTATTGCAGGATACAAAGGATTGTGTATGATGAAACAAAGATCCAACTTGCAAGTCTCAAATTAGGAGGCACAAATCTCATATGGTGGGAAATAAAAACTAAAGATGATCTCAAGAAAAATGGTAAAACAATCTCTTCCTGGAATGATTTTAGCACTGCATTGAAGAAACGGTTCTATCCATTAGCATACACGCAACATGAAATGATGAATTGGAAAATTTTAAGGCAAGCTAAGAATCAAAGTGTACAAGAATATACTCAAACATTTCATAAGAAAGCATTAAATTTGGGTATTCCTTTATATACACAAGAGACACTCCTAAAATATATTGGTGGTTTACATTATTATCTCAAGCACACTATTCTTATGTTAAATCCTTCCAACTTTGATGAAGTATGTGTACACACCATTCAAATTGAATCAAGTAAATATAATTTTGGTGATAGTGTTTCTTCAGATACTTGGTAAGGAAAGGATTCAGGGAAAAGAAAAGAGAAAGAGAAGAAGACAACCACAAAAAGAAAGGAGAAGCATACTTGCAAGCATTGCAAGAAGGTAGGCCATGATGAAGATCATTGTTGGATCTTACATCTTGAGTTGAAGACAAATAATTATGCCAATAAAGGGAGGAATAATACCACCACTGCAACAGTTCAAGTGGATATGGGATTAGACTCCAGAGATGAGACACAAATTGTAGCTGTGGGAATCCGAGGCATAAATTATGTTGCAAGTACTAGCTCTTCTAATTCAGATGTTGTAAATGATGAGTGTAAAAGGAATGAACTTTTCCACAAAAGGGTCATAACAAATAATGTTAAAGTTGATACTCTTGTAGATAGTGGATCACAATCCAATCTAATCAATGAAGAGGTTGTAAATAATTTGGGACTTGAAACTAAGCCACATCCTAGACAATATCCATTGGGATGGATATGTGGTGATAATAATTTACAAGTAACCAAGAAATGCAAAATTAAGTTTACAATCACTTCTAATTATGTTGATGAAGTAGAGCTTGATATGGTGACACTGGACATATGTGGAATTTTCCTGGGAAGCCCATACCTTTATGATAGAAAATCCATATTCTACAGGGAGGAAAATAAATATTGCTTCAAGAAAGATGGGAAATAATACATTGTTCGTGCTCATCATATAAAAATGGATAGATCTTTTTCAACTACAGGGCAATTACAAACAATGGTAAACACAAGCAAAATTTGAACAGTTATGTCTATAAAAAAACAGGAAGTTAGTGATTCTAAACATGAGATGGTTCAATATGTTTCGAACAATCATGAAGTGTCACAAGAAGTACAACATGAGGTTCAACTACATACTTTGTTTATTGTTCCTGTTAAGAAGGGGAAGCATGTTTTTTCATTCTCATTCACATACTCAGTATTGTTTTTTAGTTTGCTGCTATTCAGTGGTGTATGACTTCTAAATGCGACAAAGAATGTAGATGATTGTGAAATAAATGAGATGATTACTTTGATAAACAATGCTATCTTAGTTTTTATGTTTGTTGTGATTAGTTAGGTGATCATTGTCCCAACATAAAGGATGGATGATATAGGACTAGTGGGGAGGTAGTACCCTCACTTCTTACTTGAGTAAAAGCAGACTTTTGGTGGTCCAAAATCTTCCAAGTGGGGAGGAATGATCTAGGAGGTTCCCCAGGTCTAGAAAATGCTAAAAAATGAAAGTTCTTGGAACCGAATGAAACCAATTCCATTGTGTCCAGCTCATCGTGATGATTTCGTCCATATATTTACTTGCTCAAATGAGCTCTGTATATGAGAGTTATCACACTCTGATCAGATTCTCAAACTGACAAAATGTCAATGTTGACATCAACATGACATCACCAAGATAACTTCATTATGCTGACGTGGCAGAGGCAAGTTGACTGGGTATATGATAGATCCAATCAGAAGTGGACAAGTGGCACATTTTTGGCAAGTTGTTTGGTGCCACATGGACCAGTCGTGGGCTGCCACGTGGCACCCCATTGTTTGGTGGTTGATCAAATTTTTGGAGCTCATGGGATTTGATCCCATGACCTATGGGTATGGAAATTCCTTGGGAAAGGTCCAATGACCAACGCACCTAGGGAGGGACTTTTTATAACAACTCCTCTTTATATTATTTAAAGTGTAATGTAATTATAAAGGGGTGGAAAAGGGCTGGGACTAAGCCCCAACCCATGGTTTTATTTTGGCATTGTATATGAACACCAAGGAGTAGGCGCGGGCGCTTGGCCCTTAACCACCCAAGTGCAAGTTTACAGTCGGTTACCACATGCTACGGGGTGAGAACCTTTGGGCTAGGCATGTTTTAAGGGGAGTGGTCCTATGCTTTAGCGCCACATGACCACAATCTAGGGAGATCAAACCGGTTTAAGGCCAGCATGCAGCCCTTTAGGCTAATGCTTGGCCATATGAATCTCATATGACCACTTCAAAGGGGAACGTGCCCAACCTTAGGGGCTACTTTGTGTATTTTTAATCAAAAGTGTGTTTTTTCCTAAAGTTTTTCCCAGAATATGTATTTTTTAGGATTTTTTGGCCATTTGGAGGGGGATTTGATCCCAAAAGGAGGCTAGATATTCAAGGGAAGTTGGGATTCTCTTGTTGGGTCTAAACACTACATAAACCAATATTTTTGAGCTTGAGGGGTAACTTTTTGATGCAGGACTTTTGAGGAGCAGCTTGTGTAATTTGGCCATTTCTCATGTTTTGAGAGGCATTTTTGTCATGTCCTAAGAGGAGTTTGATGAGGCATGTATGTATCTGAACAAGGAGGTCTTGTAAAATAGATCATAATCCTTTTGTAACATAAAAGAGCCAATGTAAAGAGAACTTGAGCATTTGAAGAGAAATAAACAGGTCCTCCACTTGGAAGCGGGCCCAAAGATGTAGCCAAAGATTGGTGAACACCATTAACAAGTTATTGTGTCTACTTCTCTTTCTTGTTTGTTGTTATCTTCTCTTAATTTGCAGCATGGTTTATAATGATTGAACTCTTTAATCATTAATGAACATCAAGTAAAAGTCATTATTATTATTCCGCAATAAGTTATAGAGTTTTATGTGTTTCACATTCTTATCGATCCAATGCATAAAGTACATTAAACTTAACTTGCAATTTGTCAGTAAAACCTATCATTTTTGGATCAGAAAGAATATAATGACATGGTCCTGATAGGTAAAGAAATGAAAAATACCCTCCCTCAAACTAAAATCTTTGATGTCTTTTGAAAAATGGAGAGTGGTAAAGAAATGGAAATAATGGTTTAAAAATATGACTAAATAATGCTCAGTGGTTTTTCATGACATTATCCTAAACTTTTATTAAAGTCAGAAACTTATGCTATTTTACCTCAAGTTTTACCTCCATGAAAGTGTGGAATGGCGTGGATGGACTAATATTGGTTGAAGTTGTTGTAGGATGAGTTGGTGCTGAAAGTGATGTGGAAGATGGAAGCCATGCAAGATGAAAGAAAGTAATCATAAAGTGTATCATGGTTTCCTTCTCCCAAACTGATTAGTTGTCATGCCATCAAGATTTATATAACACATCTCATTAGTAGCCTCAATCAGTAATTCATCACCTCAATTAACTAATTATATATAAAAGTGACATCATCATGTTATGAATTCCATGTGATAATAATGGATAAAAAGGGAATATAAAAGAGGATAAAAATGACAAGAACAAAAAGCATTCCCTATACCCATCAACTTTGGTTTCTATGGGCACATAAATGGTGAGAATTAGTTATCTCAGTCTTTGCTTCTCAAGATCGATCAATTTCCTGGTGTTCATAATCAGAAATAGGCCTCTTTATTCTACCCAAAAATAATAGTAGTGTTATTAGAATATGAATAAATGGTGACTGATTGGGAAAAACAACTATCTTTGGTGAAAGATATGAATCTTTCTAGAATAAAGGAATGATAGATTAGATGATACAAAATTTCAAATCTCAAATATCCTAAAAGTTTTTGCTCGTAATATGTAAAGTGAATATATAGAACACATTAATAGATATAAACCATAACCATCATTATCTAAGAACTGATGAAATATTACCCAAAGAACCACGAGTTCTAGCAAACTTTATATATGCAATAGTAAGCTTTGTCAATAATTAGTTTTGAGAAAATAAGGTAACCAAGTATATCATAGTATTGAATTAACTTCTATACCATAGGCATGGCCATTGCTGCCATCATATGTCCATAGCCTCGACAGTGATGCATTTTTATCCCATTGAGATGCCAGTGTCACATCTATTAGAAATACATACATAGTTGCAAGAGAATTTCAATTTACTTAGAAGTCTATTGAAGATCATTGTTCTGGCTTGGGAACCAATTAATAACAATTCCATTCATGGGAGCTAACAAAAGTGAACAAGTCGAATCGTGATGAGACCTCTTGTCCTTCAGTTTTCAACTCAAGGCCATTACCCTAGCTTGGTGACTAGTGGTGGTAATGTCACTTTGTTAGGACCTATGAACATGGTAGGCCGGCTCGTGATGAGACCTCCTATCCTTCAATTTACTATTTATGTTTAAAATTCAACTATGTTTATTGTTAATCTATAAAAGATTACTTAATAGATGGGGTGGCATGTCGGCTCCTTAAGAGCTAGGGATGGAGTAAAAAGTTTTTTGGTAACTATTTTCAACTTGGGTAATTTTTCTTCTCAAAAACTAAGAACCTTCAAATTACTATTGGTAAATATATTTTGCTTTACTAAGATTGAGGTTGAGGAACAGTTCATCAGATAATGACGGAAAGATTTAAATACAATTTTTGTCTGTGTTTCATGGAAGCCTACAAAAGAGATCTAGCTAAAGAAAGTACAAAAAAATCTTATCAAGAAAGGAAGAGAGATTCAATATGGAAGAATGAGAAAATATATTCACACTACTCCAATGAGCCGATGATCGATGCATAGATCATGGTCAATATGATGCAATGAATGAGTGGAATACACTCATATATAGGGAAAAAAATTCCATAATTAAGAAAAACAATCAAGCAGTTAGCTTTCCTTAGGAATACATGCATGCATAATAGTGATGGTAAAAATAAAAAGTCTAAAATAGAACTAGTCAGTTAACTCCCACTGAATTAGTGTGTCGAAAATATAAATTTCTCCAACACCCCCCCTGAACATCACTATGGAGTAAAAAATGAGTCCCGACTACTAGGCAATTTTAGGTACTCATGTACAATGCAACTAATGAACACTAAATAAAAGTGAGGAAAGAGGGAAAACCATGTGGAAACAAACCCCCCCCTCAAAAGATAATGTATCAAAAGAAGAAAATGATAACTGCTAGGAAACTGTGTTCTTCACTGCAAGAGGATTCCACAAATTTTGAAACTTCTTCTCATTGAAAGTATTGTGAAGATGTAGAAATATTTAAGGATCTGATGAAGTCCTTTGGCAACTTGTCGGGCCTTGTACCTCTTGAGCCTGTGGGCCCATCTGCAGCTGAAAATATTCTGGTGGAAGTGGAACTAGATTCCATGTCTGGTTCTGTAGGAGTGAGTCACACTCCTTTTGCATGGCTTCTTTCCATAATGGATTTCCCACAACCCTATCGTAGTTCTGTGGATCAATAGATTGAACCATGTAACAATGCATGGGTATCGTAGGTTCTGAAGCTGAAAATAAATGAGAAGGCTCCTCATGCTGAGATCAAGTCCTCCTCGAATCCAATGGATTCCCTGCAAGGTTTCCTGCTGCATGAAGTGTGGTATGTGCCTTCTTGGGCATTTGTTGAAGCTTTGGCATTGGCTTCTTATCTGGATATACTACCTTCTTATTTCCATGTACAAAATCTGAGTGTATGGAATCATCTCTGATGTATGAAACTGATGGAAGAAAAAGAGTATATGCATGTTGCACTGGAGGTGCATGCAAAGTAATCTCCTTATATGTAATTAGAATAGAGGAGTCATCGTCAGAAAACTTAGTGAATTTATACAACCTTGACTTGTGATCCACCTCACCAATTGCAATGATGGAATTGTCATGCATGTCAATTATTGAAACTGAATCTGATGTAAATTCAACCTTTTTACCTTTTTGAGTGATTTGATAAAATGAGAGCAGATTCATAGAAAGCTTTGGAACATGTAGAACATTCTCAAAACTCCCATTGTGGAGTTCCACTCTCCCTTCTCCTGCTACTGCTACTAGAGTTTCATCCCCCATGAGAATAGGGGGTCTTGAGCATGGACTCAAAGAAGAGAAAACTTCCTCTTTCACTGCCATATGATGGGATGTACCAGAATCTATAATCCATGAATCAGATGAGGAATTAATTGCAACCAGAGCATGATGATTACCTTTCTTAGGAGAAGGATCTTCTTCCTTCCGCTTCTTGACTCCCTCTGGAATGAAGTTTCCAAGGTTGTTCTGCTGACGTGTCTATTCCATAAGATCGATTTGTTTCTTCATGCATGTGGATTCTTCATGATTCACTTTATTGTAGTAAGTGCACTTCTTTCCTTTCTTCTTCTTCTTGGAATCTGAAGAGTCTTTGGAACCTGAAGAATCATTAAAGGGTTTGGAATATCCCTCCTTCCCATTCTGTTTGGATGACCCTTTGCCATCATGCATGGTGAGTGCATGTGCTTTGGGATCTTTCATGAGGCCCATATGTATGATTTTTGTCTACTCTTGTGTAAGAGACTCAATGAACTGAGCCAACGTAGGCATTTTCCAATTTGTTCCAAAAAGACATCTGCCAGAATGGAAATTGGAGACATATACATCGTATTCTGGTCCTAACTTGGCCAATATTGTTAGAATAAGTTGTTTATCTTGTGTAGACTTATCAATACCACATTGACCCAATCCCAATAAAAAATATTTAAATTTAGTAAAAAAATCTTGTATATTATCAAAACTTTTAGGGTCTAAGGTATTCAATTCTACCTCAAGAATATGACCTCGAATCTCATCCTGCTTTCTAAAGAGTCCTTCCAAGGTGGTCCAGATCTCATTAGGAGTCTTGCATGCAGAAACATGAAATCATAAATCAGTGGAGATTAACTCAAGAAGTAGTCATGTGGCCTCATCCTTACGGTTCGCCCATTTCATCTTCTCAATCGCTTATGTAGGTTCTATTTCTGTCGCCATCGTCAAATTATATAGTCCTTTTCTTTTGAGTTGGAATGTCACCTTGGGATTCCAATCAAAATAATTGTATGGTGTGAGGATTACCACCAAGTTTTACTGTATAATAGTTGTCATATCCATCTCTCCCATTGTTTCTAAGAACCCCTAAAATTTTACTCTCAATCTGCAAGTGAAAAAATTAAGACATCACGACAGAAATGACACTTTAAGTGAAAATTCGTATCAGTTTCAAGAGATGATCTTGCAACTTACTTTCTGAGAAAACGGTGAGGAATCTCACCAAATGGTTGAAAACCCACTTCCAAAATGGGTCGATTTACTTTTCACGCAAGTCGTTTTCTAAAAACCGTAATATTCATGGGAAAAAACACTGTAGAAAGGTATAACCACAAATTAGTATCAGTTTCAAGAGGCTATCTTGCGACTTACTTTTTGAGAAAACGGTGAAGAATCTCACAAAACGGTTGAAAACCCACTTCCAAAATGGGCCTATTTACTTTATTCCCAGGTTGTTTCCTCAAAAACATAATATTTTGGAAGGAACAACTGCTGAAAGGTACGACCACAGATTTAGCTTGCTGAAACTCTAGGTTTCCTTATTCTTTGGCTTGTCTGGCTTGCTCCAAGCAACATAGCTCTGATACCATGTCAGTGTTTCATGGAAACCTGCACATGAGATTTAGCTAAAGAAATTACAAACAAATCTTATCAAGAAAGGAATAGAGATTCAATATGGAAGAATGAGAAAACATATTCACACTACTCCAATGAGCTGATGATTGATACATAGATCATGATCAATATGATACAATGAATGAGTGGAATACACTCATATATAGGGAAAAATATTCCATAATTAAGAAAATCAATCAAGCAATTAACTTTCCTTAGGAATACATGCATGCATAATAGTGATGGTAAAAATAGAAAGTCTAAAATAGAACTAGTCAGTTAACTCCCATGGAACTAGTGTGTTGAAAATAAAAATTTCTCCAACAATTTTGTGGGACTCATCATAAATTTTGCGAAATCAAGGACTTGACAATTTAAGAAAGTTGAAAGTTGGCATTATGAAATCATCTTTGCATAATTATTCCTTAAAAATAAGATTATGTTTATAAATAAACCAAGATAAATTCACTTCTCAATCTTTATGTCAAAGAGGACCTAGAACATTAAAAAATATTTCTCATTCACCAAGGAGAAGAAAAAAAAAAAAAGAGACCCATAAATGTCAAAACAATAACAATGTTTCCAAAGGGAACAACAATCATTCCTTTGAAATGAACAGAAAAGGGAACACAAATCGTTCCTTTGAAATGAACAACAAAGGGAACAACAATCGTTCTTTTGAAATGAACAACAAAGGGAACAACAAGTGTTCCTTTTAAATGAAAAACAAAGGGAACATCAAAACTACCCACCATTCTAAGCTTGTGAACATGAAGTATCAAGCATGATTGTGGAAATCCCTCCCAAAAACTAGCAAGGTAATATGGAGAAGGATTAATCATTCAAAAATCATAGTCACTTTACAAAATAATGAGGAATTAACAGTGAATCATTCTTGACAAAACTCACCATAAGAGTTTTTGATATTAGATCTGAGGCAATCATACACTTGATAAGATTAGGGAAGAAAATGGATAGATGTAGCGCAACAACATGAAAATCAAGAACTTCCCCTTATTATTATTATTTTTTGATGAAGGAACAACAACCGTGAATTTGAAGGAAACAACACATGTGACACAAAACATAAGAGAAATAAGAAAATAAACAACATTTTATTGAAAAATAATAAATTAGTAAATAACTTAAGTTGCAACAGTTGTGATTTCAAGTGTAGCAATGTTATTTCGAGGGACAACAATTGTTCTTGGATGAAATTCCCTTATGTTATTAACATTTTCTTCAAGAATCATTTTTTCATAAATGAATCTTCTTTATTCTCCCGGGACTTGTAAAAAAATGAGCGTCTACCCGTGGGAGAGCGGTCTCTAACCATACTGACCAACAATGTTTTAATCATAACTTCTTTTTTTATCCAATTTGAGTGATTCCAACGCCAAATGAAATTTAATTTAGAGAAATATCTCCAATAGAAACATGTTTCTAAAAATTTCATGTGATGGTATATCAAATTTACTAAAAACAATCCTGCATAACAAAGTTATTTTTTTATTTCCCAACTTAGACCAATAGTTGATACTTTGAGAATAACTTTTTTTTTTGATGACGGATTGAACTAATTCAAATTGGATATGAAAGTAAATTCATGTATATATATCCAATAGAAACTGTTTTTTAAAAGAAGAAGAATTAATGGGTCAAATACTCCAATGAACAGTCGGAAACATATAGTTGTAAGAGTGTTGATTTACGATAGGTAGTCAATATTTTGGTCATAAATTTCTCATGCGATATAGAAATCGTGTGATTGAAATTTCCTTGTAAACTAGATTCATAAGAGAATACACCATAGAAACAGGTTTGCAAAATATAGTCATTTAGGCCTCCAAAAACTCACTGTCCCAACTTTGTCCCTAAGATGCCTACTAGACACCCTGTCAATGTTTTGGTCATAAAGTTTTTGTTTCAAATACAAATTGAGTGATTCAAATTGGGTTTGAAAATAGACTTCAAGGAAGACTTAGGATAGAAATAGATTTTAAAAATATTCCCATTTGATCCTCCAAAACATGATTGTACTGACTATGTTTCTAGTAATTTTCTCAAGCTTGCATGTAATAAAATATGATAAACAAACTTTTTTTTTTGAAAATGATGATGAGTGTTTGTAGAAATATGATTTTCAGTATAATATGTCTACATACACAAAGAAAACACAACATATTTATCTACACAACATATTGCGACAATCAAAATTCTTTTTATAAATAAATTTATTTATGTACTTATTTTATTTTCTACTCTAACCTACTCTACATTGAAAAATAAAATATGCTTATGTATAAGAGTACTTCCAGTGGATCCATTTTCGAAATAAGGCCTCAAGTATATACATACCCAAATTATAAAAATGCATGTTAATAAATACTAGGGTATGAGAGACCATCTTCCCTTGAAACGATGGTGCCAAGAATTGTCAAAGTATGGAGTGATGTTGCGAACAAATGATGGAGTGAAACCAATCTTCAATATAGCTTTGACACTCTTGATTTACCATGGTTTTAATATCATGAAGTTCTTCCATGACTTCTGCAAATTTTGGATTTAAAGCCTTCCCAGACCTGATATCAATTTCATGTATTGGTGCAATTGAAATAGGATGGGTGGGAAGGGTCGAGAAATTTTGCAGTTCAACATTGTAAGAATGTTGTACTGGTTTATTGTTATGAGGGTGTCGAATGGATTGAACATGCATTTGTGTAGGGCATGGAGGTTTTTTAGGATGTAGTGAAGAGTATGGATGATATGTTTGACATGCTGCAAGATGAGGGAGAGTAGTCATGTAATCATAAGATGAGCCATGCCAAACTTGTGGACAAGATTGGTGGGGGTCATAGTGAGGCTGGCATGGTTTCCCTAACATAAGAGTATTCCATGATGAATAATGCAAGTAAGAAAATGGAGAAAAATTGTTTTGAACCATGCATGTAGGCCACGATTTCCATGGTTGTGAGCTTGTTGTAGCTTCTTGATCTCTTTGATATGTTGTTTTCATCCTAGGTAAGAAAAAACAACTATCCATGGGATGTTTCTTTCGACACTGAGGGAAAAACACTTCTTCACTTCTTTCTTGATTTTTCTTAACCTGCAAAACATTCAATTATGAATTTAGAGAGATAATAAAATTTGTTTTAAAATGTTCAAATAAATCATTGATTTCAACTCCTATATCTCTCGTTTTTGTAGCAGATTTGGAAGAGAAAGAAGAAAGTTATCTAGAATTGTTACCAACCCTGGAGATTCCTCTTGAATACCTTATGCATAATTCACAAATATCATCATATGATGGCTGAAAAACATCACATTTTCCCATCATATTTAAGAGTTCTAAAAATATGGCTTTAATTCCTTTGAGTAGGAGTGTTTTCAATATCTCTTTTGTCAAATGCTTATGCTTTGATTTTTGAAGGTTATATTGAAATTGCTCCACATAGTATTCCAAGATTTCATCTTCCCCTTGTATCATACAAAAAATATCTTCATTAGTCTTTCAATAGTCTTGATACTTCTTCAAGAATACATTCTTCATGTCCTCCCATGTTTGAATGCAGTTTCCACCAAGGCTCATAAACGATCGGAGAGTTTCTCCTTTTAGAGTAGAGGAAACACTTTCAACCTTTGAGCATTAGTACGATAATCATATCCTCTACAAATTACTTCAAACTCAAATAAGAATGTATCAAGGTCTTTGTTTTCCAAACCATGAAAATTTGGTAGAGCGGATGGGGGAATGATGTGCATTTCCATCACTCCTTCTAGATCTATGATAGGGAATTCAAAAGTAGCAGTGTGTGCCATTTCTTTCTGAAATAGAATAGTTTATTCATGTGCTACTTTGAGGATCCTCCTTCAAATGTTCCTGTCAATTGGTTAGTGGAATGGGTGGTGCTTACCTCAAAATTTCAAGTTCCTTCCTTTAATGTTCCTAATTTTAATCGTGCATGCTATATGATCTGAAACTACCTACAAAGGACATATTTCACCACAAGTTAGCTAGGATGCGTGCGTAGAATATTACCTATCGTCTTTGATATCCAACCCTCTCGGAGTCAGGAATGCATCTACAATCAGATATTAGTGTGGTAGTGCTATTTTGATTGCCCCCCTGACAATGGCGTCGAAATGTTGGGGGAAATTAATTGCTTAATAAAGAAACAACTAATCACCTGTACATTAATTATCAACCGAGTAACGTCTTTTTCTTTCAAGGCAGTCTGAAAAATATATGCAATAAACTACCCATGACTAACATTGGTCCTACATGATTATGTTCTACACTATCAAGCTCATTCAACAAGAAATAAAATGCAAGACTTAAATATCAATACTAAATTTAAGAAACATAAATCAAGTGACAAGAAAGGAGACTTATTCTAATCACACAACTTGAATCAATACTAAAGTAAACAACGCCTCGCTGAAATGGAAATTTAACTTATTGCACCCAACATAATTCAAATGATAATCTAGAGAAGTAAATTAAATGAAATCTAAAAATTGCAGGAAATATGGAATCTGGAAAATACAGTAGCCAACAAATTACTTGAAGAAAATAAATTTTTCTTTAAGGAACATAAATTTAAATTCAAAGAAACATGCACACAACTAAACTAGTTTTGATGTTCAAGGCATCACCTTGTCTAGGGCAGTGGGCCCACCTGCCAAAGAGTCAGTTCTGTCTTGAAAATAATTCAAATCAAATTACAAATAATAGATGCAAAACTCAATGAACATATTCCTTCATTAAAATATATGAGAGAAATAATTACACCAGAATGAAGTTCTTAGCTTTGCCTCGAATTGAATAATTTTCCATCAATTCCATAATTCTCCCCCCCCCTCTCCCTATATTTTTTTTCATTTAAATACATAGAGGGGAAAGATAAATTACAACTAAATGGATTACAATAAAATTTCCATCATCAATCAGCTGAAACAAGTCGAGTCTGGAATTGCAATTGGAAGAATTTAGAAAACAACCACAACAACAAATATGAGAAAATCATCTTCAAAGAACATTATGTTTCTCTCAATCCAGATCGAATTTTGGAAAAATTACTCATTAGAAAACTAAATTGTTCCAGTCTGCACAAAACCCATGTCTCGAATTTTCAATATTCTTCTTCAGTTGCCCGAAACATCCAATGAAAATCTGTCAATTCTTATTCCAATGGATTTCTGAGTTGGAATATTTGATTATAAACTGAAAATCAATTTTGCAATCTGGAAGAGATCTTGGAGGCTAAAATCATGAGTGATTTTATAAAAAAATCATTAATAAACCATTATCATCAAAATCATGCATAATAATCTTCAATTTATTAAAAATAAAGGAGAACAAATATTATTTACACACAAGAGCATAAATAATTATAAAATGGAATTATATGATAAATTATGATAAATGACGTGATAAAGAATGGTATAAATGGATGAAATATATGTCAAGAAATGGTAGAAATAATGCTAGTTTAGTGGCCCAAAAGATGCATGGGTGAAAGTTCATACAAAGAATATACAAATGCCAACAAAAAGCTTGAAGAAAGCTCCAGATAGTTAGTTGTTGAGAAGTGGACCAGGATGCCGGAAAGAAGGAATGATTACATAAGAGATGAATATCCAAGAAGACCTCCTACCTTTAGAAACCAAAAAATCTTCACTCATTATGAAGGAAAATACAGAAGAGTAGATCGTGAACCTAGATGGACTACATCACAAAGAAGATCTCTTACACCTAGGTATCAAAATTTCTATCTTGGTCATTGTTATACTTGCAAAATTTTTGGACATAAGGCAATTAATTGCAGAATCAATGAAAGAAACAAATATGCAAGAAACATGAATAGTGTAAATAGAAGATATTGAAACGATCGTGGATTTTTCAATAGAAGTTATAATTCATTTTCCCCATTGATGGACAAAAACATTGTATGCTACAAATGTAATTATCTTGGTCACAAAGCACGGGATTGCAGATATATGAATGAAGATGTTCCTATGCCAAATGTCCATATGCCAACCACAATATGGAGAAGGAAAGAGATTCCAAACACTGAAGATTGTTGAATAACATTGATCGCTGAAGAATGTAAAGAAGAAGATGATTGGTACATAGATAATGGATGTTATTCACAAATGACCAGGGATCAAGACAAATTCATCATCTTGAAGAGAAAGGGTGGAAATGTTGCATTTGGAGATGACTTATCTGCCAAAATACTTGGAAAAGGTGTAGTAGATCTTGGAAGAAAAATGTAAAAGAGAAGAATGTCCTATTGTAAATGTGTTGAACCTGCATAGAATAGATCTAGCTAGAAAATACCACACACATTTGCAGAGAGAAATTGAGAAAGAAGCAGTAAGATAGAAAGAATGGAAGAATTCTCATTAACTGTATTCCACACTTAAAGAGTGAATACTTTACAATAGATATAGGATACATGAGTAACTAATGAGACATAGTGGTGGTCCAGATTGATCTGGACACACACCAGCAGTTACGGGAGTGAACTGCCACCTAGTCTAGTCTCTCAGGCAGTTACGAGAGTGAATTGCCACCTAGCTGAGTTAACTAGTCAACTAGTCTTCAGTTAACTGATTGAACAAAGAGTAGTGAGTTGGTGATGATACCAATGTTGGATGCTAAAAACCAATGCAACATCTAAACTCAACTCAACTAGTCAAATTGAAGTGTCAACTGAAAGAGAATATTCTCTAGGTGGAACATTCTCCCCTAAAATATAGGAGATTGGATAATGACTAATAAACAAGGAATAACCTTAGGAAAAATAAATCCTAGGTGTGTGTGAAGTAACTCCAACACCCCCCCTTAACATCACTATGGTGAAAATAAAGAATGGGTCCCGGCTATGAGGCCATGTTAGGTACCCAAATACAAAAGATACACTGAACTAAACGAGGAAAGAGGGAAAACCTCATGGGAACAACCCCCCCCTCAAATTACAATGCATAAAATTAAAAATGAGAAGGAACAAAAACGCAGTTGCTAAGAAACCATGTCCTTCACTCCAAGAAGACCTCACAACTGTGCAAGTTTGTGCTCTTTGAATATTTTGTTGAAGATGAAGATGTCTGGACGGATCTGATGAAGTATATGCATCATTGAAATTTCCACACATATCCACATTATCTTCTTGTAATGAAAAATATTCAAATAAATTTTGGATGAAATTTTGAAAACCGTGCGGCCGTTTCCATAAAAATGATGAAATTTTGTTGATTTTAAAAAGATCATAACTTCACTTTTTGGACTCCATTTTGGATGATTTGTTATTTGAAATTGGATATTTTCCCAAGAGGAATTCAAGTATCCAATTTGTTTCTGCAATTTTTTCTCTAAATATATCATAATGGTGTCTGATGTGCGCGGATCCCTTTTTGATTCCTGAGATGCATGCATGGTGCATACAAAAGTGTCTGCATGTGACTCCTTAGATGCATGCATGGTGCATGAAAAAGTTCCTACATGTAAATCCTGAGATGCATGCCATATATCTTCCACATGAATTTTAGAAAACAAATCTGAAATGGAGTAGACATCATCTTCAATTATTGGAATACAAATTTCTGCAAAAACTTGTGTAGAAGACTCTTCATAATAAGAAGTATGATCTTCTGATGGATTCTCTTCTATCTCTATCTATTCAACCTCCTGCATGAAATATTCACAATATTCTTTATTCCCAAATAGAACCTCCAATTTGGTCCATAATTCATTTGGAGTTAATCCTTGTGATTCTTCATATACTTGATGGAAAAGTTTGGGAGAAACAGACATGCCGATACTTCCTATGGCCATATCTTGTCTATTGAGAAAGTCATTTTTCTCATCAACAGAATTGGGCTCTACTTCCACTGCCATAGTAATTTTGTACAAGCCTTTGCATCTAAGATGAAGTAGAATTTTTGGCTTCCATTCCAGATAGTTATGAGGCGTGAGAAGTATTTCCGACGAATAATCCATCTTTTTGTTGTCTTCAATCTTTTGTACCTACAAAAAATGATTTGGTGTAGCTTTTTCTTAGTAGTTCGTCGGCTATGATACCATGTAAATGTGTTGAACCTGCACATAATAGATCTAGCTAGAAAATACCACACACATTTGCAGAGAGAATTTGAGAAAGAAGAAGCAAGATAGAAAGAATGGAAGAATTCTCATTAACTGTATTCCACACTCAAAGAGTGAATAATTTACAATAGATATAGGATACATGAGTAACTAATGAGCCATAGTGGTGGTCTAGATTGATCTGGACACACACCAATAGTTACGGCAGTGAACTTCCACCTAGTCTGGTCTCTCAGGCAGTTACGAGAGTGAACTACGACCTAGCTGAGTTAACTAGTCAACTAGTCTTCAGTTAACTGACTGAACAAAGAGTAGTGAGTTGGTGATGATCCCAATCTTGCATGGTGACAAAACAAATGAAACATCTAAACTCAACTCAACTAGTCAAACTGAAGTGTCAACTGAAAGAGAATATTCTCCAGGTGGAATATTCTCCCCTAAAATATAGGAGACTAGATAATGACTAATAAACAAGGAATAACCTTAGGAAAAATAAATCCTAGGTGTGTGTGAAGTAACTCCAACACCTATTGGTTGAATATTTGAAGCATAATCTCCTCAGTGTTAGTAAAATGTGTGATCAAGGATATACTCTCATGTTTGAATCACGAAGATGAAAAATAAAAGAAGAAGGTTCAGGAAGATTGGTTGCAAATACAAAAAGAAGACCAAGTAACATATACATCCTATACCAAGAGAAGAGAAATAAGATTGAATACACACAAAATATATTGAAGGAAGAAAAACACCAGAAGTCTGGAAAGAAAAATGAAGTGTTATTAAGTGCTATATGTTCAGGGGGAGCAACCCCAAATAAGAGAGTTACCTTTTTCCATTGAACTCAGGGGGAGCAACCCCACCCTTTTCCATTGATGTCAAAGGAGGAAAGAAATTGGGATGATGATGATAGGGGGAACATGAGTGTTTCCATCATGACAAAGGGGGAGGTTGTTGGAAGATTGGTTGTTTTCATTGATGTCAACCCTAGTCATTGGTTGTAGTCATTGATGTCAACCCTAGTCATTGGCTTTTGGACCCCACAGTTGATCAAAGTAGATGGACATGAAGGAAATTACACATGCAGATAAAACACCCATGGATGGATAGTATAAGTCATGCTGCTTCTGGTGGTATGCAACACGTCATGTGGATCCTCATGATTGAGGAGAAATGAATTTTTGAACATGACAATGTGAATTGAATAAGAAACTACATGTCGGCCCTAATGTTAAAAGGAAGTGTCATAAAGGGTATAAATGCATCTCATTATAAATTTATTTTTCAATACACACAAGTTTATTAATGAACAAGGAGATATAAGTTGAATTTTTGAGGAAATCTGAAGTAAATAAGGTCGAATTTCAAGGGAGGATGAAGTCTTCTGAAGCCTTATCAGGTTCTATGTGATGGTTGGTTGATGGTGATATTTTAATGTAAAGTTTTATTATTTCTCATATATTCTTGGGTGGAAGTAAGGGTCAAGGATGGAGAGGTCAACCCTCTCTTGATATTAGACAATTGTATCTTCCTTTTGGAGGTTTATACCTCCCTTTATATTTGGAATTTGTAGCTTCCTTTGGAAGTCATTACTTCCTTTGAACAATAATTCATGATTTCTTAACATAAGTTTATTGTGCATGGTGTATGGTGTATCTCTTCTAGTACTCTTTATTGATCATTGAATATTATTTATTTCTCATTGGATATATATTGGATACATATTTTTCTTGAAGTAAAAGTTGTAACATGTAATCTGGTTGAAGTTTTGAAAGTGTTTAAAATTGTACTTGATACTGATTCACCCCCCTCTCAGTATCAACATATTTTACCTGTGAGGGAATATTTAACATGGTTCATCAATATCACATCAGGATGTTATTACACTTCACAGGGAAATAAGCTATGAATCTCCCTTTTTACCTCTTTAGAAGCATTGGTAAGATGGTTGATCAAGTTCAACCCAAATATAAGCAAGTAGACACAAGTGTCTTTCACTCTTGCCTTATTAAAATGTTGGTGATGGAAGAATTGAAAAAGACAAATAATAATTGGGAAATATTCCTCACTGCATCACATTTTCAACTGAATGTTGATCCCACTCCACAGTCTAAGATACAAATCCCTTCTCCAGTGGATACGACTGTGTGTTCAGAGGTTAGAAAGAGGAAAAGAGGTGTTGCTATCACTGATACAGATAACAAATCTATAAATGAAACAAATGAAAGAGGTCCTTCACAACCTTCACATATGGAATTTTCACCCATGGAAGAGCCCATTCCTATGGAGGTTCCTTAAATAAAATCCACAGGCCTTAGAGGGAGAAAGATCATGTCCCCTTCACCTATTGTTGTAGACAATATTAATCCCACGAGGCCTTTTACTAGGGCAAAAACTAAGCAAAATGTTCTCGTGAAAAGTGATGTAGAAGAAATTTCATCCCAGAGAAAATGTAAATCCAAATTGGTTGAGAAACCCATTGAAATTGTTGATATCACTACTCCCCAAGAAGAAAACAACCCCACTTTCAAAAGTCTCAAAAGACAACTTAAAGAAGCAAGGGATGAGATAGATAAACTAAAAAATGAAGACTCTGGCTATAGGAAGAAACTTAAGGGGATAATGGGAATGTACCATGAAACTATTGACAAAGAAATATTTATAGCCAAAAGATTTTTTCCCCTCTAGAGGCAGCTTAGAAGCCTTTACAGAAAAAATAGATCTCATCAAGCTCAGATAAGAAAGTTAAAGGAAGAACTACAACCTTTTAAAGAAGAGTTGGCTAAGATAAATCTGGACATGTTGGCTAAATTTTCTACTAGGAGAAGCTCCAAAGTTAAAAAGTGAAGAAATTGAACCTCCTTAACCAATATCAGTTTTTGACAAGTTTCTTGTTTGATGCATTTTTCAATTTTGAGGATGGTTATGCTTTATAAACCATGTTTAGCTGTTTTGATGTTATCTTCTAGTCATGTACCAATATTATAAGTTGTTACAATAGTTTGGGTCACTGGAGATAGTTTTTGGAATGTTTTAAGACTTTATCAAATGAAACGAGCCACTACAGGAAATTTCACAGTGCCTAATGCTGAGAACTCGAACTGCGAACTCATGTTTTGGATTTTTTGAAGGGAGGAATAGTTTCCAGGTGTTAATATGGATGCTTTCCAATTGTCTAAGGGTCATTGCAAGCTGGGATGCCACCTGCCAACGAAAGATGCGCTCAAAGGGACACTTCATCAACCATGAAGAAGATGTTGCAAACGTTTCCATCATTAGCCTAAATTTTAGCATTCTGTTTTATTTTTGTTGTACAATTGTAGTCACACCATATTTAGGCATAGGAATCCTATGTAGGAGTTTTTATTCGAATTTTAAAGCTACCAATGACAGTACAGACTATAAGATAGGCATGGTAATACTGAAGGAGGGTTGGAATTGGGAGAGAGGACTCAATTTTGATATTTTCTATGTAACAGACTGACCTCCTATTGTATGTACCAGACTCAACACTCTTTGGATAATGGAAATCATACCTTTTTCTTATTCATCCTCTTATATATTACTTTGATTTCAGTTTATTGAATGATTCAGTTGGATGATTGTATCTGTGTTGCAATTGAGGCTCTATTGTAATACTCCTTGCATAATATCAGAGTTTTCCTCTTTGATTTTGAGAACTTATTATGTCAGAGAGTTTTCTTCATATGTGTATCAACACTACCTGATGTAGATGATAAACATTACATTTTCTTGTAAAGTCTTCCACCTATTCATGTTATGTCTTTAGATACTTATATGAAATTATTCAAAGCCTTATTTGTTGGTGTATATTGTATGGAGTAATCTACGATTGACATTCTTGTCTAAGTTTTCCATCCATTTTCACTTTTATAAATTGTTATCTTTCACATTCTGATGGGTACTGAGCTTACCTTTATAGCAATCAAAGTGCGACTTTCAATGATAACATTTTTTTCACCATTACCGGGGTACAGATTGAATACTTTTCCCTGGGTTGTACGACAGGGAAAAAATATTGATTTTGAGGTTGCACATTGATCAATAAACTAAAGACTCCAGATTACACCTGGCGACTCCATTGTTTTAGTTGTGTCTCCCAAAGGTATATACAAAAGGTCTACTCCACATTTACCTATGGCTGCACCTGAAGCTGACCCAAAAACGATCATCAAGAAAGGAAAGGATTCACAAGGAGCCTCTTCATCTATTTTCTCAGGTACTGTCGGGGAATTACCCGACTCTACTTTTCAAACACCAGTAGTTGTATCTAGCATTTCTAAATTACCTACTGTAGAAGATCCTGTAAATTTAAAACTAGGATAATTTCTTGTTGAATACTCATGTTTTTCTCCTCAGTTGAAAGAAGAAAGTATTGAAAATTTTGATTTTCTTGCATCCCCTAAAGTTGTAAATTGGTTTAGGATTGAGAGTCTAGAGGATTTTCGCCTCCTAAGTTCTCCCTCTCCTCATTCTTTCGAATTTTTTGTGACCAAAGAAGAAGGAACCTCTATCCCTCGTGAGCTTTCTCCATCCACCTCCAAGACCCAACCAATTTTTGTTAAAATTGAAACTCCTCCATATTACACTCTTCCTTTTCCTAAGATACTTGATATACATATTGCAAATTTTCCTGTCAAATCACTTCCCACTTCTCCCAGAATTCAGAATCCACCTTTCCCTAATCAAATGGTAGGGGATAATCCTCCTCAGAATAAAATGGATGCCATTTTGGCTACTAGGTATTCCCCTTTGGTGCTTCCTCAACATATGAATTCCCTCACAATAGGATATTACCTAAATTATATGCCCAATTTCATAGGAGAGGAGGATACCACTATAGAAGAGCACCTTGCAGATTTGTATAGCTATGTTGGTAACATGAATATTGAGAATGAGGATGTTTGGATGAGAGTTTTGTACAAAGACTTGATGGTGAAGAAATAAAATGGTTTAGGAGTTTATATCCTGGATAAATTTTTGGGATTAAAGCCCTGGATGATTCCTTTTTAAGGCATTGGGGTGACAAGAAGGATTTTCTGTACTATATCACTGAATTTGGTGCTCTCAAAAGAAAGGAAGGTGAATCAACATCAGAATTTTCCAAAAGGTTCAGCAAAATGCATAATAAAATCCCTACTAAAATCAATCCTACTAAAACTTCTGCCAAAATAACCTATGCTAGTGCCTTTGACCCTGAATTTTGTCCTCTATTGAGAGAGAGAAGAACTACTTCACTGGCCCATATGCATGATGTTTCCCTAGAAGTGGAATCAAATATATTGGCTGCAGACAAATTAAGAGGAAAATATGATAGGGATAGGAGGAAATAAAAGGAATAATTGACCCTCAGGTGGATGAATTGACTAAGTTATCCAAGTCACTTTTTGTAGAAATGGAAAAACTGAAACTTGAGGGGAGACAAGCAAATAGAAACACACAATATTTTGGAAATGGGAACAATTTTGGAAGACAAATAATGCACCTCAAATTCTTCAAAGAGATCAGAGGAACATAGATGATCAAAAGGTTTAGACCCCTCTTCAAAATAATCTGGTTGATGATGAAGGATAAAATAAAGAAGATGATCAAGAAATTTATTGTCTGGGAGACAGATATACTTCCCCTCACCTAACTCAATATTCTTAGGAAGAGTCTCTGATGAACAACCAACTAAATGAGTTAATTAAGGGAGAAAAAACAAATGAAAATAAGAATAAGTACAACTTGAGGTCAAAACAGAGAGAGGGAAATTCTAGTACATCCAATCAACCTAAAAAATCAGATCCCTCTACAAAAACAATGGTTGCACCAAAGAAAGGAAATGAAGAACAAAATAATCAACCTATGGTTAAAGCCCCTGTCCAAGAAGTAAAAGAAATTATGAAATCCCCATCTTCTTTTAATTTTGAATATGAAATTCAGAATATTTAAATTCCAGTCTCATTCTTAGAATTTATAAAGAATGAATATTTCAAGAAGTTCATTTCTAAAATGTTGTAGTCTGATTTTTCTTCCCATTCAACAGATTCAATGAATTTGCAAGATGAAAAACATGCAGTGATATTAGGGCCCTTAGTGGAAGATAGGGATGACTCCTCTCCTCCTTTTTATAACTCATTGATTGTACAAGATAAGATATTACAGAATTGTTTGATGGATTCAGGTGCATCCGATAAATTAATTCCTAAATTTGTCATGGATGAAATGGGTCTAGAGATCACCAAATCATATAGTGATCTATATTATTTTGACTCAAGGAAAGTGAAATGCCCAGGGTGATTAAATATTTGGTTGTTACTCTCTTTCAATTTCCCATGAAGAGTATAGTCATGGATATATTATTTGCAGATGTTCCCCCTAAGTTTGGGATGGTATTGTCTAGATCATGGATTAAGAGGTTGGGAGGAAAATTGCAGATGAATCTCTCCTATGCAACCATACCTATTTTTGGGGGTGAACACACAAGGTTGTATAGAGAAGCACACCTGGATTATATTAATGGTGATGAAGGTAATCCCACAAACCATCTTATTTATGCCGTTGACACCGTTTTCAGATCTATCATTCTGCAGCTCACTGATCTTCCTCAGCCACCCCTGGAAATAATAAATCCATCACCAACATCACGTGAAACAGTCAAGCAAGATGCTCAAACTTGGAAAATGTTATTTTATGGGGAATATTCTAAATATAATGATGGTGCTGGAGTTGTTTTCATTTCCCCCTCTCAAGAATTCATAACTTTGTCTTTCAAATTAGAATTTGAGACGACGAACAACATTGCTGAATATGAGGCTCTAGTTTTGGGGCTGAGGGCTGCTAAAGATATGAAGATTGAGGAATTATCAATTTTTGGAGATGCAGAGATGATTGTACATCAGATCATAAATATATATCAGGAAAAACGTCCAAGGTTGAGGACCTACATGAATGAGGTATGGGATCTTATTGATAATTTCTTCCTATCTTTCAACATATCCTTTGTTCCTAGAGAAGAGAATGCATTGGTTGATTCCCTAGCTGTCTCTGCTATCAAATTTAAAGTTCCATTACCTCCTAAACTCAAGTATGATGTTGAAGTAAAATATAGGCCTTCCATACTGGACAATGTAAAACATTGGAAGGTTTTTGAAGATGATCTTGAGATAAAAATATTTCTGGAAACAGTGGAAGAATTTTCAGCACTTCACATTGATCAAGATCTAGATGATGAAAATAGTCCTCATACTAATAAATTCATGGACAAAAATGTAGACCCCAAGATTGTCCAATTTCCTAGCAATCATATCCCCAAGGGATTAGTTCCTTTAGAGAAATTATTTGATAGTAATGATGTGGCTGCCAAAGTAAGAGGTTCAAATGAAGATGATGATTTGACATAATGCAATCTAGGTACTGATGAAAATCCCAAGTATGCCAAGCTATTTAGTAGTCTGTCAGAAAAAAAAAGAGTAAAGTATATCAAACTATTAAAGGAATTTGTTTATGTCTTTTCTTGGAAGTATGATGATTTGAAAACTTATGACACAAGCATTATTAAGCACAAAATACCTTTGAAGGAGGATACCAAACCATTTAGGCATAAACTAAAGTAGATCAATCCTATGCTTCTTCCCATCATGGAGAAGGAGGTAAAAAAATTGCTTGATGCTCAGATCATCATACCTTTGAGGTATTTTGAGTGGATAGCTAATCTTGTCCATGCTAGGAAAAAGAATGGATAAATGAAACTTTATGTTGATTTCATAAATTTAAACAAGTGTTCGAGGAAAGATAATTACCCCTTTCCTAATATGGAACATATTTTTCAAAGGGTGACAGGATCATCTAGGATGTCCATGATTGATGGATCATCTAGGATGTCTCATGAATGAAGGGGAAACCTTTCAACATACAATGGATATTTCTTTTATTGGAGGAAAACATAAATTTGTGGTGATCTATTTGGATGATATCACAATGTTTTCAAAATATGATCAAGAGCACTATCAACATTTGGAGAAGGTGTTCCGGAAATGCAGAAAATTTGGACTGTCACTCAATCCCAAGAAGTCACTCTTTGATATGAAGGAAGGTAAGTTGTTGAGACATATTGTCTCAACTAAAGGGGTAAAAATTGACCCAAGTAGAGTAGAGTCCATCAAGACTCTGTCTCTCTCTATGTCCAAGAAAGAGATCTAGTCCTTCCTGGGTAAGATAAACTTCTTGAGAAGATTCATTTCTAATTTTACTGAGTTGGTTAAGTTTATTACATCTATGCTGAGAAAGGGGAATGAGGTAAAATGGACACTTGAAGCTA
Source organism: Picea glauca (assembly GCA_000966675.3). NCBI lineage: Eukaryota > Viridiplantae > Streptophyta > Pinopsida > Pinales > Pinaceae > Picea > Picea glauca. Next base: position 42,312 of record JZKD02S1034517.1, on the reverse strand, counting down.
GGAGTTATTTTGATCAATTTAAACAAGAACTGACCGAGGCACTTGTTCTTATCAACCCTGATTATTCAAAAAAATTTCTGATAGTTTCTTTTTCCTCAAATGATACATTAGTTGTTGTCCTTAAAAAAAACTCAGATGGAATGGAGTAGCCTATTTATTTTTTCAGTAGGGTTTTGAGAGATGTTGAAATCAGGTATGACATCATGGAGAAGCAAGCTTATGCTTTGATCAAATCCCTAAAATATTTTAGAGTATATGTTTTGCATTCTAGAATTATTTCTTATGTCCCTTCAACTTCTGTTCATGAAATTCTAATTCAGCCTGACATAGATGGAAAGAGAAGTAAGTGGATTTCCAAAATTTTGGAATTCGATCTAGATATGAAACCTACAAAGCTGGTGAAAGGACAAGGTTTAGATAGATTGTTAGTTGAATCAAATTGTAAGGAACTTGGGGTTAATTTCATGAATGCATATTGTGTATATCAACATACTGATATTACTAGAAGAAACTCACATATCAACCCCAAATTGACAGAGTGTAGTTGGTATAAGGACCTCATCCATTTCTTGTAGACACTGCAACCTCTTACTGGGCTTGAGAAGACTAAGGTGAGGGATTTAAAGCTCAAAGAAATCAAATATTGCATTGTTGATCATGTTCTGTATTGGAAGGATCCTGTAGGGGTTCTTTTAAGATGCTTGGATCCATATGAGGCAAAGAAAACCATGAGTTATTTTCATGATAACCTATGTGGAGGTCATCATTTTTAGAGGACTAAAACATATAAAATACTTAGAGCTGGGTACTTCTGGCCTAGTTTATTCACTGATGTATGTGCAAAGATCAAGGCCTGTGATAAATTTCATAAATTCTCATGCAAGTAATAGCTAAAATATTTTCCTCTGAAGCGCATAATAGTATCCTGTCCTTTCCATCAATGGGGATAAGATTTCACTAGAGAAATCCATCCAGCTTCAAGTGGCCAACATCATTGGATCCCGACTGCCACTGATTATTTCACCAAGTGGATAGAATCCATTCCCACAAGAAATGCAACACATAAAGTAGTCATTGGCTTCCTCGAAAATATTTTTTCAATGTTTGGGTGTCCTAACAAGATTGTGATTGATAATGCTGCAAATTTTAAAGCTAAACCTCCGGTCAAGTTATGTGAAAAAATTGGGATCTAACTTATTCACTCTACTCCTTATTATCCTCAAGGTAATGGCTTGGGATAGTCCTCCAACAAAAGTCTAGTAAAAATAATCAAAAAACTGTCGGGATAACAAAAATTCTTGGGATTCAAAGCTGAAGTTTTCTCTATGGGAGGACAGAGTAACTACCAAGAGATCAACTAGCACTAATCCTTTTCAGCTGATCTATGGAACTAAAGTTGTTTTTCCTACTCAACTAGCATTACCCGTGGCAAAGTTTCTTCAATACCAACCAAGAGAACTATATGACATGATCAGGAGGATGCATCAACTAGTCGAGGTAAAACAGAATAGGGAGCAACTCTTTGATAAAGCACAAAGCCATCAGTATAAAATCAAAGAATCTTTCGACAAGAAGGTAAAGAATGAAGCTTTCCAGCTGGGACACCTAGTGATCAAACATGATGCACAAAGGAAAGACAAGGGTAACAATGGTAAATTCGAATCCTAGTGGATTGATCCTTTCAAGATTTTTGAAGTTTTGCAAAATAACACTTTCAAATTGCAGATCTTGGAAGATACTGAATTTTATGGTGGCCTAGTCCATGGGCATTTTCTGAAGAAATACTTTTTCTGAAGCCATGAATGGTTTCCTTTCATTGTAAATATAATGTTTTAGTTTGTTTAATTTGATTTAAATAATGACCCCATATCCCTTGGATAAGGCACTGGAACTGCATGTTCTTGGTAGCTCATAGGGAGCATGCCATCCCCTGTGGAGCCAAATCTTATCACATAGAATTGCAAGGGTCAAAAAATCATTTCAGTTTTGTTTTTTGAGTCATAGGTTTTATTGAGTTATAGGTTTTTATGTCTTCTTTCTATAGTCATAATTCAAATTTTGATTTAAGTAAGCTAAAGTTAGTTTGGCCTTGTTCTAGAGTCATTGTGTTATGTCTTATTTATCATGACAAGTTGAATAAACCTTCATGAGTCACATCTTTGAACTCTCCATCATCACCTTGACACATCATATCTCCATGTTGTACACAAGATCCTCTTTTGTCACCTTTTATCCATTTAGCTCTCAAATCAGATTTGATCTATGCGCTTCCAACTCACTAGGAGAGTTCATAACATACCCAAAGTACTTCATGCATTCATTACCATTATTGAATTTAAGGATCATGTCAAAGAAGATATCAATGTTTTCAGAGCTTGTATTTTAAAAAAATTCTCAAGGATTATGTCATAAAAGTTATTAACAACTTCCTCCAAGTGTGCAAATTGTGTTTGAGCTAGGCGATGCGAACCTGGTGCTACAGACAGGCACTGCAAACTCGCGCTGTGAACTGGATGAAGGAAAATGTTGGAGGTTGGACTACTTGCATACACCCTTGTGTGATTTCAAATACACCAACATCAAATTTAGGACCACCAGGTACTCCATGAGAGTTTACATGTTGTTTAAAGGTTGAAAGAGATGTTTTTGATGGTTTCACCCCTAGCCACTACGAACTATTCTATTATGTTGCTACATGCTTTCAAATTCATTTCCTTCATGCTCTGAACCTTACTCATTAAGCCTCATCACCTCTAAGACCTCTTCTATCCTTCCCACTACTCAAAATTCATTTTCTCTATTGATATTCCCCAACACTATGAACCCTCTGCTTTGGCACTGCGAACTATGTGCCACAAATTCAGCGCTACAAATCCTCTGCTCCAATTTTGTTAGAAAAAAACATTCTTCTGCATATTTTTCAAGATCAAATTTAAAAGAGTGACTATGCACCCACCTCAACTTGATGTTTTTGGTTGATTAGTTGTCGAACTAGGTTTAAAGATTGCATGCATTATCATGTTATTAAATGATACTTGTATTGTCATAAAAACCATGTTTTAAGCATAGAATTCACATGTGTCTCCCTCTTATTATAAATTCCAGTTGCCTTTCTTTATATCTCCCATTTGAAGGATGCCCTGTCTCATTCCTGAATGTGCATAAAGTGAGTTGTATAAAAATTATGTACAAGGTCATCCTATTGAAAACAATTTGTCATCAAAACCCTAGTTTCTTATATTCCCTGTTTTCATACATCTACCCGTTATTACAACTCACAGAAATAATTCCTCAGAATCAATATTGATAGTCAACAACATAAGAATTCTCATAAGGGAGGCGAAATTGTAAGGATAGAGCCTTATGACATGCAACTACTTGATTCTGACCCTTTGATCAGAGAAGTTTTTTAGAGAGTAGGTTGTATCAATTTTTCTCAAAAGATGCAAAGGGGCATCCATAGGTGGCCAGAGAGTTTGAATTAAATTTTGATGGTACTAAAATTGATGTGGGAATATTAGAATTTGAATTTTCAAAGCGATCCATCTCAGTTGCAACAGAGATACCCAACAATGGAGAAAAATGGTTCAAGGCCATGCCATTAAATGATGCTTTCTCCAAGGAATTTCTTAAACTAGAGTATCAGGAGGCCAACTTGTCCAAAGGGGTCCCTAGAAACCATATGCTTGAAGGTTTTGATAAGATGTTGAAGGTTATTCAAAGGTATTTTACCTGTGATGGAATATTTAACATGGTTTATCAATATCACATCAGGTTGTTATTACACTTCACAGGGAAAGAAGCTATGAATCTCCCTTTTTACCTCTTTATAAGCATTGGTAACATGGATGATAGAGTTCAATACAAATATAAGCAAGTAGACACAAGTGTCTTTCACTCTTTCCTTATTAAAATGTTGGTGATGGAAGAACTGAAAAAGATAAATAATAATTGGGAAACATTCCTTACTACATCACAGTTTCAACTGAATGTTTCTCCCACTCCATAGTCTAAGATACAAAGCCCTTCTCGTGTGGATAAGAATGTGTGTTCAGAGGTTAGAAAGAGGAAACAAGGTGTTTCTATTTTTAGGACCCAGAAATGTCCCTTTTTCACTATATCTTTTTCTCATTCAACCTTATCATTTCTATGCTAAATGCCTACTATAATGTTTACTAAGAGTCTTTTTCCCAAGGTATGAATCATTGATCTTGCTTTTATATTATTATTTACTTAACATATTTGATTGGTAGCGTTTCTCATATTTTACCCATGAATGTTCAACTAATGATCAAAATATGTAGAACAACCAAGTCTTGAAGAAAGATCGCTTATGTTACACCAGCTGCTACAACTGTGCACCAGTTCTGCATGTTGTTACATGACTACAACAACTACACACCTTTCCTGGAAGCTGTCACACTTGCTGCAACAGATGCCTACCGATCCTGGAATCTGTTACACTTGCTACAATAGATGTCCACTGATACTGGAAGCTGGTATATCGTTCAAATCTGAATCCTAAAGATTGATCCTCAAGGTTGTTACACGTTTTGGCTCATGCTGGTGATCAAGATTCCTTTTCCAGATTTTGTGAAGATAACAGATCTTTTGTATCAAACGAACAACTTGAGAATCTCGGATTCTTAAGGCTGTTCTGAGTCCATTTTAACTAAATGTCTCTGTCTTTAAATAACAGATCTTTTGTAATCATTGACACCAAAGATTAGTTGTGGAACAAAGAGTGAAGTGAAGCATATTGTATTTGAACATTTTTGTGGGTTAATAAAGAAGTGAATTGAGTTTATTTAACTTACTGTAGTCTTTTCGAGTGGATTCAGTGAGAAGGAAAGGGCCCACCTTCCTCACAAACTCCCCTCTATTTTGAGTTTTAGAATAATTGCTTTGACTATTTACAGTTTTTTTATTTATCTACTTATGCATTTCTAGAATACATTTGCTGTTACAATTTAGTCCCTTTCTGTTAAATGCGCATCAGTGTGTCTCATGAGAGTTATAATCAATTCTTGAATAATGTTGGAGAATTTATTTGAGAGTTAATTCCTTTTCTGCACTAGATTAAAACTCTGTTTTCAAGCAAAAGTAAATAGAAGTGTGAATTTCCCTTTCTGCAATTAAGTAGACTTCCTTTCGGAAATTAGAACAGAATTTCTTTCTACAACAGTAAAATATAAAATTAGAATAGATTAGATAATCTGGGATTCTTATACACTCATCAAATTAGATTTCAATTATGCAAGTGTGATTTCAATTTTGCAACAGTAGATTAGAACTCCAGCTATGTCAGCAACTTGTGTTAGTGTTTAGATTTTCAATTTTTGTTTCTTTTAGTTTACCTTACTGCAATTTGATTAATGTTGCTTTCATAATCTAGCATATACTGTGCACAATTATCTTACAATAACAAAACTTCCTTGGGTTTTACAATTTATATTGAACACCTTAATTATCTATTTATTTAGACAATTAAAGTGCCCAACATTTTGGCACCATTGTCGGGGGAGATAATTATAGATTCTTGTAAGCACATTAGTTTTATTTTTCTTAGGAATGAATAGTCTGCATGAATCGAGGAACAAGAGGACGTATCCCCAAAAATACTAACCCTACAGGTACCAGAGGACGTGGTCGAAGGAATCCTCCACTAGGAAGGCCAACCTTTGTTGATGAGATTACAGCCAGAGCAAATTCTTCTTCGGGATCTATATTTCTCCCTTCAAATCCTACAAGAAGACATATTCCTCAGACATCATAACTACCCCATTTTGAAACATCGTTTTCATTAGGGGCTGAAGCTGAATATTTTTCACCAACGAATCAACACACAACACTGGAGAATATTGAAGATCAAGAAAGTGTAGCTCGAAACAGGGAAAAGCTAGAAGAAGTTGTTTATCAGATCAATAGATAGATAGTCACTAAAGAGGAGTGGGACGCTTTCCATATTGAGTGGAGAGAAAGAGCACATATGGAAAATCAAGGAGATAATGAAGAAGATCTCCACCGTGAGGATCTAGTGAACAATGAAGGTCATATAAATGATAAAAATACTATCTCTACCCTAGTCTTTCCTATTACTAATATTCCCACATGGGGGATGGATCCTATGAAGAACATACCTCTCTCAGCCCTGCCAAATTTCCATGGATTATCCACTGAGGATCCAGATGAGTTTCTGTTTGAATTTGATATTCTGTGTAGAAGCTATGACTACACTACCACTGTGCAAAAGCTTAAATTGTTTCCAACTACATTGAAGGGTAATGCGTTAAGATGGTTCATGAGCCTTGGAGGAGAGAATATTTCAACATGGGGGAAAATGAGGCATCTTTTCCTGAAAAAATACTAAGACTACTACTGAACAAGGGAATGAAGAGAGGAACTGTTTTAGGATGTCTCAGAAGGAGGATGAGACCCTTGAAGATTTTGTGGAGAGACTCCAGTATAATCTACAAAGGTCTAGACATCCAAATGTGAGTGAGGACATTCTCAAAACTATTTTGCTAAAAGGAATTAGAGATGATTGTTTAGATATGATGAATATGATTGGCAAGGGATATATATCTAAGGAATCCTATGAAGACATTGTAAATCTTTGTAAGAGATTCTCTTGAGGATCTATAAGGAATAAGCTAGCTACCAGGGATGCCACTTTTTCAAGGGTACATAAATCAACCAATGGAGGGGCAACACGAGAAAAAATAGGTAATATGTTAGAATATTTCAAAACAAAAGTGATTAACTCTTTTGCTTCACAAATTGATACTCTGTAGATCAAACAGACATAAGCAGAATCAGATCAAGCATTGTCCATTTTCTATCCGAAATATAGAGACAAACATCCACCAAGGGAGTGCCCACTGAACAGTGTCCAGGTATGTCTTATTTGTGAATTAGATCATGCAACTGACAAATGTCCCTCCCTACCAGGTGTAAAAGCATCAATGAAGGAGACTAATGACGAAGTAGAGGCTACCTATGTAATAACACAGAGGATATAATGGAAGCCACGAGGTCAAGGTATAAACCCTCAATTCTCTCCTGCAACACTTAATTATTGGAATAATGTGAACATCATCTTCAATATGGTCAGATGAATGCCTCACCTCCAAATCATATGCCACCTCATTATCAAGATCCCAATGCATGGGTACCTATTCCCCAACAACAGAATCATCCTGGGCAATGGAACCCATATTGGAGAAACCCTCAACAACAACTTACTTATCAAAATAATCACCAACAAAACCCCTATCAACAACAGTTCCAACCCCAGTACCAGCAGCAAAAGCTGCAGTTACCTCCCAAATCCCCACAAAACAATCCTCCCTTACGACCTCAGATGCCTATGCAAGCTAACCCAAATCCAAATAATAAGGTCATTCAGAATATTGATATACACAATGGGCCAGCTCTGTCTATTACCCCTATTCCTTGTAATGAGATAAAATTGAGATCAGGGAGAATAGTCGAGCCAATAATTGAAGATGTTCCATCTTCAAAATCAAACAAGAAATCAGGGGAAAAACCATCTGCTGATATAGAGGAAACTGACGAACCTATCATAGAATTAGCAGACCCTCCATTCCCTGAAAGATTAGAAATTAAAAAAACTCTGGAATTATCATCCTTCAATATCTTAGGAGAATTGAAAAAACTATATGTTAACATTCCACTATTGCAAGAGATTAGAGATGTCCCTATTTATGTGAATATTGTGAGAGACCTCTATCTCAAAAATTCTGGAAGGAAACCTAGGGATCCCCTCATAGTACACGTAGTGGGAGAATTTTCTGAACTTATGTTAGGCAAAACCCCACCTATTAAATATGGTGACCCAGGAAACCCTACAGTCACTGCCAAAATTGGACAGACATTTATTCTTGATGTGTTAGTTGATTTAGGGGAAGAAATTGATGCAACTCAGAACACAATTGTTGCAACTCAGAACACAAGTCTGACCTACTCCTACTGTTTTCGAATTAGTTGATTGTTCTACTATCAAACCAGAAGGAGTAATCGATGATCTAGCTATTTCAGTTGATTCATGGGAGTATCCTGCTAATTTTGTCGTATTTCAATCTAAAACCCATTTTGGAGGCCACTCTCTAATTATAGGAATACCATGGTTAGATACAACCGATGCCTTCATTGGTTGTAGATCTGGTTCAATGACCATCTATGATGGTTATGATACCAAGAAACTTACCCATTATCCTCATGCTACACCCAGTGTGGAACCTGGAAATTCTTTATGGATGGACATTGAGGATGAAAGTGATCTGCATGTACTAACCATAGAAAAATACCTGAGTTTCAAATATGAAACAGAGGATGAGCTAATCAATAGCTTTATCAGTGACCCCTCTTCTGTTACACCAAACACGTATCACTGATTGAGTAGAATCTTTGATCTACTACCCAGGAAGTAGTCAGTGCAGAGATGTTCTTTGAAACTATTGTAAATCAAGTTAATTCAGCTGTAACAACGGATACTGAAACAACTGAATTATTCCCGAAAGTTAGTTCTAAGAGAATCACTATAGAAATCAAACCTGGAAAAACCCTGAACATCAATCCTGATTTATCTTCTGCTGAAACTCGCCATTTGATGAAGTTATTGATTAAACATAAAGAAGCATTTTCTTGGGATTACATGGATATGAAAGGAATTTACTTTGAACTATGCACCCACCATATTTACATTAAGGAAGAATTCCAACCCATTTTCCAACCCCAAAGGAGGATGAACCCTAATATTAAAGAGATCGTTAAAGAAGAACTCCAAAAACTTCTAAATGCCAGATTCATCTACCCTATATCAGACAGTGAGTGGGTTTCACCGCTGGTTATTGTGCCTAAAAATAATGGTAAATGGAGAGTGTGTGGACTATAGAGACTTGAATAAGGCCACACAGAAGGATCACTTCCCTCTACCATTCATTGATCAGGTTTTAGACAACCTATATGGGAAAAAGTTTTTCTCTTTCCTAGATGGATTTAGTGGCTATAACTAGATAACCATTGCTCCAAAGGACCAATATAAGACCACATTTACCAGACCTTGGGGTACATTTGCCTACAAGGTTCTCCCATTTGGCTTGTGTAATGCACCAACCACTTTCTAGAGAGCTGTAATTGGTATTTTCTCTGATGTGGTGAATGACTGTATGGAAATATTCATGGATGCCTTTACACCTTATGGTATTGATTTCGATGAAGCTTTAGCTAATCTAGAAAGAGTACTCAAAATATGCATACAGTCTCATCTGTCTCTTAGTACAGAAAAGTGTCATATGATGATGAGCGAAGGTGTGGTGTTGGGAAACTTCATTTCTTATGCAGGAATTTAGGTAGATCTAACCAAAATCCAGTTAATTTTGGACATTCCAACTCCATCAACTCAGAAGGAGGTAAGAAGATTTTTAGGGCATGCTGGATATTATAGGAGACTCATTAAAAAAAATTCCAAACTTGCCTCTCCTTTATTTTTTATATTAACAAAAGATGTTGAATTTAATTGGACTGACAAATGCAGATTGTCTTTTGCAGATTTGAAACAAAAATTGTCCACAACTCCCATTTTGAGAGGGGCCAATTGGGCTCTGCCATTTCATATTTCTTTAGAAGCCTTTGATACTGCAATTGTTGCAGTTCTTGGGAAACATGAGGACAAATATCCCTATGCTATCTAATATATCAACAAGAACTTGGCTCCTACTGAGTTAAATTATACAGTTACAGAAAGAGAATTCTTGGCAGTAGTTTATGTGATCAATAAATTCAGGCATTATCTCACTGGTTATTCTACTTTTATTCATACTGATCATTCCAAAATTAAATATTTTGTGAATAAACCTATTACTAATGCCTGAGTAACAAGATGGTTGCTATTACTACAAGAATTTGACATCACTATAGTAGATAGACTAGGAAAATAAAATGCGGTTGTTGATTTTCTCTCAAGATTGAATATAAATGATGATAATTCACGTGTAGATGATTCCTTTCCAGATGAACATTTGTTTGCAGTATCTTCTCAATCACCTTGGTATGCAGACATTGCTAATTATTTGGTTTCAGGGAAGGTACCTCCACATCTATATCCTTGAGAAAGAAGAAAGATAATTCAAAAGAGTGCTTGATATAGTTGGATAGGGGGATACCTTTTCTACACATGCCTAGATCAAGAAATCAGAAGATGTGTGAGAGATGATGAAGTTTATGATCTGCTTAAATCTTTCCATGATGGCCCTTGTGAGGATCATTTTTCTGATAAAAGGATTGGGCATAAAATTTTGAGGATGGCCTATTTCTGGCCCACAATATTTCAAGATGCAAGGAATTATGTCCAAGTCTGTGACAGTTTCCAATGCATGGGACAACCAAATTATCGGGATGAGATGCCTCTCCAGCATCAAGTAGTGTTAGATCCTTTTGATAGATGGTCCATAGATTTTGTAGGGCCCATTAACCCACCTTCTAATCAGAAAGTCTATATATTGGTCTACACAGATTACATGACCAAGTAGGTTGAGGCAAAAGCACTCATCAGGGCCTCAGAAAAAGCTGTCTTATCATTTTTGTTTGAAGATATATTTGTTAGGTTTGGAGTTCCCAGAGAATTAGTAACTGATGGGGGACCACCTTTCACATCACATAAGTTAGAAGCCCTACTCAATAAATATCATGTTTTGCATAGAACAACTTCGCCATATCATCCCCAAGGTAATGGGTAGGTGGAAAGTACAAACAAAGTAATAGAAGCTATTCTTACTAAAACAATGAAGGAACATCATAGGGATTGGTCTGATAGATTGCATGAAGCTCTATGGGCTTATCAAACCACTTGGAGGAACACAACTGGTTTTTCTCCTTATGAACTAGTATATGGAAAGAGCCCTTTTTTTCCCATTGAGTTCGAGATCAAAACCCTAAGAACTGCATCAACATTCAATCTAGACTTGACTGTAGCACAAAATACCAGACTGCAGGAGTTAAATGAGCTGGATGAGAATATTTTGGATGCTATTCATCAAACCACAGTGATTCAACAACAAAGAACCAAGTGGCATGATCGAGTCATCAAAAATAAGTTATTCAAAAAGGGAAATTGGTCTCTATTGTATGATTCGCGCTTTAACGAATTTCAGGGTAAGATGCATACAAGATGGTTGGGACCTTATGAGGTAGACACTGTTTTTCCCAATGGGACAGTCAGGTTAATCACTATTGACGGATCCAATACACAGTTACTTGCAAATGGTCATTGCTTGCACCTGTGTCAGCGTCCACTTTCCAAAGCCGAATTTAAATCCAGATGTACAACTGATACATATTATCACTTTTTCAAGGGAAAGGAGCTTTCTTGTTCCCTTTCTGAACCATAGAAATTTTCGTTTTTCAATAAAACCTTGTATATAAATAAACTCTGCAAATTTGATTTTTTCTATTTTTTCTTAAATGTTTTATGTTTTTCTAATGAATTCAGCCAAAGGGTATCAGGAAGTTACTTGTGTGCAGATAGATCGATGAACAACACGGTAGATTACAACAAAAGGAGCCAAAGGATTGGTTTTTGAAGTTTGAAAACCCTCCTAAAAACTAAGGGATTTTGTGTTCGGCTGGGTTACATGCTATTACACCTCTTTCCATGTTGTTACACCATGGTCACTTTACATGTCGTTACACTCTTTTCCAACAAATTGGCCGATTTACATGCTGTTACACCATTTTCCCGACTATTTTGTTGTTTCACTTTACATGCTTCCACACTTAATTCCACCAGTTCGACCAAAAATACATGTTGATACACATACCGCTATTATTCCTTTTCACTATTTTACGTATCACTTCACCTATTTTTCACATTTCTGCCATTTTTCCAGGATGAAACACTACTGTTTTGTCATATCCGTTGTTATCTTTTCCACTCTCTCTATCAGAAAATGCTGCTTCATCATTACTTGACTCCACATCCACAGATTTCCAGTTGGTCAACCACAGAAAGGACTCAACCTATGATCCACCTATCATATCATCATTTCTCATGTTCCAGAGACATCTCTCATCATTACAGCTATTCCACGTGGATCAAATGGCAGTTGGACAATGCAGTTAATCCGACAGATCGCTTCGCGTGGTAAGTTATGAGGTACGTTATTAATCCTACGTGTCTAAGTGATGTAGATATGGAAGCAAGATTTAATGCTTACCTGCCGGTTGTCCTAAATTCTTTAAACCAAGATCCAATTAGTTGGGGG